>JAJNMT010000038.1:0-68908 GCA_025685495.1 Huntiella abstrusa
GTTAAAGTATTATAGAATACTGAATTAGTCGTAATCACTAATATATACAAGGGAGGGTTATGCTGGAAACCAACAGGTATTTAATACTTAAGTAGGATCCTCAGAGACTTTAATAAATTAATACTAGTAATTAATTATTAAGAATGTAGTTATACATTAATACGCAAAACTCCAATTATAATCTAATTAAACTAGATAATTAGATATTAAGCTACCTAATGATCCGAGCTCGCAAGGGAGGCTAGGAACGTCGCGCTAAGTAGGGAGGCGCAAGCTCGGGAAGGTTAATAATAATTGGATGAAGACATAGTCCGTTTAGGTAAGAAATTACTTATTTTTATGATTCCCTAGATTAAATAACATCAGTTTCTGATTATTACCTCCAAGTTTAATCTTAATCGTATTCTCAGCTTGTATTGAGGGTGGTGCAGGTACTTTCCTGTGCCTGAGTAGTAAGTAATTACTATATAAGAAATTCACTGTATGCTGGGGAAGCCTAGTTAGTAGTTAGTAGTAATTAATAATTCAGGACAATCAGCAGGAAACCAAAAAAACATTTTTGGGTCTTCAGAGACTATGTGTGATACACCGTAACTAATATTAATAGCACGGTGAAGAGATAGTCCATTTACATATGAAAATATGTAATTAATATTAATAGATAAATTATTTAAATAGTCAGGAGGCGGAGGAACGTCGCTCTAAATAGAATATCCAAGCCTTCCTTCTTTTCTAATTTATATAATCCGCCTCGAGGCTATTAGGAGGCTATTAGCCGGTTTAAGAGGGAGATGGATCTATCATAGTACCTAAGACAATTAGAAAAATCAAATTATCTGGGTTGAACTAGGTTGGCTGAGGTTTTTATTTTCGATAACTGCCTGCTTAAATAAATATCTAACTTATAGTATTGATTGAATATACCTAAATTTAAAGACAAAAAAAGGTTAATTTGTACTTATCGTAAATTTTTCTACTATACATCCTTTATGTCACAGGTTTGTAGATGGGGCAGCCGGTTCTTTTCTATTTTAGTGGTTAAGACCTGCATATAAACAGGTTGAAATATATACCTGTGTTTACTTATCCTTGCATGAAAGAGATGTAGCTTTAATAGAAAAAAAAATTAAGTTTGGGAGGGATAGGTCATATACCTACGTAAAGATATGCTGTGTTTACTAAATCAGTAAAAGATAATGAATAATTATTCCTCTTTTTTTTTTTGAAAATATCCACTTAACTGAAAAAAAAAACAAGCAGACTTTGAAAAATTTTCAAAGAGAATTGTACGATGATGTCTAAAAAAAAACAGCATAAGTCAAGAAGGATTAAATAAAAAAAAATTTTTTTTTCATTAAGTTCATTAAATAAGTAACACCTTTAATTTCCCTAATGTCCCTTTTATAGAAAGACCCGTAGAAAATATTATTTTTCAAGAATGTAAATCCTTATTGAGTAACTGGGTTTGTAGAAGCTGTGCTAGCGCGGGTGTTATATATAATATATATAAACTATAAATCTGATGCTATAATTAGGATATCAAGTAATTAGATGTTATTATTGTTCAACATAGAGATAATATTAATGGAAAAATTTTTTTTTGATTTTTTTTCAACAGCGGAGCTATTATGAAATACTGAACAATTGTACTTACTTAGCTTCAAAGTTCTCTAATCAAAGAATATACCTTTTTTTTTTGAAAATACCCTTTACAAGGTATAACAATTCAGATTACCAGATTTTGTTCAGTGGCTAAGTTAATGGACAAAGCTCATTTTTTTTTAACTCTTGAAGGTTTAGATCAAATAATAGAAATAAAAAAAAACAATAAATAGTAAATAATTGTTTATTACTATTAGGGGAAGCTATACCTCCAATTTAATTATTATAAATAGACTAGTTCTAATTATGATCCTTGTTAAGTATTTATTGCTAATAATTACCCTTTGTGTCCCTTTTTTTTTTTTGCGAGGGCAAATAGTACAATCAATACTATAAGTACTAATATTATTTTTTTTGACAGGTTGAACTCTTTGAGATAAGGAGTTGCTTAGGGGTAACTCTAAGGATATAAAACTCTACTCGATGCGTGAAATTCTTGGTTTCTTTCTAGAATGAATTATATACTACTCGTTAATACTTATTTTAACAGTCATAACGTATATAATTTTCCTACTTTTTATTATAAAATATGGTACAAGACAATACGCCTGGGATCAACTAGCTATATTATTAATTAGTGCCCATCAGAGACTAAACGTAGAGCATCCTAAAGCTCATGATCATTCTAGGTTTATTAATAAATCTAAATATTATGAGTCTAAAAATAATTTTTATCAATGATTGGTAGGGCTTACAGATGGTGATGGTAGCTTTACTGTATATAGATCTAAAGTTGGGAAATGAACCCTCTTTTTTAAATTAACTCAAAGTACATATAATTTAAGAATTTTATATTTTATCAAAAATCAATTAGGTTATGGTTCAGTTTATGTCGATAGTACTAGATCCAAGGCTGATTTTAGAATTAGAGATTTAAAAACTATTGGTTCTGTGCTTATACCTATATTTGATAAGTATCCTTTATTAACAAGTAAATATCACTCTTATTCTAAATTTAAGGAAGCTTATAATATACTAGTAAATTCTAGTTTAACTACTCAGGAGAAAGATAAATTATTAGAGGTGCAAGCTTCAACACATAGTTTATCCGATAATTATATTTCACCCGCTTGAGAAGTAGTTAATTATGATGTTAAGGACGCTAATGCTGCTAAATTAGTAAGTAGCGGTGGGAGACAGTGGCAGGGTAGCATGTCTAAGTACAGGCGACGGGCGAAAAGATAGTGCTTGGTGAACCATAGGCTGCTGTTGGTGTGGTTGGTGATAGTAGGCTGGAGGGTGATGTATCCGGCCGAACGCTGGTAATGGTGGTGACGAAGTTATCGAAGCCGACGTTGCTGAAACAGCCGCAGCTACCGTTGGACTAATAACAGTCTCGTAGTCGTCATCCGGCAGCTCTGGCAAGTACATCTGTGGTGGTGATTGGGTAGAAGACGGTGAGGAAGACGACCCAGAGGTCGACACGGACATGGACTTCTCTTTGCGTGCCCGGTCCTGGCGAGCTGCTCTCTTGCGTGCCGCCCGCGGCTTTTCAGGCGGTACAACACTGGCTCCAGTGAGTTCTGGCACGGCCGGTGGGTCCACAGACGATGGGTTTGTATTCTGGGATTCATTGGTCTCGGCTTTCTTGGTTGATTTGGTATTCTTGCCCTTCATACACTGGCTGCGGATTGTGCGGCGGTCGTCGCGACGGGTCTGTCCCCGGTTATCTGTGACGATGAACTGGAAACCAGCCATTATTAATGAGTTGTCGGGTTTCTCTAGTCGAAAATAACGTTGGAATCATGAGTATTGAATGAAAATAAATGAGAATGAGATGAACCCTGTGAGTTCAAAGCTAAAACATCAATGAAAGTAGAGTAAAAAGTTGGAGATTCTTGCCCAGCAAGAAATGGGTCAAATGATTTCTCAACACCCACCGCCCTTGACATGTGTGTTTAACCCAAGAAACCCAAGAACCCAAGAGCTTCGGTTAGCTTTGCTAAGCCAAGCCAAGCCGGAAGAATCAAGTAGAAAAAATGAACAAAGCTAAGAACGAATCAAGGGTCGCTGTGCAGGAACTGCTGACTTTTAGGGTCCCCCGCATTTGTCTCCCCACGTTCTGGATTCGGCGCAGTCCGATTTGCAGACGCTTGTGCAAATCTAGCTAGATGGCAGTTGGGGAAGCCGGTGACAACAAAATCACCAAAAGGTGATGACAAACAGTGTCGTTTTGGGATCGCGGAATTGACAACAAAGAGAAAATGGTC
The DNA here is from genome assembly GCA_025685495.1 of Huntiella abstrusa. NCBI lineage: Eukaryota > Fungi > Ascomycota > Sordariomycetes > Microascales > Ceratocystidaceae > Huntiella > Huntiella abstrusa. The sequence continues at coordinate 3,873 of JAJNMT010000038.1, forward strand.
GTTCGTCAGCCCGAGGTGTGAGTAGCATGCAGATTGATAAACGATTCGATGAAACGACAAATAAATATATATGATTAGGTATACATAGATTTTTTATACGGACGCAATGAATGGTTGAATTGACGCAGCTCGATGTGCGTTGTTTCGGGCTTTTGCAGGAACTCTTAAGGCGGATTTTCTGTCTAGCTTTGTCAGGGCAAGCATTCTCCAACTGTGTCACGTGAATGATTTTGTAGGAATGATGTTATAGGGTTTGTCGAGGGTTACGTGGGTAGGTAGGATATCTCCAAATTGGTGAGAACCAAAATCGGCCATGGATCGTCTGATTATACTTAGATCATCATCCGGAATTGTGGATGTCTATCGCCCAATTCTGCTGCCTCTTCTTGACTCAACCCTTCAAGTCTATGATCACGTTTTCCTTCGTTCCGCATTCTATTCTCATGTGCACAATATGCGGAACCAAGCAGACTAATAACTGTCACTAACAGCATTCCGACAAAATTTACTGTATGTCCTGGATGATAGTTTGGCGCATCATTGTCGGTGTATATCCATCTGCACGGTTGTTTAAATCGCCGTTAGTCTAGTACTTACATACATGTAGGTGAAATCTGGTTCTCTGGAAAAAATGACTTACACGGCGACGACACCTCCAACATTGCCCAAAGCCATCACATATGCAGAAGATATAGCTCGGACGGCCGGACCAGCGGTATCTTAAATTCCAAGGAATTAGTAAATGAACACAGCTTTCCACGCCATTCTACCAACTTACTGCCGAGTGCCCAGCCCAAACACAATGGGCCAATCGGTATAGTTCCTCCAATGATAAAGAACAGAGCCATGTACTTGATCCAGGGCCCAGCATCTCCAAATCGTATTACTGCAAATCCAATCACTGCTATCGGCGCCGATAAGGCACAAGCTAACCCTCGTACTCGGAACTTATCGCTAAGGGAGCTTACAATGACAATTGATATAGATGCCCATATGTATGGCCCCGCACTGAGAAGCTGGCTCTTAGTCGTAGGCCAGTGAAACTCGTGGAGAATCGTTGGCAAGAAGGCTGACACTGACTGCAAAACTACATTTACAAAAAAGTAGCAGAGGCCAGAGATATAACATTGTGGGTTTTTCAGTGCCATTTTCAAGTGGCGTATTCCAATCTGTGAGTCTTCAGTGATATTCTGTCTCCGAATCCGTTCCGTGGCGATTTCTTTTTGACGAGGTGTGAGAAACCTGGCTAGGTTTGGATTGGCGGGTAACATGAAATATGATAGAATCCCAATCAACATTGTCAATATGCCCTCAAAGAAGAAAATGTTTCGCCATGTGTGTAGACGCATGCTCTCAACTCCCCACTCGGGCACATTAGAGAAGCCTACAGCCAAGAAGCCGCCAAATGCGCCGGCTAAAGATGACGCTGCAATAAAAAGTGAAATTCGAAAGGCCAGTTCTTCTCTCAAGTAAAAATACGTCAAGTAGAATGACAAGGTCGGAATAGCGCCACCCTCAGTCAGCCCAAGTAGTAAACGACATACCGCCAGTCCAGGTACATCAGTAGTAAAGGCTGTACACATACTGAATAGTCCGAAGCATACCACCATACATGGAATGAATTTACCTACGCCAATGTATTTCATGATGACACTGGCTGGGAGCTCACTAGTAAAGTAGCCCACATAAAATGCCGTCAGAACGTAGTTGAATTTGTAGCCATAAAGGCCGACATCTTCGTTAAGACCCTGAAGACGAGCGTTTCCAATGTTTATGCGATCAAGGAAACATGCCAGAAACACCAAGGATACTGCTGAGATGATGTGAACATCTAGCGATCGACGAATCTGTATTTCCTCCTCCGGTGTCCAGGTAAGAGTGTCCTTATGTAGAACAGGTCCGTCGTCTGTTTGACAAGCGGTAGGTTCCGGTTAGTCTTGGTGGTATGTCTTGGCAAACGCAACTTACCTATTCTGGGAGTCTTGGACTCCACCGTACTAGCTTGACGTTCTTCGGAATCTGACATGTCGTTGAATTGATCTTGAACGAGATCTGTGCCCTCTCAGTAACAAAGATATGTCTGTTTTCAGAAGGTGGCATTCATAGTACTTATAACCTTTATACATTAGTGTCACCCCGCCACCAACTACCAACTCCGACTATCTCGCATCTTATTGTGCAGGAACTTTATCCATCGATGCGAGCACCAATACACCATTTTCAGATGGGCACAATCTCTCTAAACACTAGATCTCCGCGCCAGCATCCAAGTCTTAGCGGCAGTTCTTTAGTGGCCAATTTGGAATGCAGTGAGACATGTGGACGCCGCGAGATGGTGGGCATGTTGCAGACTCCAGCCATCTAGATTGCCATGTGCATCGTCAAGCTGAGAGATTCGTGGCTAGTCTTTTCCGATGTAGTGTGGAATACTGATCCTGAATATAGTTTGCGTATGCTTAAGTATGCATATCTATCTGTTGTGTTCCCTCGAGGTCTATAGTAGCAACGGGCATGATCTGTGCGACTAGATTGTCACACCTGAGTAGTGGGTTGTAACCCTACGTATGACCTGGTTGGTCGAGAGACTTGAAAACATCTCGACCCCGGATATCGTGTTGAACGAATATCAATCGACTGAGCAGACTTTAAAGGTTGTCACTTTTATAGCATCAGGATGGTAATTGCACTCTCATGTGTGTATACATCTATATGTACATAAATCTATCTATGTATCTAAGTTGACAGGAGAGTACCAAACGAAAGAGCACGCGCATGTATATCTCATTCATCAGACGTCAAATGGCTTCACCAGGCGATTTTCCTACGGTTTTCTTAACAAGGTCGTGTTTGTATGTGTATGTGAGTGCATTTTGTATTTGCCACAGTACTGCAACGGTAATTCTGTAGCACGGCCCTATTCCATTTGATCGCCTTGGTCTTGGCCCTATGGCACAGGCCTGTTCACAGGCACAGCCTCCATTTAGAAATTACAGTAGGCGCAGTCGCAGAGAGGACATGCACATTTGAAGTGATGGTTCATGAAAAGATGCTTCTATTTCAATGCTGATAAGTAAATTTGCTTGCATCGGGAGATTGTTGTTCCTGTTGGACTAGACACACAACATATGTATACGGCACTTATATATTCAGATGTGGGTGCATCAGAGATAAGTGTGCATCGATACGTACATAGGTTACCCAACATAAGCGTCCAAGTATAGAAGTTAGTGCACATACGTAAGACGTTGTGTTAGTCGCCAAATTCTTCATATCAACTAACAAACTTGGGTATGCGAAAGACTATCGCTTCAGGTGTGTATGTACACAAGTTTGAATGAGAACAGTAAGAGGCTTATCCCGAAAGAGGATTAGCAGCCGAGATGTCTTGGCCTTTTAGAGTGCGTACTTGTTGTACGTATGTATGTACACAAGTAGATATGACAAAAGATTTCTATCTCGATCACTGCTCAAATGTTGGACTAGGCGGGAGTCATCTCTTGTCGTCGCAACCGTGAAGACCCGACAGAAAATGTCTTGGCCGGAAGTAGTGGTCGGACCACAGATAGGCGAGCAAGTGAAGTGTCTATTATTGGAATTTTATTGGAGAGAAGCACAGACTTGTTGAATTTAACAATGGAGAAATTGTGAAGGAACATAGACACAAAGAGCAAGTGGTAATTGTAAATACTTCATGTATCAACAGTATTTCTATCATGATTTCTATTGATTATATGTCGTGACCAAAACTTCGTCCAGTCTACCACAAAATCAATCCCGTCCATGGATGCAAACTGAAACTAAAATCCTCACAAATTTCAGGGGTCAGTCAAATTCCTGCGGGATGCAAATGTTTGATTCGAGGGCCAAAGAGGATTGCGTATACATAGGGTTGCTTTCAACTGCATAAGGGTTGTGTTACTGAATGAATCCTCGAGGATGACGGTGACGCCACGGATTTTTTACTGGAGCCACTAGTTTCAAGTAAACAGAATCCACCAATAACTGAGTGTTATTCTCAAGTGGCTGACACCAGGTGGAAGCTTCATCCACAGACGTACCACGACAACAAGATCCCAGGAATCAACTAAGAAGGCTGTTTGGTTCTATGAGATCATTGACAGGTACAAACAGCATTAACAGAAAAGGTAATGCTAGATAGAGGAGCGACGGCGGTTTCAAGAGTAGTTTGACAGATGCAGAGAGTTTGCTATTCGATGACGTTTATGTGCGGAGGTAGCGGGCTCCATACAAAGAACGGTAAATTCGAGTTTGTGGCTGTGAGAGCAGTAGTAATTTTGATATCTGTGTAAGTGTAGCCTTTGTTATAGGTGGCATAGGCGACGTCAGGGGAGCTGAAGACTTACGAATTAGTGAACATGGGTGACCTTTGGCTAAGGAGATCTTCGCTGTCTGTACCAATTACCACACCATTGTGGTGGTCTGATCCGCTAGACACGCCGAATTACTTGCAGTGCGAATCAAAAACACCACATGGCTGACGAATACGAGGGATTTCGGCGAACCCATAACTTGTCTTTATATAGTTAGCAATAACCAAGGCAGACGACTTCGAAGTCCAGAACTCGATCGTCTTGAGAATCCTATTCAGCTTCACCGGAATCCGCCACCACCGTCGTAAAAAAAAGAGAGGTAGCCCCCACGCCATGCATACAAAATGTGCTGTACAGTCAGCTTTAGTCCGTAAATTCAGTAACTCGGTTGGCGACATAGTCTAGGAAAGGCAATTGGCCAAACCGAAAACAAACAACTAGGTCCACCCGTAAGAGGCTGGTATACCCGGGGGTTCCACGTATGAAGCGGGCGTGGAAAACAAGGGAGCCGATATGATTCTACATCGGAATTCCGAGTTGTCTCTTGAGAAAAAAAAAAGAACGAGATATTGGATATTTTGCCGTTACAGTTTCTTGTGTTGGATTCTAGAAAGTGATGAGGCAAGTGTGACAAAGGCACACATCTGCATATATTCACACGGAAGAGGGGCCATCACACGAGGAGGAACAGGGACAGATCAGCCTGTCGCAGGGAATGGAAAAAAAGAAAGACCAAAAGGGTTAGAGTGGAATTGAGAATGTACTCGTATGAATTTTCATCAGATTCTTTTTCCCTCAAGTATGACAATTGTGATCCATCCGGAGGGCTATCTCGATCTATACAGTATTTCTCGTTATCAAGCATCGTCTTTGAATCTATCGGGTATACAACCGACCAATGTGAAATGCTCCATGCAAACCATGAGCTGTCACAAGTCATCTAGAACAATAGGAGATGTGGCTGAGTAGTTAAATATTAGATATCATGGCCTATAACCTGACCCTGGAGTTCAAGGTTAACTTTCAATCCACACCGACTAGGAAATCCCGCCCCCCGTAACCAGAGGCCTCGTCATGTAGTTTGCGTGAAGGTCAACGCTCACAAGCAATAGACAGACAGAAACCTGCCAAATCTCTTCGGGTCGGATGCCTCCCTCCCCAGGACACAGACCTGATTTGGTTAACTAGTAGTCGAAAGACAAGGCCGATAACAAGGCCGACTACAAGAAAAAAAAGAACCTGTGAGCGGACCATTCTATTGTGACGTGTCTGCATTTTTTTGACAGTGACCCGGCGCCCCGATTCTCCGGAGACCCCGCTATACTGAAAACCGAATCGGGAAGCCCCACGCCCGGGCGGGTCGGTATTGGTAATCCGTTCTGGTAAGCGAGTGGGAGGATTCCAAAAGCATGTGGTTCAGGTAAAGCGTGGGCGGCTGCAGTATGTTCAAGGTCGAGTTTTGTGGCAATGGTTGCATACATAGGAGTTACATAGGAGGAAGTACCTGCGTCAGTACCGGAGTAGTTTTGTCATAGCGGAAGAGGGGAAACATGAAAAGCCGCCAGGAGTTGGATCCATCATAGACGTTAGTTTTGGTTCGCACACGAATATTTCTGTGTGTTGAGTCGGGTCCCATGCTTCAAATATCAGTATTTTGAATGGGACAGAAACACTTGTAAGATATCAGGGGCTGCATCCAACGTATGTACAATATGTATAGCCGTATGCATTTTGTCACCCTCTTCAGTATACACCAATCGGCGTGTTTGCTCATGTTAGTCAGGAGTAAGGGCGAAATGGTGTCTCTTTCTGCAGGGAAGACATTCAAAATGTGATAGGACTGACCAACCATCAGCGCAATGGAAGTAGTGGATTGCTTAGTGGCGGCGCCATTGAGTTTGGTACCTGACTTGTGGTAGTTCTTAACTGTAGTTTATCGGATGTTTCCATTGGACTACTGCCAAATAATGCGTGGCAATTTCAACAAGAAAAAAACATGACAAACAGTAGTAATCCTCTTATGCAGTTTGTCCAATTCTCACAGTATTCTTAATATCGAATGAGTCCCCGTAATGCAAACAGCCCCCCGTCCAGCCGTGTGGAGGCTGGGCCGTTATCCACGCACACCCCCGTAAATCCATGACATTGCCCCATGTTAGTTTGGCCATGTCCTAGTAGTAGTAGCCGGGTTAGTGCGTTAACTTGAGCAAGAAAAATTACCATGAATTAAAAAAAGACCCAAGTTTGATGTGGAGCGTAGATCCCCAAGTGATATAAGAAGAGGCTCCCGTCGTATCCCAAGCTATTCATGGGAGTCTCTTCTTTTTTTTCTTCTTTTCCTTCTACCGTTCTTCAACGCTTCTATTGCGACCCAGCACAGCAGCTTCGACCTTGCTCGTCACCTTGCGACTTACGGAGACTCGTTCTTTACTTGGATACTTCTACATTATCATTTGTTTGGTAGTGTGAATATCCGTCCTTTCATTTCAAATTAGAAAACGCTTTACCACTCTCTCGATACCCTTTTCGACTATCATTTAGTTTTAAACACTATTCAAAATTCAAAATGGCTATCATTCGCAACGTCCTTCTCGGTGTTGCCGTCTACTCGGCTCAGGCCATTGCTGGTGACTGTGTAAGTCGTCCCAATATAGCATCTGCATCTATGTGCATATACACAGAATAGACCCTAACCCCGATACTGTAGTCCTACAACACCTGCTACTCTGGCATTGCCGGCTGCAGTGATGTCACTTCGCTTTGCACCAGCTACCTTAGCTCTTCGCACAACCTTACCTCCGATATCCCTTCCGCTTTCTCCAGCGACTGCGGTACTGATATCGCCCAGGTCAGCGCTGCCTGCTCTTGCGTAGTCGCCGCCGCTACTAGCACCACTGCCGCCGCTACCACCGCGACTCCCGTCACTCTGACCACTTCTTCGGCCGAGACTACCTCTACTGCTGCCTCCACTACCGCTGCTGCCGAGTATGGTGTTACTAGCGAGGCTTCGTCCGCCATCCTCATTCCTACCACTCTGATTTCTAGCAGCTCTTCCTCTTCGGCTGCTGCTTACACCGAGGCCGTTTCTTCCATCATTGAGTCGTCGTCGTCTTCGGTCGCTGCTACCACTGAGTCTTCCAGCTCTGTCGCCGCTACCACCGAGGCCACCAGCTCTGCTGTCACCACTGAGTCCTCCAGCTCGGTCGTACCCACCGTCGCCTTGACCACTGGTGTCTCTACCTCTTCCGTCGAGGCTATCACTTCCGCCGTCTCCTCTGCCGTTGCCGAGGTTGCCAACACCACCTCCTCTGCTGTCCCCACCACCGCCGTCTACGGCTCTGATGTGACCAGCTCCGTCGTCAGCTCCGTGCTTTCCAGCACCACTGCTGCCGCTAACGTCACCGAGGCTGCCTACGGTACTGCTGTTACCAGCGCTGTTTCTTCCGCCGTTGCCACCACCTCTGCTGTCGCTAACGTCACCGAGGCTGCCGTCACTTCTGCCGTTGCCAACGTTACTGAGGCTGCTATCACCTCTGCCATCGCTAACTCCACCACTGCCGTTGCCCTGACCACCTCCGCTGCTGTCAACGCCACCTCGGTTGCCTCCGCCTACGGCACTGGTGTCACCTCCAGCGCTTCGCTTGCCAACGTCACCGCCGCTTCGTACACCAACTCTTCGGCTTCTCTGACCACCTACCTGTCGACCTCCACTGTCTACGCCACCAACGTCTACACCATCACCTCGTGCGCTGCTACCGTTACCAACTGCCCTGCTCGCTCTTCTGACATTGCTGCTCTTGCCTCGTCTGAGCAGTCCGTTGTCGTCGTCACTGAGACTGTCGCTGTTTCCACCACCGTCTGCCCCGTCACCGCTACCGTTGGTGCCGAGACTGCTACTTCGACCGCTGCCGCTGCTTCTACCTCTTCGACTTCCCTGACCACCTCGACCGTCTACTCCACCAGTGTCTACACCACTGCTTCGGCTGGTACCACTGTCGTTGTCACTGACACCGTTGCTCTGTACACCACCGTCTGCCCCGTCACTGCTGCTGAGGCCACCGCTTCTACTGCCGTTACCTCCGCTGCCTCCAGCGCCACTGCTGCCTCCAGCAGCGATGTCACCACTGTCATCACCTCGACTATCTACTCCACCAAGTACATCACTCTGTCTTCTGACTCGACTACTACTTCTGTCTCTACCACCGTTGTTCCCGTGTCCACCACCGTCTACACCACCACTGTTGCCACCACCCTGACCCGCAAGATCACCCTCAGCGACTCTGCTACTACCACCACCACTGGTACTACCACCGCCATTGTCACCAAGACTCGCTCGTCGACTGCCACCACCGTCACTGCTACCCGCACTGGCACTGCCACCAAGTACCTGTCGGCTGTCACCAAGTCCACCACTGCCTCTGAGTCTGACTCCACCGAGTGGATCACCAGCACCATCTACGCCACCTCGGTCCGCACCATCACCTCGTGCGCTGCTTCGGTCACTAACTGCCCTGCCCGCTCCACCGCCGAGGTGACTGAGTCCTCTGCTGTCTCCACCACCACCTACCTGGCCAACGCTGTCAAGTCCACCGGCACTGCTCCCGTCTCTGCTGGCACCATCTCCGCTGCTGCCTACACTGCCTCCACCGGTATCTACACCTGGAGCAACTCCACCAGCACTGGTCTCCCCGTGGTTGTCCAGTCCACTGGCTTCCAGGTCCAGGCCGTCCAGCAGGCTTCGTCCACTGTCGGCTCCACCAAGATCTCTACCTCCACCACCAAGGCTGGTACCACCGTCTCCACTGCCGCCGCTGAGAAGACCTCCAAGTCTTCCAGCGCTGCTACCACCAGCTCCAGCGGCTCTGCTTCGACCTCGAGCGTCGCCACTGCTGGTGCCGCTAAGGCCGTCGGCTCCCTGACCGGCCTCTTTGTCGGTCTTATGGCCGCTGTCATGCTCTTCTAGATATGACAGCTGTAGAGTTTCTTTTGTATTTTGTTATGTAGAATGACTAGCGCGTGTTTCGGGTTCACGAGATCCCAGTTCTTGGTTTGGTCCAAAGCCTGTGTCGGGCCCCCATAGAATGCCCAATGAACATATCACTTCCACTCACCATAGTCACTCGTTTTTCCTTTGTTCTTTTCCTACTTTCTTTCATAGCTAGTTATTTCCTGTACATATTTATACCTCTTCTGTTTCGACAACTGCGGTTGTTAGGGACTCTTTTTTCGAAATACCAGCTTAGTCTCTAGAAATAAACGTGTTACGCCTTCAAAAGATTCATTTTTATTGTAACTGAAATATGGAGTGTTTATTTGTATCTTGCTCCAGGACCAATGTGCTTCTCGATTACCTTGTCCAAAAGTTGTACCAATTGTAATTTTCTTGCGTCGTTGATCCAACTACCTTCAATTGCATTAACTGAAATGGTCACCCAGTCAGTCCACTCCAAGTTGAAAGCCTCTTGTACAGCCAGGAAGTTATCCAAAATAAATCCACCAAAGTACGCCGGGTCATCACTGTTAATGCTGAATTTAACGTCTTTCTCCAAGAATTCTCTTAAAGGCAGGTTCTTCACAGCTGGTGTAGCCTTGAGACAAACGTTACTCAACGGACAAACCGTCAACATGATTTGGTTGTCAATAGCTCTTTGCAAGATCTCAGAATCCTCCACTATGCGAATTCCATGATCAATTCGTTCACATGTGAGACTATCGAGAGCCCCCTTGATATAAGATGGGTCTCCTTCTTCCCCACCGTGGGCTGTCCGTCTCAGTCCACGCTTCGCTGCATCGGCATAAATCTCCGTAAATAACTCTGCCGGATATCCAATCTCAGTCGAGTCCAATCCTAACCCCGCGATGACCCGATTTTCATCATCCTGGACGTCATCCCCACTCACATCCGGACCGAGGTATCCACCATTCTTAGCCGCATTGTAAGTATTCCATGCTGATTCAACCGAGTGGTTCCGTTGGAAACACATGATGAGTCTGGTAGTAATTCCGAGTTCACGGGTAGCTCTCTTGCAGGCCGCAGAGAACCCGTTTACCACGGTGTCAAAGGAAACACCGCGATCAGTGTGGCTCTGTGGGTCAAAGAAGACTTCGGCATGGACAACACCATCAGCTTTGGCTTTCTGGAAGTAGCTCCACGCCAGTTCCTCAAAGTCAGACTGTTCGATAAGAACTGACATGCCACAATAATAAGCTTTCAGGAAGTCATCGAGACAGGTGAAGTGTTTGTAAAATTCGTTGAGGGCTGTCTCTGAGGCATACTCTGGGGAGTTTGGAAGGGTGATGTTGTTCTTCTTAGCTAATTCGAAGAGCGTCTTGGGTGTCAAGCAACCTTCGAGATGTAAGTGATGCTCGCATTTTGGTAAGTCATGCAGAAAGGCAGTCCAATCGAAGTTGGCAGGGAGTTTAGAAGCCATAATGAGTGTGGAAGCTAGCTTGCTATGAATATACGACAAAGAGTAAACTTGTGGTTGTATGTGTGAAACATTTTCCTGTCACTCCAGAGCTAGCACGTCCAGAATGACTCTTCCTTCCTTCAACATTAGTGCGACTATCAATGACAATGGTAGGGTTACTTTGTGTACCTGACAAGGGTTACATCAGCAATCAACCTTATCGCGACGGATTTCGAAGTTTCAGTATCATCAGACGGTCAAAATCAAGGTCTTTTGTTCCAGACGCTGGATATGGCAACTCGAAACAATCCGAACAAAATCACCGCGGAGAGTATCCGTAAAGGTGCATTCATATGTCTGTAAACACAAATGAACCTGGATGCTCATTGTTTAACCGCTATGAGAAAACTGAGTCGTTTTTGACGGGCGGATTGAACTGACACAGGCGAGTCTCATCTTTTCTTCGCGAACCAATGATGACCCTGGGCTGTTTCTGTAGTGGATTACATGTAAATATCGCACGAATTATAGATTGATTTTGTTCCGAATGTGGTGGTAGATTGAGGCTTTAGAATACAACCGTCAGGGAGTGTATGCATATTTCCTAAATTGAGGAGTATCAGGAGTCAAAGTATTCTAGACTTCGGCTAGAATGACCGGTTCAACATTATTGGGGCTAATGTTCTGTCACTGCATGTAGTGGTACATACATACATGTGTACTTACGACCAAGCTTAACTGTATCGTCTATTTCTGTCATACCAGACTCTCAAGTCTTCTCTGCCATTCAAGAACCATGGATCGCCTTCACCCCGCTACTATGTAAAGAAACCCAAGAACTGATCGACCTCAGAGATCCTCGATTTCACGGCACATTCATTTCAACTTCATGCGTCACCAAAAATCCAAGGCTGCCTAGTAGAAATTCACCCATCTGCATTAGTGAAACATCCCTCATCGGCTATTTCCAGCTCTTGTTCATGATAATTCGGCCAAAGCCATGGTGAAACAGAACCGCCGGAGGATACCCCTGTCCATCCGAACATTGGTGTAGTCGGGAATATATGGTGAAACCTGTGACTTTACTATGCATGTGTCAAATCACCGGCGGATTAACTTTTCGGCGGGTCGGCACCAGAGTATGTTAGTTGTCTGAACTTGGTGATCGTCCTAGATAATGTGGTTTAGGAGATCATATAAAGATGGGCATGTCCCGCTGTTTCCTCCATCACTTTCGATATTGGTCTTCATCCTCAGTTCGAGTTCTCACTACTACTATCTTCTTCCATTCTCTTTAGCAGCTAGTCTGTCTTTACTTTCTTTCTTCAAACCCAGTGTTGTCCATTCTTTCCACGCAAGTTCGTGTCCAACTTTAAATTCTTTCTTTTTACCCATTACCTTTCCAATCCATCAAAATGATCTTCTCCCGTTCTACTCTTCTGGCCATTGCTGCCACTCTTCCTAGTGCTTTTGCCCACTACAACTTTGAAGCTTTGATCGTCAACGGCAACATCAGCTCTCCTTACCAATATGTTCGCAAGACTACCAACTCCAACTCCCCCATTACCGACATCACCTCGACTGATATGATTTGCAACGCTGGTGGTATCTCCAGTGACATCATGTCATCCACCGAGACTGCCACTGTTTCCCCCGGTGATGAGCTTGGCTTCACTGTAAACAACAACCTTGGCCACCCTGGTCCTCTGTCTCTTTGGATGTCCAAGGCCCCCGATGGCACCGCTGCCAACGCTTACACTGGTGACGGTGACTGGTTCAAGGTTTACGAACTCACCACCAGCTCTATTACCAGCGAGGGTCTCCAGTGGGCTACTTACCTGTCTAACGGCGCCGGTGCTACCAACTTCACCTTCCAGCTGCCCCAGGATCTCCCTGCTGGTGACTACCTTCTCCGCGCTGAGCACGTAGCCCTTCACGCTGCCCAGACTGTCGGTGGTGCCCAGTTCTACATTGGCTGTGCCCAGCTGTCTGTTGGTGGTAGCGGCAGTGGTACTCCCTCGCCTACTACTAAGATTCCTGGCATGTACACCGGTACTGAGCCTGGTCTGCAGATTAACATCTACTACCCTCCTCCTCAGAACTACACTCCTGCTGGCCCTGAGACTTGGCCTGGTGCTTGCGTTGATCACACCATTAACTTGGATGGTCAGACCAGCGATGGTGACTGCAACGGTGACTCCGGTAACTCGACTACTCCTGCTACTTCTTCTGCTGCCTCTTCATCTGCCGTTGCTACTTCGACTGCTGCCAGCTCTGCTTCGACTTCGGCTGCCAGCTCCACCTCGACCAAGGTTTCTAGCGCTACTTCCGTCGCCGGTTCCTCGTCGACTTCCAGTGCTTCGGTAGCCACCACTACCTCTGCGGCCAAGACCACTGCCGTTGCTGAAGCCACTTCCTCGTCTAGCGCTGCTGCTACTGCATCCTCCACTGCTACTCCCAAGACTGCCTGCCGCAACCGCCGCGCTCTTCGGGCTCGTCGTGCTTCGCGCCACATGTAAGCAGTGACTTTCAAACTTTCTCTGTACCTATTTTATATATGTTGTGGATACATGTAATATAACCCACTATAATCCAATTCCAATTACTACTAAACTGAATGTGCTCAATAAGTGTATGCATGTCTACGGATCATTAAACTTCAACAGGCCGGGGTCACCGTTGCAGTAGTGATATAACCCTGGTTAGGGTCCACACTGTCAGATAGAATCCTTCGCGCCAGGAACCAATTCACTGATAAGGACCTGACTAGGCCATGTGCACTTTGAGCCCGCATGACATCCATCGACTGTAGAGATAAGAAATTATTAACACGCTTCAAACCTCAGCGGGCGCCAGCAGGAATCTTGATAATGACGTCAGTAGTTTGGCTTATCTTGGTGCTTCTGTCATAAAAGGAGGATCTCTGCCATTCACTTTTACAATCTTAAACTTCCGTAGTATTGTCAATGTCAACTAGAAACTCTACAATGCCAGATTCAACAGACTATCATGAGCGATCACCGCTTCTACAGCCTTCTTCTTCCTCTTCACTCTCGACAATCTCTTCAATACCACCACGAACCCCTCTCAGACAGCGAATATTAAAACTCATCGAAATCGCAGCTGAAGATGACAACCTCACCACCTCCGCTATGAACCCGGACACCCGGCCGCTTCCACCGTCTCGACGAACATATGGTCCATGGCATTTCATCGGACTATGGGTAGTTACCGGGTCATTCAACATCGGTGGCTGGACAACAGGCTCCTCTCTTATTGCGCTTGGGTTGAACGTCCACCAAGCTATGGCGACGGTAGTCATCGGGCACATTCTTGTAGGGTTGATTTGCGTGTTAGCCGGAGCGCCGGGGGCGAAATGGCACATTGGTTTTCCCATTTTACAAAGAGCCAGTTGGGGAATTCGAGGTGCTTTGATTCCGTTGGCGCAGCGAGTTATGTTGAGTTTTGTCTGGTATTCGACACAGGTTTATTGGGGAGGCCAATGTGTAAGGACATTTTTAACAGCGGTTTGGCCTGGGTTCAAAGAATTCAACGCCCCGTTAGCGGACGGTACAATGACCTCCGGCGACTTCATTGGCTTCATCATCTTCTCGATCCTTTGCTTACCGTTAATCTGGATCAAACCAGAAAAGTACAAAGTCCCCTTCACCATAGCCGCCATCACCGTCATACCCACCTTTTTAGGCCTCCTCGCCTGGTCCGTGTATACCGCCGGATCAGTCGGTCCACTAGTAGACGACGTCGGAATTATCGGGATTGTTCCGGCGACGGGATCGCGATTATTCTGGACTTTTATACTCGGGGTGTGCACCAACATTGGCGGAATCTCAGCACACATTTTCAGTCAATCTGACTTTACCCGCTTTGCACGCCAACCAAGCGATCAACTTATAAGTCAGATTGTTTTTGTCCCGCTAAACACAATCGTTGTTGCCTTGGTTGGTATAATCTGTACATCCTGCGCAGTCGATCTTTTCCCAGAACACAGTGGGACTCTCCTTTGGGAACCGTTTCGCTTCCTTGATGCCGCTCAATTACACTATTCCGATTCTCCTGTATCCCGTCTTGGTGTAGCCATTGCCAGCGCGTCCTTTATTCTAGCCCAATTTGGTATCGCCGTTGCGGAAAATGCCTTGTCAAACGGGATGGATCTTTCGGGGATATTTCCCCGGTGGTTCAACATGCGCCGGGGCGGTTACTTAACTGCAGTCGCGGCCTTCTTCATACAGCCATGGAGACTACTCAACGGAGCGGGGAAATTCCTCACCATCATGGGCGGATACGGCGTTTTCCTAGGAGGAATGACGGGCGTCATGTTTGCGGACTATTACCTTGTTCGTCGGCAGAATCTTAAGTTATCCGCCCTATACGAAACATCGAGCACCAGTATCTACTGGTTCAACCACGGTACTAACTGGCGTGCGGGGGTGTCCTGGTTAGCTGGCGTTTTAATCCTCATTCCCGGGTGGATCTGCCGCATCGAAGACCCGACTCGGGTAGTGTGGGGTTGGTCACATCTTTACTACATGGCGTGGCCGCTAGGTTGCGTAATCGCGACAGTGACTTACTTGGCACTCCATAAGACATTCCCAATTGACTATGCTCAATTGGTTGACGACGACGACTATTTTGGAACGTTTGAGGATATCCAAGTACTAGATGGAGTTGAGCCTGGACTTCTCGGGAATGTGGAGGAGGAACAAGGGTCTGCTGCGAACAATTGGGATGCTAAAGCAGTCGGAAGTCCGACTCACAAGGGTCTATGGGAGCACAGTTAGGGGTGGCACGGGTCTTGTGTTCTAGAAGTATGATGGACAAAAGTTGTATTGATTAATGAAATAATGGCATTGAACTAATACAAGTGTTCTAAATTTGTAATGATCAAAACCTATCTATCTACTCAATTACTCAACATTGGCAGCGCCCATAGCAGCACGGCGGGCATCTCTAGCACCACGGCCAAAGTTCTTACGGTTGAACGACTTGTTAGTAGCAGTAGTGGAGGGGGAGGCAGTGACAGTGACGGTAACAGTAACGGTAGGGGCAACACCGGCGTTGCTGGTCTGAGCAGCAGAGGTAGAAGCGGCCTTGGTAGTGGTGGCAGCACTGGTAGAGGTAGCAGCAGCGCTGGTAGTAGCAGCGGCCTTGGTGCTGGTGGCACTGGTAGCAGAGGCAGAAGCCTTGGTGCTAGTAGCGGCAGCAGAGCTGGTGGAAGCCGAAGCCGAAGCAGAAGAGCCAGAGTCAGAAGCAGCAGAGGCAGCCTTGGACCACAGCTCAGGACCGGGGATATCATAGGTAGTGAAGCTACCGTAGAGGTTGAAAAGAATACCCGGGTCGGAGGAAGTGTAGCCAGTGTTGAAGTCAAAGTTCTCATCGGGAACGTCCGAACCAGTACCAGTAATATCGAACTGGACACACGAAGGGTAGAACTGGGCACCACGACCAGCGGCAGCGGTAGCATCAGCCTCGTGCAGAGCAATGATCTCCTGACGAATGAGATACTTGCCGGACTTGAGAGTAGAAGGCAAAGTGAAGTCGGCCTTA
This sequence comes from Huntiella abstrusa, assembly GCA_025685495.1. NCBI lineage: Eukaryota > Fungi > Ascomycota > Sordariomycetes > Microascales > Ceratocystidaceae > Huntiella > Huntiella abstrusa. The sequence goes on from JAJNMT010000038.1 coordinate 20,179, forward strand.
CCCTTGGCAGCAATAAGGTTATCAACAGCCCACTTGCCATTGCTGAAGCCCTCTTCGGCGATCTTGGTCCAGATGGCATCAGCACCGTTGGTCTCAGTGTACTCAGCAATGTAAGTGATCACAGGACCCTTGTGAGAGGCATCGATGATATCATCACCACGAGTGTTGTGGAACCACTCAAGGGTAATCTTATCACCAGCAGCCGCCGAGACAAATTCAGCAACAGGAGTGCCACCGTTGGTGTTGCAAACCAAGTCAGGCGAAGTAAGATCCTTAACGGGGTCATTGCTGTTAGGAGAGCGGATGTAAGTCTTCCGACCATCACCCTGATCAACATCGTTAACCCAGGCACCGAAAATGGTAGCGTGGGCGGAGACCGCCGAGGCCATGGTAAGGGCGGAGATAATGGTAGATTGAGAGAAAAGCATGTTGGCGGTGCGAACAGGAAAATTGAATAAAAGGAGTGGTTATCAAAGAGCGTATCAAACAGACAGAAGAGAAAGAAGTGAGCGGGAGAAACGAAGACCGACTAGCGGTGGAGAATAGTTGGATCAAAGAAAGAAAGTGTAGGTTCGCAGCGTCGAGCCGATGAAGAGAAGAAGCATACTTAGAGTTTAGAAGCGGCGAGTGAAGTATCTTATATACACAACTTTGGCGATTTTGATTCCTACCCCTGAAGGTGATGTCCATTCATGCCCCGACGTCGGGTGTATGCACCCCTTTCCAAGAATAAACTCCGACTTGTTTAAGTTCCGAACTGACCAACTCCGTACCGACGGTGTATAATTTCTCCACAAGAGTGTCTGCCCCTTATTGAATATGTCTCATAGGTGTCTGTCCATGTATACTGCAAACTCCCTTCACTCAGACAGTTAGTAATCCTCCGATGTTGTCCTTCATCTTATATCTCAAGTGACTAATTCGCCGATGCAGAAGGGATTCATATGGGCGGTTTTCACCAAATGTACTGATACAGTGTCTGTCTCAAGATGGATTTACAGCCGGACGGATCACCAGATGATGAACTGTTATCAACTTCGTTGGGGTTGTTTCAAGATTCCCATGGGATGCACAGTTACTATTTCAGTCGGGCCAGGCCGACGTTGAAACTATGTGTGTATATGCTTACAATTGTGTATGTAGAGAAAACGTAAACTCTTGGCAGTACGTCGGTCGGAAAACTGTTCCGTCTCATCTTGGAGATCCTTACGTGGCTGGATGTATAGACCTATATTGTGTGTGTGTAGGTACATAGGCATCTACATATATGTACAAGCGCGAGGGATTAAGCCAGTGAAACCGGACAATTTGGGGACTCATCTAGATTCAGCTTGTCGTCCGTACCTGCAGAAGGAGTCTTAGACCGTGTATCCTATTAAGGTTAAACAATTGTGTGACTGAAATAAGGTATACAAACTACCGTAAAGTTACCCACTATGTTACTGTTTGTACTCTAACTACCGTTTATCCATGATTCTAGTTCGTACATCCATGATGACTTACTGATTCTACATGAGTTCCCAACAACCCGGGTATAACTGGCCATGATTCCGTCTCATCCGAACACCGCTCGTACTGAAACACTTCATGAACCCATGATTCGTCACCTTACTTTTTTGTTCTCGAAACACTAGTCGTCTCCAATACCGCCAAAATCGTCTAGACTATCAATAAAACAACTCGGGCCACATAAAATGCTGAAGCGAGCCGAATGGGGAAATTTAATCCACCAAAATCACGTCGCTTAGAGGCCTGTAAGTGGGGATCAAGGCGCCGCTGTCAACTGGCGCCAAGTTCAAATGCGCGAAATACGAAACGCGGGGGATTTCTTGGAATCATGGGATATTCTATGTCTGGACATCTATACATCAAGTGATCTTGACAGCCAGAATATCATGAAGTTTAAGGATCTACACAACATATCTACGACACTTTCTTCATCATGCATTTGATTTCAAGCTTAAATATAGTATCAGGAAATTCAATGGGAAAATCCCGATCTTTAATCACAAACATCATCAAGTTCAAAAATATTAGATAGTATTCAAAACCACAACCACTACATAAGAAAAAAAAAAAAGTAAAAATCTAAATACCCCTATTCAGTGCTTACAGAGAAGCAGAAGTACCAGCAGAGGACTTGACCGAAGCACAAATGCCCGAAGCATCAGCCAGAGTGTAGTCATAAGGAGGGGTGAAGTCCGACTCCTGAGTAATATCAGTGTCAGAGTCAGTGAAGATGTTGTTCTGGGAAACAGCGAAACCAGCAACCTCAGAGTCCTGATCAGTGATGATAGCCTTCTTAACATTGGTGAAGGAGTTACCCTCAACCAGAACCTTGGCGTTCATACGAGAGTGGACACCGGAAGTCTGGACATCCTCGTAGCAGTTGTTGAAGATGTGGGCAGTACCAAAGCGGATAGAAGGAGCACGAGAACCAATGTTGTTCCAGTAGTTGTTGTGGTAAGTCACACGGAGAGCACCAGTGTCCTCAGCCTCGTTGGAATCAGAGTGACCGACAAGAGAAACCTTGAAGTGGTCGGCGAAAGTGCAGTACGAGACAGTAACAAGATCACCAGCGTGGGTAATATCAAGCATACCATCGTAGAGATCCTTATCACCGGAGGCAAGCGAGTCGGAAGTAAGAGCCATGTGGTCAATCCAAACCATGGTGGACTTCTGGATAGCAATGATATCACCACCCTCGGGAGGGTTGTGGATCTTCAGGTTCTGAATAATGACATTGTTTTGTTCCTTGATACGGAAGCCAGAGTCTTCCATACCAGAGTCAGTACCGACACCAATGACAGAGGTATCAGAGGGGACATCCATGATACCGCAACCAGAAAGGTAGCCGTTGATCTTGATCACGCCACCGGCTTCCAGAGCACTGGAGAGCTCAGTGCAAGAGGTGACGGTAGTACCGGCGCCAGAGCCACCACCAGTGGTACCGGCGGCAAAGCCGATAGGGCCAGAAGAGGAAGAGGTACCATTGCCAGTGGAAGGGGTAGAAGTAGCAGTGGCAGCAGCAGAGCTAGAGGCCTTGGTAGAGGAAGCCTTAGTGGAAGAGGCAGTGGTGGTGGCAGAAGAAGCAGCCTTAGTAGTAGTAGTAGCCGATCCAGAAGCAGAAGTCTTCGTCGAGCTCTTGGTTGAAGTAGCCAGGGTAGAAGATCCAGAGGCAGTGGTAGACGAAGCAACAGCCGAAGCAGAGGACGCGACACTCTCAGTGGAGAATTGGCAGGCACACTCCTTCATGACATTCTTAATATTATTGCAGCTAGAAGCCCAATCGGGAACGGCCGAGTCAGTAGTCGCGGTGGAACAGAAGGTGCTAGCCTCAGAAGAGTTATCAACAAGAGCCTTAGCACAGGCGTTAGTATCCGTGTTGGCACAGGACAGAGCACCGGCGACGAGAGACAGGAAAATGATACGGGACTGCATTTTGATAGTGGTCTGGGGAATATAAATATAATCAAAGGAGGGGATATAAAAGATTGAATAAAACGAATGGCTACCAGAGCAAAAGAAAGTATTGAAGATTGACAAAAGAGAGTGTGCACAGCAACAAAGAGTGGAAGAGTAGATGGTGATGGAGAAGAAACAAAGTAAAAGTTCATGATTCCGTGGGAACCGGAGGTCTTTATACCATCCCATCTTTACCTGATGGCCACGGGTAGTCCCCTTGTTACTGTCAATCAGATTAGTGTGTTTGTAGAGACACACCCGAGATCTTTACCGTCTAACTCGCCCGTAGACAACTATCCAATCTGATGCAAATTCTCCGGCCGGCTACCTATGCAGTTGAGATTCTATCACCGGTCCACCCCATGGTGTCGAAACAAGTAACAATGTATACGATTCTATACCCTCCGGCGTATACCCTCCGGCGTCGTAATCAAGCCACGCTCAACCCACGACATGCTTAAAACCTCCTTTTATGTCAACTAACAAAGCTGCGGGCTTTACTCATGGTGCGACGATGGTGGTTTGTAGTTACTAGCGCTGCTAGGGTCCGAGTTACATCAGACGGTGGATTACCAGGATTAGTTCTAGAACGAGCGGGTGCTGTCGTTTTGGGAGTTTGCTGATGAGGATGTGGATCGACGCGGGCTATCATTGTTGATCACTGAGTTCAAGAAGTGTAACCGTTGTAGCGTTATCATCGACCTGACTTTGGGTTTTCAACTTTTGAAGTTGTCGTGAACAAAAGTCATGTCATTATAGAACACTTTCGACTGACTTCTCTATCTCGGAACCCCTGACTCTCTCGCTTCATTCTACTTCCATAACCCATGACAGAACAGCCCACTAAACGAAACATAAAACGCCGTGTTTTCAAATCGCCTTTACTTTCCCATACGCGTATGTACGATTGTATGTATGTGCATACCGTATGTCCCAGTACTGTACATACATATGTACTCATGTCTACACCTAAGCAACCCCCAAAGAAAACCTCCGAAATCAATTCCCTCACGGGGCTTTCGGAAAAAAAACCCAATTAGCCCACAAGAACGGGTGAAAAGCGGCTGCCAAGATTTTGGGCGCCCAAATGCACCTTGGCCAGGCGGAAAATTGGTCGGCTTGAGGCTATGAAGTTGTTAACCGAAACGGGGGTCGTTTCGGGGGTTATGTAACGGATTCGGGGGGCGGTAGTGTATATGCATACGTCCGTATAGAATCGGACACCGAAAATGCCGTGGGACAGAGTGCGGTACATAAATTGATGTTGGTCGAAAGGTTGTAGTTGTTCGGTAGGGTTATAGACATATAACCCTAACCATGACAAAATCAGATCTCCGTGATCCCGTACATTTTCGGACTTCTATGTATTAGGCCTTCCAACTAGTTCATATGTAAATGTAAACAATCAATCAATTCATCTTACTACAAAAACATTTCCTATTCCCCTCTTCAAACTGTTTGCTTCAGTGTAGGATTATAGTTCGGAAAGACCGGTCATCTCTAGAAGGGTTGAATCCAAAGAATGGCCGCAGAACTGGCTTTTTTCTCGTCTGTTTCGAGGTCATCTTCTTAAGACCGTACTGGTGCAATATGCTACGAGCAGTATTACGGAGACTACTGCTTTGCGTAACTGAAAGCGTTGATGACCCGGTAGCTATCGGGAATGTGTCGTGTTCCATATCGACAACAGAGGCTTGGTCATGAGCCTGTTCCGGGGTTTCAAGACACCCAGGAGAGATAGATTCATTGTCTGGTAGAGAGCTCACCGGACACTCAGAGGTCTCGTTTTGTCTTGAAGTCGTCGAACATCCCAACCAGCGACTGCTCTCTGGGAGAAGACGTCCCTTGAGGCTCTTGAATTGTGGGATCGCCAAAGACGCTTTGCTCGGTGATGAGCTCACTGGCAATTTAGAGGTCTCGCCCTGCCTTGAAGCGGTCAAATATTGCAGCCGGTGACCACTCTTTAGAAGAAGACGCCTCTTGAGGCTTCTCAATCGTTGGATCCCGAAAGGCCTTTTTCTTTGTAACGAGCTCACTGGCAATCCAGAGATCTCGCCCTGTCTTGAGGGGACCGAGTATTCTAGCTGGTGACTGCTTTTCGGGAGAAGACGTCTCTTGAGGCTCTTTAATCGTTGGATCGTCAACGATGCTTTCCTCAGCAATGAGCGCACTAAAAATTCAGCGGTCTTGCCTTGTCTTGAAGTGGTCATGTATCCCAAAGAGTGGCTCCTCTGTATGAGGCGTCTTCTCTTGAGTCTAGTCAATGTTTGTACCGACATCGGCCGGATCCGAGCCAGCTTGTGCGTAGAAGCCATGTATTTACACGGGCGCATGATATACCCAACACGACGAGCATGGATGACATCCGCAGCAGGGTATTGCCCTTCCGGGGGAGCAAATGCCTTGATAACAATGGAAAATTGGTAGATCAGGCGGTCTACATATTGGTACATCGGAACAACCAAAAGGGATTTTGATGAATTATGCTGTTCATGATCGTTGTCCATGGTCATGCTCTCTTCAGGTCGGAGCTTCCTGACTTTAGTACGGACCACAAGGTTCCTGTAGGAAAGATAATCAAGTAAACCCACTGATACGCCCGCGCGCCGCATCCGGGTGATTCTGTTCTTGAGTTGGCCCACGTCGTGCCAAATCATGACCATTTTTGTTGCAACGATGCTATCAAAAGGAGTCCATCTTGTTTGACGAAAGAGGTGAGCCCAAGACCACGTGGGAAATGAAGAGTAAGAATTGCCGGGCTCACTGAAAGGGTCAAAGTACCAACACATACTATGGTACAAGTTACGAGTGGCAACCCCAAAAGTGTGTTCGACCCCGCGAAACTTCAACATTTCCGAAATTGCGTTGATTCTATCAGTAGGTATCGTGAGCTCCCGGCCGGTATATTCCCCGACGAGTTCATGCACAGTTTTTGACCTTCCAACTATACATTGTGCGCGACTTGTAGGCCTAAAGTTTCGTCCCATGTGATGATAATCCACTATGGGACAATTAATGTGCCAAAGAATCGTGTCGTTTGTAAAATACAGCCTTCGAGGGGAAAAATGTTCCTCCTGCATTGTCCATGCGCGCCCTTGCCATTCGCTCCGGTTCTGTTTTGATAGATAGGGAATATGATCCGCTGTTCCCCAGCACTTGTCGTCTAGAGCTGGTTCCACACGTCCACCGAAGCTTCGCGTGTAACCTGGCAACCCTGAATGTATACCCTCACGGAGAGCACATATCATGGTCAAATACGAGTTGGAGTAAATTTCCCGCATCGCATGAATCTGTTCCGCCTTCTCCGTGTCATTACCGTGCATTATACAATAGCGATCGATCCAGATGTATGGAATTTCAAGTAGCTGGGCCATGGCCATACAGTCATGGAGCGTTCCGGACATGGTCTGTGGGGACAACGAGCCAGGAGTGGCAAAAAAGGACCTGGTGTCTCTGGTGAGCATGTTGCTGTCGTTGGTGTCCCATCTGTAACTAATAGCAGAGTACCGTACATGTCTGTTTCCGATATCCACAACACATTTCTGGTCGACGTCAATCAGTCGGAAGGATTGGGGGTACTCTAAATGTATTTGTTAGTGTTGCATCTCGGTATGGTTAAAATGCTTTTTACCTCCTATCTGTTGAAAATTCCCCTGGGGATATTGGTGGAACTGGGCTTTTATGTGTTTTTGCATCAACCTGAAACCAACCGGACTATTCTGCTTGGGATGCAAAAACTTTAAACTTGGACCATTCTCAGTCATAGCTGGAAAGAGCTCAAAGAGACATTTGGTAGTCCTGCTGTTGAGATAACGGGCGGTCTCTTTCGGTTCGTCTGATGAGTTCCAGCTGATGAAGATCCTTGTAGGCCATGAGCTTGTGACAACCCGGTGAATGCTTTGGGATAGGGGAGTTGGTCCGAATCTTATCTTTCCCAGCTTTATAAACTGAGAGTTATGTTTTGTATCATTGGCCAATGCAGAGACCACGGACTGGGCCAAATAAAAGCACATCTGGCAGTTGAGGTTGAACCCCAGTTTCTGAAGCGCCGTCTCATCTGGCGTATTAGATGCACCAGGCACTGACGATATACCAGCTAAGCCGAAAGTTGTTTCGTTGTTCAACAGTCGTTGAATATCAGAATCTCCGAGTGACCACCATCCGGGGTCATTGAAAGTATACAGGCTCGACTGGTTGGCGAGGTGTCTTATCTGCTGCCAATCGAAATATGCACTTCCGCCTGACTCAACCATGCAAGCTAGTATCCTGTGTGCGCAAAGCGGACACCAATGCTGGTTCTCTGCCACCTTCTTAATAACTCGACGGTTGTATTGGCGTGATTGTTCGTACTCATCGTGTGAAACATTTTCTTTCCTGATTGGAGTAGACTAATACGTTTGTTAGTATACTTTTACATCTTTTATTTCCCGCGAGATGTATTATATGAAGGTTCGTACTTCTTTAGTACCGTCATTGAAGGATAAGGCCAAGCCCCACTCGGCCCGTTGGATCTCAGTTACGAGAATTTCGAACATTTCTAGTCAACGCTCCAAGATAAAAACAGATTGTGTCTCTTTAAGTCGTTTTGGAAATGATCTTGATTTCTTGTTTTACTACTTGTGCCCAATCTCGAAGTAGGTTGAATTTAGGCGAATGGGGTCCTCCCTCGATAAAAAGATTACTTGCATAACAGCAATCGGTTAGATGCAGAAAAGGGTATATACTCAAAATTCCTACTTGTATACGCCGGCCTCTGCCCTGTCTGATGGCTAGTCACTAAGCGTTCGCTTCTCACTGATAACTGTACAGGAATTGCACCCTATATAGACCATGGTAGAACGTTCCCCAATAACAAAGTCCAAAGGTACCAATTCTTTTGGCGCAGTGGTATGCTGATGCCTCTCAGTCCGTCAGTATCAGGATCCAGACCCTCTTCTCTATATACATATGTCTATGCTGATCATCTAAATCGCCAGAATGTACTTGTAATCAGATTTGAATGTATCCAAGCCCTCCCATCCATGTTAAAACGAGAAATAACTTCATATATTACAGGAGCACCTGGAGATGTATGTTGGAGAATTCAGTCACGTAAAGTCATTTGGAAAACACATAATCTCTTTCCTCTCTTTTCTTCTATGTACAGGTGGTGATAGTGCTATATATATACATGATCATTTGGGGGTTCCCATTTCCGTCATCCGGACACTATCAAAATCGGAGAGAGAGCGGTCAGTCAACAACACTATGCCGGTGGCTTACCGGTTTACCTAATAAATCGATCCCGGTATATATTACATATCCCAACGGGAGGGATCGGTAAACAACGCTGTACGACTTACACGACTGCGTTTGCACGTTTACCCGTATTTCTGACACCCTATCGCCGCGCCGGACTCCCACAATAGCCCTGACGTTCAATGGACTGATAGGTACCTTGGTGTCCAGACGTCGTCCACAGGCCACCAGTACCCCCAATCTCTGACAATGTACATGTATAAACTAAGATGTGCAATAATCACGAAAAGTAGTCTTTGAAATTCATCTCAGCGGTGTTATTGCGGGAGTGACAGTGGGGATCATGTAGCAAAAATATTGTGTTGATACCCTCTCTTTGAGACGGATACCAAATCTATATTTGCACGACTTAATAATTTAAATAATTTCTCACCTTCACAATCCGATGTGGTGCGCGACTAGTATTTGCCAGAAATTCAACCCGGAATGTAGACAACCGGTAGCCGCTGCGTATACGTCTCAAGGGCTAACCTTAATGAAGAATAATAGTTCTAAGGAAGTACATGTCATGCTCAAAATCACGCCTAACTTCCGGCCGTAGTAAGTTTACCCTCGATCTCTTGCGAGAATGGATAGTTCGATGGAGTTTCCGACTTTTACTCAACTTATAAGACATTCGCGTATGCTTCTTCCCGTACTTAGTTGTTGCGTTTGATGCCGCTTTACGTCCAGAGGCCCGAAACTTTGGTAGTTGGGTGAGTTTTCCTGCTTCACCGCGTGTATTAAACATTTTGGTGGTTTTCAAATGTATATGATCCCCGGAACAGATAGCCGCACAGTCTTCCATTCTACAACCCGATCGTCTCAAGAAGTGGTTGAACCTTCTGGTCATCCGAAGTCCACGTGACCTGGAGTGTAGCCGCATGCGAATCCACTTCATTACAGTCCAAGTTTCAATTGACCTACGACGGGCCTTGAGAACTAGAATTGGTAGTGGCCAATCCGTGACCACAGTAGGTACATAGCCAATACGCCTTGCGTGGATGACGCCATTGCCGGTAGCTGTCCCTTCGCGAGTGAAAGGAACAACAACAAGGGAGAACTGCTTGCAGCCAGGCCACTCATTGTATTGGCATATCGGCACTACCAGACAAGAGGGAGGCAGTTCCTCATCCTCCTGGTCTTCATCCATACATACGTCGTCATCATATTTGATGTGTCTAACTCTAGTGTGAATGAGAATTTGACTGTCACCAAGTCGGTCAGCTAGAGCAGTTGGCAGCCCAATATCTTTCAAACAAGAGGTTTTCCTGGAATATGGAATTTTGGGGTGGATGATTACAGAGTCTGCCCAGGCTACTATTTGTTTGGGGTCTATCCACTCTACTCTTCTGTAGAGATGAGCCCACGACCATGAAGGGAATTCGCTCGCGGGCTCATGGATGTCTCCCTCGCTGTATGGGTACCAGCACAAACTATGCCGTATATTGCGGACAGGAATTCCAAAAACGTGGTCAATTCTTCGATTTGCCAAAAGCCCAGCAATTGCGTTGACTCTGTCTTTCGGGAATGAAAGGCAACGTTTACAATATACTCTAATCATATCATGGCTTAAGCGGGATGGTTGTCCAGTACATCCTCTTCGACTCTCGGGCTCTAATGTCAAGTCTGCATGGTGATATACTACCATCGGGCAGTTTATATGCCACAGAATAGTTGAGTCAGTGAAGTATATCCGACGAGGGGAGAGATATTCTTCTTGCATTGTCCACCCACGGTTTAGCCAGTCTGGTGTACGACCACCCCAAAAGTATCTGATTTCTTCAGCATTTCCCCAACAACCATTGAATGGAGGTGGCTCTAAATGCCCGTCAAAGTCTCGAGTGAAACCGGGGATTCCAGAGTGTATGCCATTTCTGAGAGCACATATCATGGTTAAATAGGAGTTGGCATAAATGTCTCCCATGGCATGAATCTGTTCCTTTTGTTCTTCTGCTTCATCTTCACCTTGGCCTTGCATGATGCAGTACCGGTCAACCCAGATATATGGAATATCCAACAGTCGGGCTATCGTCATACAATCATACAAGGTTTGTGACATGGTCTTGGTAGACATAGAGCCCTCTTTCATGAGTTTGACCTCGCTTTTTTTGGTGAGTTTAACCGTCCCCGTATCACCCCATCTGTAACTGACGGCAGCGTACTTGACATTCCTATTGCCTATCTTCTCAAGACGATGTTCTTGAACATTAATCAGGCGAAACGATTCAGGGTAACCTGTTGAAGGTGGTTAGCATTTCTCTATTGTCGTCGACAAAAAAACTCTTACGTGGAGTACGTTTCGGTCTTAACTCGGGGTATCTCTGGAGCTGTAGTTGGATCTGTTTCTTGAAAACAATCGGGCTACAGCGATCCAACTTGTCGACTCGCAAACCTGGGCTGGTGTCGCCCATGTACCCAAACAGTCTGGCGATAACCTTTTCTGTTTTGGACTCATGAAAAGAGCCCTTCATATCACTTTGAACCCAGGCAACATCCAACTCCAGCGGAATAGAGTTTCGACATCCAAACACCATCCCATCCGTCCAATACTTTATTGTGATGCCCATTCGTTGAAGTGTCAAGACCTTCCCCTCGTTCTGTGATTGACTAACCAACTCCGATACGATTGCATGGGCAAAGTCAAAGCACAAGGGACAATTGGGTTGAAATCCTAGTCGCTTTAGTCCTTCTCCGTCAGTGCCATTCACTGGACACAACCAGGGAGCCAGACCATCGTGACCGAATGTCATTTTACTCTCCAATAGCCTTCGCATGTCGTGATCTCTGATATCCCACCAGTCCGGGTCATTGAGATCGCAGTAACTTGGCTGCTCTCGCGCGGAACGAGTTTTGAAGTCTTCCCAGCACTCATCGCAATCTTTTGTGACCAGATGGTCACGGATTCTGTTAGAGCAAGATGAGCACCAGTTTTGACTCGTAGCCGCCTTCTCAATCGCCTCGTCGTTATGTTGCGCACAAGTCTTTCTGCCATTTCGGTCGTGATCAATGTGTATAATCCTGCCGGAGTGCTGAACTTGTTAGCGTATTGTTCCGGTTTGTGTGGTCTGGAAGCTCAACGTTTGAAGATGCTGACTTACCTCTTCAGTGCTGTCTTGGAAGCATAACGCTGCCCAAGAGTTACCTCGGCCAGCCTTTCGTGTTGTTATTTCGAACATATTCAACGCGTGCCAGATGTGAAGACAGCTCAGCACAATGCTTTAAAGTGATGGTATGTACGGAGATTTTAGGTGTCATGTAACCCAGTGTAAACAACGGCCTAACTAGCCGCATTGCAGCCGACTCTGATAATGCGGGGAAGTGTATGCAATACGCTACTCATTTAAATACATATATCTACATTATTGCAACCCCAGCCTACACAGGATCAGTTGTTCCTCCTATCAATCTGTATGCTACAGAAATTCACCGAAAACTACGGATTTCTATGACGTATGTACGTACGTCTGTGTCTATTTACCCAAGTTAAGTGATCAGAGGTATTTTCCGAGCGTACACAATAAGTGAATATCTCCACACATAGTTTAATGGGAATTTGTGTGAGAGCAGACGAGAGAATCGGAGACTATCGATGCACAATGATAGATGTAGTCGTACCCCGCACTAACCCTATGTTCCCCTATGTTACACATCTCGCCCGGGGCCCCACAGTTTCATAGAGTTATGTTGGCAGGTACATAACACGGGTGTGCATGCTAACTCTTGTATGTAGATGTCTATGTAACACTACTTTGTTTCACAACGTTATTCGTCCATATATCTCAAATATACAATGTCGACAGATGAAATCATCGTCAGGGAAGCCACCCCAGAAGAAAGAACCCAATCATGGCATAACAACTACATCGAGTGGGGTCGTAACCGCACATTACAAGAACACGTCTCCGGTGAAGCCGAACTCGCCTCAAGTTCTCTAATGAGTCACGCCCGGTGGTTCGTAGCCCTTCGAAAAGGACAAGACACCGTCATCTCCGCATGCGAAGTCATCCCGAAAGACGCGCTATTATCTAAAGATGGAAGCGTGAATAAGGTTCTTGTCTGGGGTATCGCAAGTGTATTCACCGTTGAAAGTGCCCGAGGAAAGGGCGTCGCAAAGAAGCTTTTAGAAGACGTTGGGAGATTCTTGGATACCAAAGGAGAGGCCAGCGTATTATTCAGTGATATCGGTGGCGAGTATTATGCCAGATTTGGATGGGATCTGGATGATGATCGTGAGGCTATCCTCCCTATAGAATCTCCACAGGACGTAGAAGTTGAATACCTCTCGCCTCACGACGATACGCTCACCAACTGGCTAGCCCTTTCAATCCCCGAGAAGATCACATCAGCCTTGGTCACGCCATCAACGCCCGGCTTCGCCATACTCCCTACACCCAGCCAATTAGCCTGGCACTTCCTCCGAGATCGTCTGAATTCGACCACCCGGATTCCTACGAATGGAGCTATAGTCCCAGGCAACCCTGAGAGATACATTCTATATACTCACGATGTCTCTAAGAAGGCCCTGAAGATTCTGACATGGAATCCAGATGCTGCTACCGCGGGTATTCTTATCGATGCAGCGAGGAATGCGGCAAAGAAGTCTGGTCTGGAAAAGATTGTTTTTTGGGGTCTCACGGGATGGAAGCGGGAGTTTGTTTTGAACATCGGAGGTGAAGATAAGGAGAGAACTGGCAGTTTATCTTGTTTAAGAGGGGCAACTGGTAATCAAGCTACATGGCTAGAAAAAGAGTACTTTGTGTGGTGTTAAGCATAAGCCATTCTAAGATAAAAAGCTACACCAGTAGTGCCGAAATACATTATATATACACAAACAGAAATCAATTCAAAACAAATGAAAGAAACACCACTAAACAGCCTGCTCGGGCGTCTCTCCACTCGCCACAATAGGTACTGGTAACCCTCTATCCGGGCTTTGCAAAACAAGCTGCTCGCACTTCTTGGCTTGCAGGAACTCAACAATGCTCCGCATCAACATAAACATTCCCACTACCATCAACATATATGCGAACCACTCCGTCCCCGTCATTTCCGTCCAGCCTCCGCCCGACCCACTGTCAATATCACCCGGCTTGAAATCATGCGAATTGGGATCTGGTGGCGTCGGGAACTCAGAGTTCCCACTGCTTCCATCCTCGGGTGTTGGTGGGATAGCCGCTTCCTTCATGCTGATACCATATTGAATCAACGTCACACCCAGACCAGCACGTGATCCGTTCTTGGCAGCGTGTGTAGAATGCAACAGATACGTCAGCAAGAAACCAACGATCTGGAAAGACCAAGAAACTACGGCGTTCCACAAGAAACCAAAGATATTTCCAACTGGCATTCCATCGATATAGACCTCATCGCCGCCTCCATATGGCGCCATGATAGTCGTCTCCCAGTATGGCGGTGCTTGGTCCGCAGCAGCTTGCTCGTACGTCTGTAACTAGGGTTAGCAAGGGTTCATCTTAAATAGCTGCCTAACAAGACCAAAACTCACCGGTGGTAATTCGTCCTTTTCGAGATGGGTATCTGGTTTCGCCGAAAGATTGGAAAACACTCCGTCTGAGGTCATTCCGCCGCCGTATGTCCGGGATCCCGGTGCAGCTGGTGCTGCTTCAGCACTAGCTGGCTGTGTTGGAGGACGTCTTAGGGGTGGAATCGACGACACAGGTCCTTCGATAGGCTCCGTGTCCATGATGGAAGTACCCCCAGGTACATGGCGAACAAGACGTTGGCGATCTGTAGGTTCATCGTCACTATCACTGTCGTCACTGCCAAAGGCATCTGCTAAGTCCGGGTCGACGGTACGACGGCGTTCTGGCGATCGAGAGTTCGAGCGGAATGATGGAGGCGGTGATATCGAATTGTTTGAAATGTTGCGACGGTGAGAGGTTCGCGTGGGTTCGGCATCGCGGGTATCAACCTATTAGGTTGGGGGGGTTAGCTAGGGCACGCGCGGAGAAGCTGAAGTCGAGAGGATTCGGGGATAACATACCCGCTGGTACTGTTGTGATGGCATGCTGAAGCGCCGTCTATAAGGATATCGAAAATGCGAGAAACAGAGAAGCTGCCAGTCGCAGCGCCTGAAACGGGATAATCAACGAACGTAAGAAAGAGAAAACCGAACAAAAAAACCAGCTAGATCAAGAGAACAAAGGAAAGGACAGCATCAAGCGATGCCAAGACAATGATTTGAGAAATAAAACAACGAAAAATGGCGATGCTGCCGAAAAATGGCGATACAAGATTGAAAGCGACGATACTTGCGTCTTCGCCTCTGCTGTCTATAGATTCGATCGACAGCGATAAAGAGCTGGCCTGGCCAACTGCGAGATCAAGGGCTAATACCCAAGAACAAGGGTTCGGAGGCCTATTTAGGCGCTAGGGGAGGGAAATGGCCAGAAAGGACCAGAGAGAGTCAAAGTTGCACAGCCTCGATTCAATTGAAGTCCGTCGGGGTCGGAGCGAAATGCGAGAAAATGCAAAAAACCACAAGATGGTGATGTTGGCTGGTGGCCGAATAAGGCTGTTAAAGTTTGTCTGTCGGGGAAAGAGTGAAGAGAAAGTCAAGCACGGCGGGGTTCAATGCAAGAGACAGAACACCTAGTGTTTGGTAATTGCCCGCGTGCCTTGGCAGCAATCACGTTGGATGCGACACTCCTTTTGATTACTGCTTGGGACAGAGCTTCTGAAGCTGCGACTGTAACAGGTCCGTCAGGCCTGGAAAACGTCATGCGAATTCATGTGGCGATGTGCTTGTCGGCAGACAGCGCTACTGAGTGGATTTACAGCCGGCCAAGATGGATATTGTACATATTTGTGTAGTCAATGTCTAACTAGTCGTTGAACTGACGTATCGATTGGTCCCTGCCATTACCACCAAGATCAATTGTTCTCAAAAAGGTCAAATTGAACCCTATTTCCTAACCCGGTCAGATTAGTAAGCATCATTTTTAACTTCATCACTTTTCTATAGTGGGGCCGATGAGATGCCGGCGTCAGAATATCGAATTGGATTGTAGCATCATCGCCATCATGTCAGCTTCCAGTGGAGTAGGTATTTTTGAATCTAGCCATTGTATTTTTACTAACTCTCAACCAGCGCATCGCCCGCCACTACACCCGTGCTCTCGGCCTCTGGCCCAAGGACGTCCTCCGTCCTGAGTGCCAATTCCAAGATATCGTCAAGAAGGCCATTGATAAACGTCTTGCTGGTTCAGCTATCGATGATGCTGCTGAGATGAAGCAGGTCAATGCCATGTACTCGCTCATTGAGGACCGTTACAAGACTAGATACCCTCTGGTCGGTCGCATTTTGGAGCCCAAGAGTCAGCCTACTTACTTTACTGATTTGCTCAAGGAGATTGATGAAGTACCGACGAGAAGTTGGCTGAAGAAGGTTATTACGAGATGGGCCGGAGCTTTCAGATTACAGTAAATCTTTTACGGTGTAAGATTAGGGTAGATTGTTTGTACGATATCATAATGTTTTTCTTTGCATCTCTATATGTTCTATGCGTTACGTTTTACAGGTACTTGCGCTCGGGATCAACCCGGTCCATCAATTCCATTGCCTTTTCGTACATGGTGAACACAATACCACCACTCATAACCAATCTCGCCAATCTTGGCACAGCACCACTCCAGAACGTCGTGATACCCTCCTGCTTGAAAATTATCGCCGCACATCTAAGCGAGTTTCCATAGATGTTCCGTCCCTCGATACTCTGCATCCGCGTCTTGATAGTATCCAATGGCTGTGTCGCATACACCGTGATCAACCCGGCCAAACCACCCATGGCGAAAGTTCCCGCGGAACCAAGCTTCTCGCCTGGCGCAGTGTAGGACTCAGCAAGCTGCTTGAGGGAAGTGTAAGCAGTGAAACGAACAGCCGAGTTGGCCGCCTGACGTGCGGTAGTTGGGGCGAACCCAGCAAAGAAGCCACGGACACCACGCTCGCGGTAAATGATGGGAATAGCGGAGAGGAATCCACTCATACGAGGCTTGGCGAGCTTACGGTCATCAATGCTGTCGAGGGTTAGTTTATCTACCAGGCTGGTTCCTACGATATCCTTACAGTGTTGTCTTGATACTCTCCGTTGGCGTAACAGCAAGCAAAGACTCTGTCACACCAGCACCGAAACCTGCCAGGACTGTCCGTGGGCCAGTAAGTTTGCCGTTCTCATCGGCCAACATGGACTTGAACTGATCGAAAGCGACAAAGCGGATACCAGCCTTAGCACTGTTACCAATAATCAAAGTGGTGCACCCGGCATACCACTGTGCGCCGAACGGCGGCCATGGGAGCTTCTTTCCATCGGCGAGTTGGCGGTTCAGTTGAGTACGAGTTTTGGCAACTGTTTTGTTAGGATATGCTGGATATGTTGGTCGGATTATTACGTACACTCGGCGGGGTAGGTAATGGCTATTAAAATTTAAAAGGTTAGTTATCCCGATGCACGGAGCGGAGTCTATCTCGGGATGACATACCAATTCAATGGCGCCAGCAGTAGCCCCGGCAATGATGGAGCGGAGGGCACTAGGGCGCTTCTTTTCCGAAGTGTTGGCAGGCGCGGCGGTAGACATTTTTGTTATGAGATGAAGGAAAGATGAGTAATGCGACAGGTTGGCGCAAAATTCAGGTACCGGGTGGTTTTGATATATGAGTGTATCATGGTGCTAGTTAATTATGGGGAATTTATGTTCTTGACCAATCAGCTTTGTTGCAGGATCTGCGGTATGGGAACACAAATTTATGAGCAAGTGCGATTTTGGGAGATTGATAAATCGGTGCTTAAACGGTAGTAGCCGCGATGAATCCTGTGAATACGTATACACAACATGTGAAATTGAATGTTTCCTGTGACGAACACCTGTTTCACAGCTTCATATCTAGCCTTCCATAGATTTCATCTGATTTGTTTGTTTATCGACTCAGACACCCCACTCTTAAGATACATGTACACAGGAACTCGATGTACACACATAAGCCCTATATTAACCAAGCAAGTCTTTCAAAATATTTCAGCCTCCGATGAACCGTCCAAACACCGTCATCCTTTACCTTGGCACGCCGAAAACGGTCCTGGTTGACACTCTATTCGCCAGATATCCTCAAACAACCCTGAACCAAGTACGGTCCGAATGTCTTCCCCATAAATGCCCAATAGAACTTGTTATTCTTTTCCGTCTATCCTGACGTCAGCTTGTCGATTCCTTGTCTTTATCAACTACCGTTTCCTTGTCACGTGCGCGGTACTTTCACCCCCGGAGTGTCAGAATCTCTAGGGTATCACCAAACCAATGACAGGGTTAAGAGCCTCCGGGTTCACCATAGAAACTAATTGCCATAACAACAATTATCCGCTCAAACTGCAAATGCCCGAGATTCTTATAGTTCTACAAATAAGGTGTGGGCGTGGTTCTGTGGCTTTTCTTTACCGCGCTTGTAACAATCAACCCCTCGAAACTCTGCTGAAGCGTTATTTTCCGGTGTGTTCACGTTTCTTCCGGTATCATGGACCAGCCTCGACTTCATCTAATGCCTAATTTCTTGCTGTCAACGCTAGTAACTCAAGCGAACCCCAACCTCACGATACCACACCAGCCATTTTAAGAGAAAGGCTTACCGCCATGTCGTCCTCCGAATAGTCCGTCACACGGCCATCAGCAGCTTCTTTTTCCTTCCAGTCTGCCAGACACGAAATTTCCATTTCCTACATCATTCGTTCTGCTGGACGGCGCTGTGTTCCAGTGGCGTCTAATCCCCCTGCAACGTGCACTGCAATAAACAAATCCTCAGCATTCCCAAATATTTGGCGAAGCATAACCCGCTGTGCTGATCATAGTGACGGAAACCGGGCGTGATTAAGAAGAATACAAAAAAGCTGCGTAAGGGCGGGTCTTGCTATATTTATCGCTGACGGTCCCCATTGCATCTTTTGCAAAGTAGCCGATATCTTGGTTGGAGAATACTACTTAGTTGTTCCTTTTTCTCGGCTGTGGCGTGGCTGTGATAGTTCTCTTAGGCTGCTCTATTTACAGTCTGCCGTTTTGTTTTACCTCGCCACTGTGAATGAACTTCAGTTGTCTGCCTTACTTACATCCATACAAGTGGACTCGATCATTCTCGGTGAACCTATTTGGTCACAGATTGTGGTCTTACACCCTCCCCTCTTCAGGAATCACAAATTGTTGTTGCGTTTAACAATTGTGGCCGAGCTCAACCACCAACACACCAACCAAGTTTGACGGACTTGCTAGGGTGCAGCTCCTAATTGATTGATAGATAGCTTAAGCTTGTCTGCCTTCCGGTCAACCTCTGACCTCGTGTCGTCTCGGCCTTATTGATTGTTTCCGTCGTTTCTGTTGTTCGTCGTTTGTATTTTCTCTCTTTCTTTTTCACTCTCTTATTCACATTCCTAGCCAGATCGCCCACAATGGCAGACATCTACGACGAAAAGCGCATGAAGATATTTGCAGACGCTGAAACTGTGAACGGCGCAGTCGTCACTCGTTCCATTCTCCCTTTTCACGAGACTGCCCAAAACCCACCCATTCTGCTAGAAACTGCCCTACAACGATTCCCAGAACAGCAACTGGACTCGCCATATCCTCTTGTTCTCTATATTGCCCGCGTTGCTGGTTCTAAGAGTAAGTTATTTCCTATAATTCGCTATGACATCATTTTCTCGGTGACATCCGCGCGTGCACGCGCTAACACTTTATCTTCAACTTTGTATAGACATTATCCTTTCAAACTTCAAACCGGGAAACCACAGTGTAACCCGCACCGATGTTGAGAGTTCATTGTACTTTGTCCAGCAGCTGGAGAATGATGCACCATTATTCACCCCCGATTGGCCCGGTAACTTGATGCCTCCAAACCGGGACAGCTTCTCTAATGACCGGCCGCGTTCCTCCGCCCAGATGTCCAGACACACTGGAAGTCCGGCATTTGGCCAATCCATCAACCCCACTATTCCTAATGGTGTAGCATCGTCGACACATCCACTGACTCCCCAAGTCACTACTGGCGCGCCAGATCTTGCTGATCACCCCATGTTTCGCCAGGAACAAATGCCATGCACTATCCCGCCCTCTCCCACGCTTCAGCAACATTCTTTACCACCACCACCCCCGGTCATTCGCCGAAAGCCAGTCAACCCCGATATGGAAGCACGAAGACAGTCGGTTCTCTCGGCTATGGGTCTTCCGCCTCCACCACCACCTCACTGTACCGAGCAAGTCGATGAAAAACCCGCAGTTAGCTCGTATCTGCAAAAGGTCATTGACGACGGCGCCCGGAAACGTGCCGCTGAGGGACGCACACTTGCCCCTCAACTTACGCCTCCAACATTCCCCAGAACAAGCATGGGCTCAAGACCATCGTCTGGGGTATACTCTAACGGTACCCCAGTGTCATCCTGGGCGGCGCCAGGCACGCTACCAACACCATCACCTACGCCACCAAATGCCAGTCGTCTCAGTGGCCTGCCGCTGAACATCAATATCCAAGGAACCGTCCCTTTACCTTCGCCTTTAGCCATGTCTCTGCGCGTCGTTCGCTGGCACCATTCTTCTGGTCAGATTTGGCCCGTGTCTCAGCTTGTTTCAGCCCCACTACCCGTCAAGGACGGTCGGAGACGCAGCATTTCGAATATCCCGCAAGATGTGCCGCCCATCCGCATGATTATGGAAAATCCGGGATATGCGCCGTTCGCTGATGATCCGGCTGTGGTTTTTGAGCAAAAGGGCGCGGCTGGTTTACCGATGTTAGTGAGAGACGTGGAAATGGCGTACGAGAAGAGTTGGACAAAGCGATTGTTTCAGCACAAATCCAAAAGATCCGAAGGGGCCAATACTGTCAAGAGTCCAGTAAAATCGCATAGTCGCGCCCAGAGTATCGTCGACGAAGACATTAATCTCGCAGCCGGCCCAGGTCTTAAAAAAGAGGGATACACCTTCTTAACCCCATGGGGTACGCGCTGTCATTTCAAGACTGGAAAGGGAGGCGGTAGTCTGATTTGCTACCACTCTGTACCGGTCTACACCCATAATTCGCACAACTCGCATGGCCATCACAGTCCGCACAAGCGTAACCAGTCTGGTGCTTCATGTCACGGCCAACCAATTGAAAAGGATGTCCGCCCTCAGTTCCGGGATATTCCAGTCAGCGAATTACGCTTCAATCTTCCGGGCAAGAGTCTATTCAACAGCAACGGGTCGTCGTCTCACAGTCAAAGTGGAAGCCATAACTTGTTCAACTTTGGCAGTGGAGGCAGTGAACAATCCGATCCGATGTGGCTGGGAAAAGAAAAGGCTGGTGGTGGGCGACATGGCGATAATGCTAAGATGGGCAAGCTCATTATATTGGAAGGCGGACGGGATATGATCGATTTGATAGTTTCAGCAAACATCGGGATTTGGTGGAGGACGTGGGAGGTGGTACATTGACGTTGAGATTTCAAGTAGTAAAGGATCTGGTTACGATCCGATTTAATGTACGTTTTATGTGTTTATGTACATACGTGTTGTACGACAGAAGAATGACTTCCAAGATTGATTTGAAGCCGAGTGGTGGTACAGTGAAAAGTGGCAGGGTTAGGGTTCGTAAATCAGCTGATGAGATGGCGACCAATCAGCACCGACGTTTATTGCATACTGTAATGAAGTCGCCCAATCAATTTCCAATTGGTTACTGGTTTTATACTCATTGACCGACAAGCCCAGAGGGCCAACGTCAATTGAACCGTTACTTGTCTCGTTGAACAACAAACTACATACGTTCCATTTCTGGGCCTCATTGGCATTTGTTCAATTGAATCTATTTCCCCGGATTCTTTTCAAGCCTTACCGCCCCACTCGACCCCATCACCGGAAGCTAGCGCCATCCGAACAAGCCCCGCTCCGCCTCCCGTTCAAACCATCGATCCTTGTCCATTGTCGAATTATTTCCAAAATGTCCTTTGCAACTCAATTGATTCGGGCCCGTGTCTCGACGGTGGCCCTGGGCTTACGGGCTCCGACTGGTGCTGTTAGTATGGTTCTGACGCGCGGTTATGCTACGCCGGCTGGTACGCCAATTTCGAAGTTCCGGGTGAAGCCGAAGGATACGTGGGAGACAGACAAGGAGAGTACGTTGGATAAGATGGGGAATTACTTTTTGTTGACGGAGATGGCGAGAGGAATGTATGTTCTTCTTGAGCAGTTTTTCCGTCCTCCGTAAGTTGCGAGTCTTTATCTGGTGATGTATACCTTCTAACCTTGTTTGCCTGTAGCTACACAATCTACTACCCCTTTGAAAAAGGTCCAATCTCCCCACGCTTCCGCGGTGAACACGCTCTCCGTCGTTACCCGACTGGCGAAGAACGCTGTATCGCCTGCAAGCTATGCGAAGCCGCTTGCCCCGCCCAGGCCATCACGATTGAAGCCGAGGAACGTGCCGACGGGTCCCGCCGTACCACAAGATACGACATTGACATGACCAAGTGTATTTACTGTGGATTCTGCCAAGAGAGTTGCCCTGTTGATGCGATCGTGGAGAGTCCCAATGCGGAGTATGCGACGGAGACGAGAGAGGAGCTTTTGTACAACAAGGAGAAGTTGTTGAGTAACGGTGATAAATGGGAGCCTGAGTTGGCGGCGGCTATTCGTGCGGATGCGCCTTACCGCTAAGCTTGGGTGTCCTAGATGAGGCATTTGGTCCGGTCCATGGCGTCAATCTACGGAGAGACAGATACATGGCAAGAGTTTACAGTGGACGGGCTTGCCCAAACCGATCCAGAACAGTTTAGCACAGCACCGAGTAGACAACGGAGTTCAGCCTCCAGTCTACTTGGGACTTTTTATATCCAGAAACAGAACAGAAGACTACAGAAACAGAGACAATCATTTTTCTGATATGCATATGATTTTGAGAAATTAGGGTTTAAAGTGACGATAACCTGAATAGCTAGGAAGCAATTTTCCAGAGCTATGTGGTGATAGTGACGGCCATTGACGGTGAATTTAGCCGGGAAAACCCGTAGATGCAGCCAATACGAGTACATGAATACGCAGAGAAAGACAAGGTAGCATTTTTGGCTGAATATCACATTGAATTGCTACTCCAAACTGTGATTCCGACAGCCAAGAATGAAGTCACGTGACGTGGGTTAACTTTTTTTTCTGGAGGGGCAGCGGCACCACCCAATTGGGATGAGTGCAAAAGTAAAGTGGGTTCCCTGGAAGGTTGGTGAAGAAAGCTGTTGGCGACATTTTTGCGATCATCACGGATTTCAGCTTTGGTACGTTACTTTGGAGGTGAGTTGTGAATGGAATTTCAATTGGCGATCGTCATGGCGATGTTGATTGATTGAGTCAGGCCGCATCCTCGACGGATACCTTGCCAACTGGCACCAAACGCAAAGGAACCCCGCTGACAAACAATCTAGCTTTTCACGAAAACCTTATACTCGACTATACATAATGTTCCGCACTATCTTCTCTACGGCTGCCCGCTCGGTGGCTCCCCGTGTCGCTGTCATGGCTGTCCGGCCGGCTGTTGTCCGGGTGCCGATGGGTGTTCGTGGGTATTCGGCGGCGGCGCTGGAGAAGGCGGAGGTTGAGGGGAGAATCTTGTCGCTTTTGAAGGGGTTTGATAAGGTTAAGGATCCGGAACACGTATGTTTTGAGTGGTGGGGAGAGTGGTGAGCTGGGCTGAGATGAGCTGACTTTTTGGGTAGATTACCGCTACTTCGCACTTTGCGAATGACCTTGGTTTGGATAGCTTGGATACTGTTGAGGTTGTCATGGCTATTGAGGAGGTTTGTAGATTTGATGAAGAGAGTGGGGATAGAGGACTAACTTTGAACAGGAGTTCAGCATTGAGATCCCCGACAAGGAGGCTGATACTATCCACTCTGGTATGTCCAAGACTCTAGCTTGTACGGACCAAGTACTAACTTACAAACTATAGTCGACAAGGCTGTTTCCTACATCACGGCCCACCCCGACGCCAAATAAACGGGTCATCCGATCTCTATCGACCAACAAAATACATACATATACGAGCTATCCAGCAGACACGGCAACTCTTATAGTTACGACAAACGGGGATGTCTTTCGCCAATAATTACTTGTACATTAGGAAAGGGATTGTTTCGTTTGGAGTTTTGTAGATTGCCTGGCTTTATCAGTGAGCAGGTGTCTGAAGGGTAGTAATGTATGTTTTTGATTATGAAATTGTGGCTTCTTGGGGCGTTCATGTGTGTAATTGTATATTGTTTTTGGGTGGTTGTTATCTACGACATTCTCGTGAGTTCACCGGTTCACTATGTATACATACAAATCACTGATGGTCATTACACTATAGATGTCAAAAGGAAAAATGTCTGTCATTACTAAACTCGACTATTCTTTGTAGTCATTATTTTTAAAAGACCGCTAAACAAAACAAAACTGTGCCATGTGCACTTAGAACAGCCACGAGACGTACTTCTCGTAGACCTTGGCCATACCCGTAGGAGGGTTGGCAGCCTCATGGGCCTCCTTAGCCGCGAGGAATTCCTCCTCTTCACGGTCAATGATATCCTTGCCAGTGTAGAAGTCGACATCCTCGGGACGAACACCCTTGGATCCCGTCCACAGCTTGTGGCCAAAGATGGCAAGCAGGTAGACAGGAATACCAATGTATCCGGTAATGAAAGATACCTTGTCAAAGCCGTTGATGAAGGCGGTGAAGTTCTTGGTGATGGCAATGAGGCAGCACATGAACAGAGCACCATAGGAACCCCAGAGACCGAAAGGAGCAACGTAGGGCATCTGGTCGTTCTCAAGACCTTGGACACGACGAGCCTTGACGAAGTAGATGTGGGTAACGAGGATAGAAATCCAAGTCATCAAACCGAAGATGGTGACCAGGTTCACGAAGTAGCCGAAGATCTTCTGCGAGTCATCGGACACGTTCATGAAAGCTAGGCAGGCAATCAGGGCAGAGAGACCAAGGGCGTAAATGGGAACACCGGACTTGTCAGTGCGCTTGAAGATGGCGGGAGCATTGCCGTCGGACGCAAGACCGTACAGAGTACGCGAAGCAATGTACAGATCGGAGTTGGCAGCAGAGAAGACAAAGATGAGGATGCATCCGTTAATGATGTGGGGAAGAACATCAATACCAGCCAACTTGATAGCGACGACAAAGGGAGAAGCAGCGGCAGAGCTAGACTTGGCAACGGCACCAATCAACTCGGTAGAGTTGTAAGGAACCAGGCAACCAATAAGAAGAACCGAGAGACAGTAGAAGACGACGATACGCCAGAAAGTAAGACGGATAGCGCGGGGGATAGTACGGCGAGGGTTTTGGGCTTCACCGACAGTCACACCGACAAGCTCAGTACCAAGGTAGGCAAAGACAGCGTTCACCATGGTCGACCAGAAAGCAACGAAGCGACCAGTGGCACCAGTGAGATGACTGTACTCGGCGAAAGCACCGGGATCACGCCAGTAACGGAAACCCTTACGATCATGGTCGGGACCACCACCCAGCATAAGAATGAAGGACAGAAGAATTAAACCGAGAATGGTGATGACCTTGAAGGAGGACAGCCAGAACTCGAATTCACCGAAGAACTTGATTCCGAAGTAGTTGATGCAGACGATGGCGACGAGGAAGATGGCGATGAAGACACCGGGGTTGACCTTGTCACGGTCAAGCCAGTACTGAATCACCAGAGAGATAGCAGTAAGCTGGTTGGGAGTAACAATAATGTATCTATGGCAGGGTTAGCATGTTAAAGACTACAATCATCAGGGTTGATATCGAGGTTTCACAAGTGGTACCATGACAGCCATTGTGCCAAGCCCGCTAATTGTAAGCTAGCCGATTAAGCAACAGCCATAGCACAAAAGCAGGAAAAGGCAGAGATAAGACCCCTGTTAGGATTTTGCACCGGAACGGGCCACCCAGCACGGAAAGTTGGAGAAAGGAAGGAACAGCGAAAGCGAAAGAAGGGGACAAAAATGGAAAGACAAAGTCGAGTAGGTGCAGGGAAAATGGTGGAAAAGGTGGGAGTAACTTACTTGAACCAGTACGACCAGCCGAGAGCAAAACCAAGAGAAGGGTCACAGAAACGAGAAGCATAACCGGTGAAACCAGCCGACATGGGCAACCAAGCAGCCATTTCACCAAGAGCACACATGACAATGTAGACGAGGAACCCCATCATACTGTAGGAAATGAAGATGGAACCGGGACCTGCGGTGGCAAGCGACTTACCAGTTCCGATAATCAGACCGGTTCCAATGGCTCCACCGATGGCAATCATGGTGATGTGACGGGACTTGAGACCGCGTTCGAGTCGGGTATCCTCGGAGGTTTCCATGCCGCGGATGTTTTGCGCGGTGGTGGACTTTTCGCCCAGCGAGGGGGCGCTAGGAGGCGAATACGCCTTCTTGATGTCGGACATTGTTTTGTGGAATGTCTGGGTTGTTGGGAAGTGTAAATGTGAAAGAAGAATAGAGAAACTAGAATACTAGAGGGAGAAGGACCTCTTTATAGACGGGGCGGAGGAGACTACAGTGTCTATGATGGATGCCAAGACTTGTTGGCCAAGATGAACTCCATTATAGATAGCAGTGTGGGAAGAGGAAATATGAACCCCACTATGTCTATCAAGAGAGGAGTGCCGTTTGTCCGTCAGACTGATTAGGGGTGTGTTTAGTTGACAGACATGTTGAGTCTGGGTTAGACGGGACAGTCCGGGGCGAAAAAGAGACAGACTAGTTAGGTTAGTCTGGGCATCTACAAGTCTTTGAGATTCTTTTCCTCTTCTTCAAAGCCCTTACTCTTATTGATTCTTCTTCATCAATTTCTATACCCCCCTCAACCACCAAGTTACCACAAAATCGATATCTACAAAAATACTGACCATACGTATGTATGTACCAGGATCCATCAATCTGGCTCTCGACTTACACACAGACATGACCCCAGCAAATCCCACAAAATCAAGTCTCTTCTTCTCATTCTAGTAAGACCCACTTAATCCGGTCCATACATGCGTGGACACACCTGCGATTACCGTTCTGGTTTGTAGTTTCCATCTGTAGTGTTTGTGACTTGACTTGTAATAGTTTACCGTATCGGGATTTTCCCGTTTTAAGAACCTTTGGGTAGTTGCATTTTGGGGTTTTGGAAGGTTGGAGTAGACTTCTTTTTTTGGACGGGTAATGTCTTATCAGACGTCATGTGTATGTGTAGTTTTTTTTCACATCTTTTCTTGATATAGCTATTCAGCTATTGACAATGTAATCCAGTCAACACGCCCACTCACGCGATACAGAAACCAAGAAACGCCCTAGTCCGCCGGTCAATTTTCTCTTTTTTTTCTGGTACCCATACAGAAATCTAGCCCGAGATAAGACGGACCAGGCTATTTAATCAATTTATCACTAATACTTAAATCCATGTCATGATAAGTGCATGATATCAAGTTCAAGGTAGTTTCCATTTCGCTCCACTTTCAGCCAGCCAACCACATGGCTTGACGGTGATTTCTGGCTACGACATCGTCATTTTGAAAGAGAGAAGACTGATTTTGTAGATGTGTGCGTGATTATCCTTGTTGGTAAATCGGCACAGACGAAGACCCGGAGTCGGGATATATGTAGCGAGGATTGGTCTCTCCGCCTCCGCATTATTGACTCTTAACTCCATTACTGGTCTTGGTCTGTCTTAGCATCTCCAATGAACTCGACAGACTGATAGCGGGGTAAAAAAGACTACTTCTGTTATCCAAAGATTCCTCAATAAGCCTCGGCGTCTTACGCCAAGACATCGAAAAGCCCGGTAAACCGAAACCATGATACCATAAGTATACCCTCAGTCTCAAACTAAAAGAAAAACACCACGCTTCCTTTAAAGCTTCGCAATCAACCCATCTCTTCAAAGCTACAATCCTCCCAACGTCGTCAATTTAAGAATGTGACACCAGGGCATTTCACGAGAAAACAATCATGATCTTTTCCCAGCCAAGAGTGTCTAGTTTCCTTTATCTACCGTCACCACCACCGGGCGTAAATCACCGCCCGATTTCACTGACTGCGCTTGTTCTCTGTACACTACCGCAGCCGCAACTCCCATCTCTCACAAATCACGTGGTCCCAAGTCCTCCGTCCGTTCCATCCCGATCAAACACTTCCCTCCAACAACATCCGACAATTCCGATCCCCGAATACTCCGATTCCTCCAACGCCCAAAACAAAAGACCAGAGCCGCAAGTCCATTGTCCCACCACGTCTCCGCTACGCCCTTCCCTTGATGCCTTGTAATGGTGCACATCAGCGAACAAACGCGTCTATCCTTCCCGTCTTCCTGACCTCAGGAACACGGCAGGACTCGGGTAAATAGTCTTCTAGAGTGGAATGGACCTTCGAAATGGGGCTTCTGTCGATCGTCCAGTTTGACAGGTGTAGGGTATGGTCATTTGCGTATCTGAGGGGTTGAGTACATAGATTAGATGGAACATGTCAACGTGCTATCTATCCGGAGTCCCCGCCATATCCCCATTTCTCCTTCGGGGCATACAATAAGACACCCCCAATCTTTCCAGCCCCTCGCCATCATAAATCTCATAAACCCACGCATAATCCCCTCAATCGTCGTCACCATTGTCTCCCCCCGATATCACCACCATTACTCGCCTCACCCTACGTCACTAACCCTAGTCTCTTATCTAACCCCCAAAAATGCCAAGCGCCCTGTGATCCTTCATGTCATTCCTCGGTTCGATCTACCAGGATTCTCAGCAGGCTAAATGCTTGTTCTGTCTTTCTCGTTATCAGCGTGGCGATAAATCATACATAAACGTTTTTGTAGTAGTGTGTGTGGGGCTCTTACTGTACTTGGTGTTTGCTTGGCCGGATAGAGACCGGTTCGATACCTTAAAAAAAGAACATTGAACGGGTTTTCATCATCGTCTACATCACGAACTTTTCAAAAGTTTGCTTCAATAAACACCTACAATAATGTAACCGAGTTGCGAGATCGAGCTAGCCGCGCTCATGACATCACTTGGAGACTTAAGAAAAAAAAACGTAATAGCCTCATAGCTTGGAGTATTCGTCGGCCCGTGTCTTGCTTCCGTCTCCAACAACTAGTTATGACAAACGCCAAGTTCAACAATCACCATCATTCAGCCATTACAAAATAATGCAATAAAAAAGAAGTCTAATTTTCCCAACCTCAAACTATGTACCGATAAATCAGCAAAATAAAAAATAAAAACGAAAAAAAAGCCAAGTCTCCGTGATTAACACAAACACTGTGACCAAATTATGAAACTTCAATATTGAAGTAGAGAAAAGAATGAAAATAATTCCAAAATCAAATGCGCTTTTATGCTTTTTCTTTTTTCCAACGTAATTTTCACCATCTCATGCTGCTGAGCACTATCCACGTAAAGTAACCACTTTACATAGTCGAAGTGCTCTCAGACGTCGTCGTCGTGGCCTTGGGAGCAGCCGGGGCAGCCTTGGCCTTGAGCACGTTTGCATAGCTCCACGCCGGCTTTTCCGCAGACGATCCAGAGGTTGGCCCAGTTCCCGTCAGCGAGAGCTCTGAAGCCTGCTGGCCCGATCTGAGGTCAGCATCATCATCCATGTTAAACATCATGCCACCGTCATCTTCCAAGTCATCCTCGTTGTCTTCCTCATCAATAGTGGTAGTGAGTCGCGAAGAAGTGTTGGCAAGACCAGACGAGGTAGTAGGCACATGAAGCGACGCAAACCCACCACCCAGCGGGCTAGCAGACATGCGAACAGGATTGTTGTTGTTGCTGTCCAAATGGGTCTGACGAAGTTGGGCACTCAGCATACTAAACCCACTGCCACCACCGCCATAGCTACCACTAGGAGTCCCATACGATCCTGGAGCCCCAAACGAAGTAGCGAGGCCACCAAGACCGCCGCCTACAGGGCGCCCATGCATCTCCGACGCAAGGCTGCTCGTGCGAAGAGGCGAACCAACAACACCGAAAGCGCTGACCTTGTGCATACTGCTGCTCAATTCTTCATCCTTCCGCGGGAACATAGGTCCCCACCGGGACGGCGATCCTGACAAGATCGGGCTACCATACTTTAACGAGTTTGAAAGAGCCGACGGCTCGTCCAAATCCCCAACACGGCTAGAACCACGACGGGCCTTTTCAGCAGGAGTCAACAACTCCTGGAGGTTCTGTGGTACATAGTCCTCCTCTACAAAACCAAACTCATTGTCCCAATCGTGATCTACCAGACCAGACTTGGGCACACTGGCCGAAAGCAACTTTGGCTTGGCGAAACGCGAAGTGGCACTATGCATGCGACGACCAAACTGCTCCTCGCCAACGGCCGGCATGTTGCTGCCACTTGCGACAGCATGCGACGAAGAAAGATAATCAGAGCCAATGGCGCCAAATCCACTGGCGTTGGTTGAACCCAAACCACTTAAACCGGTGACAGGCGAAGCCAATGAAGGCATAGGGCTCTCCATGCCGAATTTTGAAGGAACAGATGAAGGCCAGGGCGCAGCGGGATACAGAGCAACGTTGCTGAAGCCAGTCGAGTCGAATGAAGCAGGAAGGGGAGTATCGAGGGCACTGAAAGCCTTAAGAGGCGACAAGCCCATGCCAAGACGGAAACTGGAAGAAATCTCGTCACGGGGTGAGCCAAAGACCTCGGCGCTGAAGGGGACATCAATCGAAGGAATCGACATGTTGAAGTCGCCGCCCACAGAGGCCGGTTGCTGGGCTGTCAGGGTCGGAGTGGCGGCGGCGGACATATCGTTGAAGTCGTATTCAGAACCCTCAAAATCCCCGCGCAGGCCGTACGAGAGAGCGCTTGAGGCAGCGCCCTGGGTAAAGGCACCGGGGTTGTGGTGCTGGCGACCAATGGCGAGAGCAGGACCACCCAAAGTCAGGCCATGCTTCCCGTAGTTAACGCGGCGGCCGTCGGGGAGAACGTGAATGTTAGCACACTTGGGACCAAACTTGCAGTTTCCCTAGTAAAGAAATGGAGTGTTAGCGAATAGACCAATGTTATATTGCATGTGACTTGTGCGACATGATGCACCCCTGGCACGGGGCGTAAGTGTGTATGTAGTCAAAGGCAAAGTGATGACATGACGGAATAGAGCAGGAGATCCCAGCAAGCAAAGGGTCGAGTCAGGCAGGGCTCAAAGTGCCAGTCATCCTATGCCAACAGTCCCTACCGACACCACATGACGAACGCATCAAGGCAAACAGTACCTTTGCAAAGTACTTGCAGACGTTCTCTGCAGCAGCACCAATGTCGTGGCTAAAGGGGCAAGCATTGCCAGCCTGGCAAGCACCTTGGCGAAAGAACTTGCACGGGACGTGAGCCGTGTCTAAATAGTGGAAGAGAGCCATTTGTTAGAATACATGTAGTCATACAGCTGAGTATGCATCGGGCCGTCCTGCAGGGCCGACATGTCGGACAGCCAGCTCGAAAATAGCTACGTACTCGGTGGACTCCGGGGCCCTTCAAAGCGCTCACCGTTTGCCCCGCGTTCCGCATTGGCGGCTGAACGACTGTTGTTTCCATTGATATTGCGGGCTGGAGCGGAACCTGAGGACTTGTCGCCCTTGGTGGCGCTCCGGCCGGCGCGGTCGGAATTTTTGGCGACGGGCATCTGGGGATTCAGGGCGGTGGCTAATAGTTGTCGGGAGTAGGAGTATATGTGGATGTCTTGTAGTTTCGGAGCGATGGAACAAGGCTGTCTTTGGATGACTTGGTCAGCAGCCGGATTCACGACATTCGATAGTGGGTGGTAACGAGATTATCGACTATCTCAGGGAGTGTTCAAAAATGGAATGCGAGGTTCCCAATGTATGGGCGAAATAGAGCGGGTCGGGTCAGGGTGAACTCGTACAAGAAGGTGGTGACGCAAAACGGCAGAACAAGAACAGAGGAAGCGACTAACGTTGTCTGTTGGGGTTTCTGTGCTTCGGGTTTCTGGCTTGATACCTTGGCTTGGCTGGCCTGGTTTCTATGGGGTCTTTTTTTTTGGTTCTTGGGATTGGCTGGTAGTATGTACACAACGTCAAAGGATTGATGTGCGAAGTGCCGTGCCGAGTTGGCTTAGGCGTTGCAGCGAAGGCAGACGGGTTGAAGATCGGCTGCCGAACTTGATTTAGGCGGACGATTGGCCAATGAAACGAGGTTTCAAAAAAGGAAGTCAGATAGTAAAGACGATAGAATGCCACACGGGTGTGAATGGGTAGAAAGGGGAAGTAGCAAAACACAAACTTCAGTTGGCCAATAGTGCGGATTCAGGCTCTGTGATTCACCTCTACAGTGGCTGATAGCCTCACAACAGAATATTGACTTACAGTGGGTGGGGTCACCTGTTGGCGGGGTGAAGATGCCGGCAGAAAGGGAATAAAAGCGGTGAGCGATTTTGACCCGAACAGGGGCTTAGTAAGGGTTTTTTAGGGGGAAACATGTGAATCTACTATGATATACTACGGTATTCCACGATGTAGGTCAGATTTCATGCGACGGTTTCGTCAATTCCCCCGAGCCGAAAAACAACCCGATAGACAGACCGCTCAACCAGAGCAAGTAAAAATTTTCATGGCCAAGGGGCCAAATGAGGTGCATGTGGCCGGCAGGTAGTGCATGTGCATGGACTCTGGACTCTAAAGCCTGACTTAGTTGTGCTTGTCTTGAACCATAGCATGATTGTTGCATTAGGCTGGGAAAGGTAAGGGGTCACGATTCAAGGACGAAAGTATTTATATGTCAATAAAAATCCAGTCAACTATCGTCTAGATAGTCTTTGGGAGTGCTTTATAGCGTTCATTGATATGTCTATCTATCCAAATATCCAGCCCGAACAAAAGAAAAAATGGTATGTATGAAAAAGTAAGGCTAAACGAGAGTAAGAAACGAAGAAGAAAACCACCACAAAATTAAAAAGGTATTAAATAACCAGAACTTTTTACACCACAAGCACAGCTTCAGTGTCACCACCAAAAACGGTCAGTAGCTAGCAAAACTAGTACCGCACCGTCGTCTCAGATCGGGAGTTTCCGCCCCACCAATCATCAGGACCACTATCAATACCGATACCCATCATAGCTGAGCTAAGGGCCATCATCTCGGCAGCGTTGGTAGCTACCGGTGATAACAAGGCGCCGTGTTCATCGACAATAGCATTAAGTGGTTCACCTTCAGAGTATGTCTTGGACCGTTGTGGCCGTAAGATCCATTGCTCTACTGGATCATCCGATCTAAAAGAGTTGTGAAGTGGAGAAACCACGGGGGACTCGACCATGGAATTCTGAGAGACAGATAATGGTGATACTGGGTCTGTCAAAACCTGGCGCTGTGTTCGTGACTGTGGTTGTTGTTGTGATACTGGCGGTCTAGCGTTGCTCGGACGGCGACCAGTATTCCTTGGTGGGAACGGGAACATCTCAATACGACTGGTGGTAGTACTGACTCCCGAAACTACCCGGGTGCTAGGGTGCCATTCATCAACTGGAGTCCTGCAAGGGGAAACATCGCGAGTTCCTCTAGCGGCAATCTCTCTCAGCTCCCGGTCTGACCGCATATTAGTCGGCATATCACCCGCCGATTGCGCTTTATGGTGGACACCGGCGCGGGCATGTTGGTTGTGGTGGCCGGTTCGTGGACGTTGATGTTGGTAGTAGTAGTGGGTTGCGGCGGAGGGCATCGGTGGGGCATCTAATGATAATGGGGCGCGAGAACCACTGTAGCCGGTGGTTGGCCGTCTAACCTCCTCTGGTCTTGGTGCTGGCGTAGTGTCGTAGTCGGCTGGCTTGAAAACGGCAGTCAAAGGATCCCGTTCATTAAGATCTCCTGGTGTTAAAGGCAAAACGGCGTATGGAAAATGCTTTGGTGGTTGAAGATCAAGAACACCAGCTTGAGAGACACCATTGGGTGGTGGATAGACGTCATCGAAAGATCTAGCTCTCCGTTGAAGTTCCGGCTTATCCTTTTTGCGAGAGAAGAAAGAAGGTTTTCCGGAGTCAGGTGAAGTCTTCTTATCCTTAACGACCCAATCGATACCAAAGTCAACGTGAAGGAAGAAACGCGGCTTTGCGCCGGCTGGCCGTTTTGATGCAGACTGAGTAGACATTGTATATAAGAAAGAAGAAGCAAGTCAAGCTAGTCGCGAGACAGATGCTGGCGGAACTAGTCAAGTTGCCGTGAAGAAAAAAAGAAGACAAATTGAATGTCACGATGGACGTGGTCGTGGTTGTTGATATACGAGATTTATGGACAGGCGAACACCTCGTATAGTTGTTAAATGTAGGACTTGGCCGTCAAGGCTCGTTGCTGGTTACCAGATTATGCCTCTAAAGTGAGGTCCTGGTCTGGCGAATATCGTGTACCTGGTGCACAGGGGGATCGGGGCGTGACGATGACCCTGCTTGTGCGTGTAGGCGAGAGCAGAAATAGAATCAAAAAAAGTGATATGCTTGCGATTTAGTATGGGTGTAGGACAGACAATACCTGATGTCGTCTAGTGATATAATGCAGTCGTTATTAGGTTAAGCAAAAACAAGAAAGACAAAACAAATGGCACTTCAAGTGCTTGATGGTATTTCCAATGGTCGTTATTGGAAAGTGTGGAGTAAAAAAAGTTCCTTCGTTTCGCCAAATAGAATCCGGGGCCACAGATACTATATATCAAAGTAGGTAATGTCTAACAAAGTGTTGCTTAACTCGCACGTCCTGGAAACACGTCACATGTGTATCAAGTCAGGTCCATTTGTCCAACAGGTCATGTCCTCGGACCTATTTCAACGAGACAGTCAAAACAGCTTCGTATCATGGGGATGGGGTTTGTTTCTTTCTTAGAAACACGGACTTTGTTGTTTGCGAGATGCGTGTGTGTGTACGACAGATCTTGCCAAATTTGAAGACGGACGTGGGGATGATCGTACAGGTGCATCGTCATCGTTGAGTGAATAATTTGGGGGTTCATAGGGACCAAGCTGGATTACGGCGTGGTGAAGATCTCGAGACCTACAGAGCTAAGCATTAAGATATCTAAACATTTACAGTTCATAAGCACAAAGGCATGAAGCATTAGAGAGTTGGGACGAATCAAGCGTGCCTGAAAGTCCATGATTACCCAAGTATACAAAGTATTATGCTTCCAATGCATGACACTGAAAAAAGACGATATTGACATGAATTCTCCGGCAG
This sequence comes from Huntiella abstrusa, assembly GCA_025685495.1. NCBI lineage: Eukaryota > Fungi > Ascomycota > Sordariomycetes > Microascales > Ceratocystidaceae > Huntiella > Huntiella abstrusa. Next base: position 55,150 of record JAJNMT010000038.1, read on the forward strand.
ACGTAAAAGAAGCTTATTCAGGTAAACTCGTCTACGTATAGCAGGGGTTATTTTTAGGAATTGCCGAGTTTTAGGGGAAAAAGGCTTACAGGGGACTTTCACGGAGAATAGCGACATGTTTGGTTACGTCTGAGAAGACCCAAAGATCGAATAGCAGAAGAGACTATATTGAGGAAATGGTGAAGATCAGTAACCAGTGTCTTTGTTCTTTGATATCAACAGTCTTTGGATATACAACTTCATCATATCATGAACAGACCAGAACAGTATACTCACACAGACCAGATCACAGACCCCCTCGTCTCAATGAATCGTCACAACCTTCCATTAGCAATCGACTAATAACCTTTAACCTAGAAAGAAAGAAGACATTGGTCGTTACGCACAGAAACTTCGAAACGCGGGCCAGTTCCTAAGCTGCCGTACACCGGGTTTAACTCCGGTCACCAGCAGTATACTGTACATCACAGTCGGGTGCAGACATTACAAGATTAAACCATCCTATCATATCCAGGTTATACAATCCTTCATCTAGTCTCTTTCATCTGCCGAATCGAAGGAAGGCCTAACCACTTTGTTCCACGACGTGATATGCGTGTTACCTTATGGGTTTAACCCTATATATACACTCGTGATGCTCATCGTTCATGCCGACAAAACGATTCACAGAGCCACGAGAAACCCGAGGCACAGCAAGATCTCGCATTCAATATGATCTACTGCATACACTCTATATTTTGCAGGTCAGCATGAATGATGTGCGTCCACCAAAAATGACTTTGTACCAAACCATCAATAGCCAGAACCATACCACTTTGTCATGGCGACACAGACCGTGTTTCAAATTTTCTAGACTCGAAACTCCCATTCGAGACAATGTCACCACGGAGGATAACTTCCTAAAAAGGGGAGATTCTCATTCTATCCAAGTAACAGTAGCTATATACAAAAATGATTGCTGTCGATGATACACATATCCATATTTGTGGACTAGCAAAGGATCTGGGAAACAGGAACCCGTACAAACATCTTGGCTACCTATGGTTCGGCAAGTAAATCCCGCGAACTAGACGGCACAGATCTGGCGGCATGGCATGCGGAAATTAGAGTTGAATGCTTGGTGAATTAACGTAAACACGGTTAATTAAGCAGATCTGTGGTGGTTTCTATCTAAGAGTCTAAAAGGGTTGGTTAACCCTACCAATGTGTCTATTCCATGAGAGCGATATCTTTAAGTTCTTCCTGGACTAAATGTCCAACCTTCTTTGGAGGATACTTGGCACGAATCTCCGCCTCAGTGGTCCCTTCAATCTTTGCAGCCTTGGCCACACAACCGTCCAGCGGATCCAAGTTCTCATCACTACTCAGGTGATAGAAAAAGGTAGATGAGATACGCACCTGTGGTCTCTCAGGATGCTCCTTGCTTCTCCGTTCGATAGCAGCCAAGGTAGCCTCATTAACAACGACCTCATGGAATCCCGCCCGGATTAATCCACCCGTGATATGTTCAATTTGCTTTCCGGCTTGCACGAGAAGATGGTTACCAGGGGGGATTTTCACCGCGATCCGTTTTCCTGTATTCCGTGCCCAGACGTTGAGACCGGGGTACCGACTACGTCCGTGGATTGTGAGGAAGTTGAGATCAGTGTGGAATCCCGCCAGGATAGTATCCTTTTTACCGTGGGCTACCAGATCAGAGGCAGTAGGGGCGAGTAAATGAGGACCATAGACACCCCGAGAAGTGAAAGCGTCGGCTGGAAGATCAAGACCCTGAGCTACCATTTGAGCGACGCCTTCAACCGAGGACTTCATCAAGGTACCCCATTCAGTCATGGTTGGAACCCATCTTGGTTGAATATCAGGGTGACTCGGCGTAACATTTTCCAAATTCAACCCACCAAACTCCGACACCGCCGGCCGTTCCCCCATTCTCCAGAAAAACCGACACTTAGGATCCGGTTGATGTCCCGTGATATCCAACGGTCTCTCCGTCTCATCCAGCTTCGCAATGATATCCAAGCATGGCTCGTGGACAGCACATTTTGGTTTCTCCGTGTTCTCCAATGTTACGCCAACTTGGTACGAGTACTCTGGGCGAGAATCCTTTTCTAACTCGGAAGTAGGTAGGGCAAAGTAGTCTTCAAGAAGGTCGAGGAAAGCCTCGTTGGAGGAGGCGGCGACACGGGATGAGTGTGCAATCAGGGCGCCATAGGTAATGAGTGCCTGGGCAGCCTTTTGACATTCAGCGATGAATACAGGAGAGTCTGAAGCCTCGGAGTGAAGGAGATCAAGATCAATAATGGGCAGATCCATCATCGGCTCCACGGACGTAGCGGACGGCATTATGACGATGATAAGAATGTAAAGTTAGGGTTGACACAGATAAGATAACAAAAAGCCCAAGTTTGACAATATGGCGAGAAACAAAAAAGTTTAATCTGAGATATTCGTATGCAAAAGCTCGCTTGACGTCTAGAACAAAAAGCAATAACTCAATTCATGTCTTTGTACAACCTATTTATACACACCGAAAGATGTCGTTGTCTGATGATCCTGCCATACTACTATGATAAGTAAGGTGAATCCCACGCCTGATAATTTGCTAGTTTGGCACCTGACCAGGGTGTTTTCACCATCGGGAATAGACGGATATCGCCGGAAGACCCGGGGACACGGCGGAACGGGGGCGGTATAGACCCGGCACGGCGGAAGCGAAGAAGCGCGGAATTATTGCGGAGTTGGCTGGACCTTGGATTCCATTTTTGAGAGGACGGCATCGATTTTTCCCATGGGGAGACTGAGGAATTTCTGTTTGTTACGCCAGATGATTTGGCTTTCGATCCATTCTTCGGAGACCTTCTCAGGGACGGGATCGGAGATTTTGGTTACCAGGTAGGCGGCGCTGGCTTCGGCGATACCGTACATTAGGACGCCGAATAGGGGGATTTTGACGAGAGTCCAGAAGCCGACGCCGAAACCGAAGAGGAGTCCTTCACGGGCGCGGAACCACTTGCGCTTTTGCTTCGCTGTCATGTGGATACGGGCGAAGTATGGTTCGAGGAGTTCACGGACAAGAGAACGGGAAGAGTAGTATGTTTGGAGGAAGGTTACAAGCCAGTATCGGGGGATGAAGAAGGAGATGGCGAAGATGAGGACAGCGGGACCAAATCCGACGGCCTTTTTGAAGGTGTGCCAGGAAACTGCGGGGAGAACTAAAGGCCCGACGACTGGGAGGTATGACGCAGCGTATATACCGAGACTAATAGCCGCTTTACGTCCATGACGGGAGAGAACCGTGGTTAACCCATCGGCCGTACGGGTGGAATGAGTTCTAGAGTCCCGGGGTGGCTGGTTCCGAAGATTAGGATAGTATAGATCGCGGAGAGTCTCTGGGGCTTCCTTGGAGTGCATTTTAACGTAGGTCGTGTCTACCCATCGGAGAGACTCCATGAACAGGTTATCCAAGGTAGGTGTAAGGAAACGCAACAGCGTCATGACCAGGAAAGGAACCTGAAGAACGGACTTTTGAATGAAAGTCACCGTGTGAGTGAGCGAGTCATCCCATGTGACCTGATCCAAGGAAATGAACCAAGAGAGAACCCATAGAGAAATCCGGATGCCGTAAACAGGAATCAAGATTAGAATATGAACGGCGAGACCGATGGCGAAGGCTAAAGCGGCTTGCCGGTAATGTTCATTATCGAATATGGCCGAGTTTTGCATGGCACGGTTTGCTGTCGTTTGTTAGTTATTGATATTAACATCAGGCAAAGGGGATTTACCGCCGACAAGGGCAACTTGGATACCGCGAATAAACGCATTAAGATCAAAGTTTGATATGTCAAGTTTCTTCTTAATCTTCGCAGTATCAAGATTCCCATGACCATCGGTAAAGTCCAGCTTCTCTTTAAGCTTAGCCTTATCAAAATGCCCGTTTTCATCCATGTTGAAGTTAAATATATCAAGGTTTATTCGAATACAGATGATAAATGTTTGTTATGCGGAGATCAAGTTTATTATAATGACTTCGCCGGGAATGTCCCGCGCAGACGGCCGGTGATGACGTAATGAACGAAGCTTCAGCCACATTTAGTGTGGCGTTGGGATTCGCATCAGGGATACTGCTTTGAACGAATGTCTCGGGTGAAGTTTACTGTATGCATGGAACGCTGAAGCGAATACAAGACAAGACATACTAGACATTGTATATCCGTCAAATACGGTTCCCTCTATCGGTACCCAAAGTTTAAACATCGTGAACTGCAGTCAAACTCCCACGTCCCTCTCTCTATGGAGATCCTCGCAGCAGCCGCGGCTCCACTTTCCCATTGGGGCTTATAAGTCCGGCTCCAATATGAATTCCAGCAACCTCGCCACCAGCATCGCCTGGACATGGATCGCCATCCCACCTCTAACGACAGCATTCCTAGCCTGCGACGCGTGTGCTTGCAGATAGGATAGTTTGACGATTTAAAAGAAAAAAGGTGTCTCCTCCCTTTTTCCCTGAATGGATTCATTCTTTGCACATAATTTCTTCTTGACAACGGCTTATCGATTAAGCTTGCCACTCGATGCGGTAATTTCCACTTCCGAAAAGTGGGACCCCGACAACTACGACGACGACTTCAAAGAACACTGAACAGTATTTTTCACGATTTGAGGGTGTTTTGGAATCTGGTATTCCACTTTTTTTTTCTTCATTCAAGACACTACTCGATGGATCAGCCATAGGAATACCACATCATGTCCTTTGACGCCGATTACTCGCAAGGCCGGGACTCCCTTCAAATGCCTATGGGTCTTTTGGCGACCAGCACGCATGACTCTTTACGGCCTTCACGATGGTGGTTCGCTTCGTCGGCTTTCCCTATGATGGCGGGTACTCTTGGGCCTGTCGCCTCGGCTTTCTCTATCTTGTCACTTGTAAGGCCATGGCGACAACATTTACCGCCGGGTACAGATATAGACGAGGCAAAGTATATCTCTGATCCAAGATGGCTTATTGCTCTCAATGCTACTCAACTTGCCATTGCGTTGTTGGCGAACGCCGTGTTACTGTTGAACATGGCTAGGAGAATCTCGTTTGTTGTAGCACAACCTGTTACGATTGTGGGGTGGTTCCTTTCGAGTTTTCTGTTGATTGGGTTGAATGGGGCAGCGGCGGCGGTGTTGAAGGATCATCAGGAGTATCCGGGACATGAAATTATTTGGAGTCAGGCCTTTTGGTATGGCATGTTCGCGGCTATTCTTTACTTTGTGGTTTCGGGGTTAATGTGCGTGACTGTTTATGGCGCAGCCGTGGGACATTACCCGAAGGACTTCAACCTTACTACATCACAGCGGACTCTTATGCTTCAGACCATCTTGCTTATGATCTATCTTCTAGTCGGCGCTCTTATTTTCAGCGAGCTTGAAGATTGGAATTATCTCGATGGTGTCTACTGGGCTACCGTGACTCTGTTCACTATTGGTTTCGGTGACTACGTAGCCAAGACACATGCTGCCCGTGGTCTTCTTGTTCCATTCGCGCTTATAGGGGTTATATCTGTTGGTCTGGTGATTGGAAGTATCCGCTCTCTTGCTCTAGAACGTGGCCATCATAGAATTGACAGTCGCATTCTGGAGAAGAAACGCCGGCGGTTGATTTCTGTGTTAGAAAAGAACGGTGAAACGGATATCTTGGAGCCAATTAGCACTGAGTCTGTCGTACCAGGGGAACCTCGAACAGCTGAGATTGTCGCTTTGAAGGAGTTGGATCGGAGAAAGAAGGAATTCAACATGATTCGGGATATCCAACACCAGGCGGCATCACAGCATAAGTGGTTGGCCATGTTGACGTCATTTTCCGTGTGGCTTGTCCTGTGGCTGGTTGGTGCCAAGATTTTTGCCTTGACAGAAGAGGATTCACAGAATTGGAACTACTTTGATGGGTTTTACTTCACTTTTGTTACACTGACCACATTGGGTTATGGTGATCGGACACCTGCAAGTAACGCAGGCAAAGCCTTCTTTGTGTTTTGGTGTTTGATGGCTTTGCCGACTATGACCATTATGATTTCCAATGCGGGAGATACAGTGGCAAGAGTAGTCAGAGACATCACCATCGGTATTGGTAATTTGACGATTCTCCCCGGTGAAAAGAGTTTCAGTACTGAACTCAAGTGGTTTGTTAGCAGGATGACTTTTGGTTTCGCCTTTTCCGACTGCTATGATAGAGCAACTTGGGGAGACAAAGATGGAGTTGGCGGATATGGAGTTGTGGTTGTCAGACGGGCTATCACCGCTGCCGACGAAGATGCCCAGAATAGGATATTAAAGGATATTGAAGAGCCAGACCCGACAGATCCAATTTCTGCGTCTGGAGTTAGAAGACCGACGTCCTCGCCCGGCGAAGAGAATTTCCGGTTACATTTGCGATCCCGGACTTCTGTTTTGAATGGACATTCTCGTCTATCAGCGTCGTTTAAGCATCCAACTCATCCCTTACCCACGGGAGCCGACTTCCACTTTCTTTTAACAGAGGAGATCTCCACCGTCTCTAATCATCTGCATAACAGCAAGTATCCAAGGAGATATCCCTATGAAGAATGGACATGGTATCTCAAATTGATTGGAGAAAACGAAGCTGATCCCCGACGCCACAGAAGAGCGCGGGTCCGTCCACCAAAATCACCCAAGGGTCAAGAAAAGGCCACGAACGAGGAAGGCTGGAGTTGGATGGGCATTGATTCTCCGTTATTGGCGGATAAAGAAGAAAGTCAGTGGATTTTGGAAAGACTGGTGGAGAGATTACGAAGGGAGTTATACCGCGAAGTAAGGAGAAAGTATCAGTCAGACAGAGGGGATGCGGTGGAGTGAGATTTGGAGTATACTAGATTAGATATGATTTATGACTAAACCAACGCACATGCGTTTCGGAGTTTGTTGGGGAAGATGGTGGTACATGAGATGTCACGATATAAACGGAACGAATCTACTGTACTTTGTGAGCTTTCATCTTGCGTTACATAATGAACATGTCCAATAAAACAATCATCACGCACACCGCTCTGGTTAACCCTCCGGGACTCCCTCGACTAAGCAAAGCTCAAATTACAAGGGCACTTCTTATCAAGGCCACCGACCCGGTATCCTTTGTCCCGGTGATCACAGCTTGTACGGTCCATTCGCAATCTGGGAACACTATTGATCGAACTGTTACTTTAGCATCAGCAGACGGAGGCAGAGTTAGGACTTTAAGAGAGGTAGTCGAGACTTTTGAAGGGGGTAATGTCTTTACAAGGGCAGATGGCTCTGTAGTTAGGAATTTGTTATCTGGAGAAGACGAAGATGACGATTTAGAGTTGGTTTATATCTTTGAAGTCACGGGAAAAGAAGAAGTTGAATTGGCGAAGCAGGTAAGTTGACGTTGAAAGATAGGGTTTCATTGGGGTCTTGTGTTAATGACGTCTATTAGATCGTGAAGCAAAGTATTCTTGGCACTTTGAAGGCGGCAAGAGGGTTACTTGCTAAGGGAGAATTGTAAACGTTGCTATGGTTTCTTAGTGGATTACATATTCTTGTCGCGGTCTGGACTTATCGCCAAACTAAGAGAATTCCACTTGATATTGAATACACAGCTATCATTTCTAGACTCCCTGATTGGCTAGCCTTAACAAAGCTACTGACTCTCTTCTGGTACACAGCTTTCGCTAGTACCCACCTAAACTAAGATGTATCGTCCAAATATGGTCAAATATATGTCTCCCTGACCAATCACAGGCTATACATTCAACATCATCCAATCTAAAGTTCACTAGACCACACCAAGAATCTCTTCACCATAGGATCTTGGACTGTTCCAGCTACTCGCCTAGAAAACCCACTTCACTTACAGCAAATTACCAATTACGCCGCTAATGTTTCCACATCGGGGAATCTACGTGGTAAGACTGGTAAATCCATGCCCCTTTGAACTTGTTTAATCCTGTTTATTAATGTAACGAGCACAGAGGTTGAAAAAACTTGCTAATAGGAATGATCTGATTGGTCAAGGAGAGCTAGGACCCGCTTAATTTCAGACTGCAGGTTGCACTGTAGAGGGAATTGGTTGTGCGTTAGGAGCGTTTGACGTTGTGATATCGCAGGTTTGGGGGTTTGAATTGTTAGAGCGAGGTGAAGGCTAGGAGGTGATGGGCCTGCAGTGTAAGCGGGATTTTGTATAAAGAGAGGAGTGTCCCGGGGGCGTTTGAGAGTGGAAGATCTGTAGCATTGTCGTCAACATACCTTCTTAATTACTACTTTCTACATCAATTTCTTCTTCTGACTTGAGAAATCTACATCACTCGATTGTTATACATATAAATCTCAACATAATGCCTTCCGAAAACACCCCTCTTATCCAGTCAACTGGTGACGTCGAGTCTGGCGTCTATAACCCTCAAAACTCCCTTACCCGTACCTCATCGCACACTTCATCTTCAACTAACACTCTCCACTCCGAATCAAACTCGTCATTTTCCTCTTCCGACGTCATCCGCGACATCATCATCGGCTTCAGCGACGGTCTTACCGTCCCCTTCTCCTTAACCGCCGGTCTTTCCTCCCTCGGAAGTACCAAGCTCGTCATCATGGGCGGTCTTGCCGAGTTATTCTCCGGAATGATCTCCATGGGTCTTGGTGCCTATCTTGCTGCTGCGACTGAACATGAGAGATATGTTAGTGAAGAGAAGCGGGAGTACTGGGAAGTTGCTCATATGCCTGGGGAGGAGAGAGAGGAGATCTTTGAGATTATGCGGGGGTATGGGATTAGCAGGGAAGCTGCGGAGCCGATGGTTAAGGAACTTTGTAAGAACCATGATCAGTGGGTTCGGTTCATGATGGATTTAGAGTTGAAGATGGATAAGCCTGATACCTCAAGAGCGTGGATTTCCGGCGTCACTATGGGTCTTAGTTACTTTGTTGGTGGCTTGATTCCTATGCTGCCTTATTTCTTCATGGAGATTGCTCAACAGGCCATGTTCTATTCTATTGGAATTACCATGTTGGTTCTCTTGGTGTTTGGCTACGTCAAGAGTGTTATTACTGTTGGGACCGTGCGGTCGGGTGTTTATGGTGCGTTACAGACTCTTGCTATTGGTATGGTGGCCGCAGGTGCCAGTTATATCATTGTAAGATGTCTGGATTACTCTGGTGATGATACTCCCTTGGCTATGTTGCTCAGCCAGTAAAGAGGATTTCAGTTGGTTATGACTTTATGACGGCGTTTGGTTGGATTACATGGGTTCTTTAGATTTCTTTCACTTCATACATACTTAAATCTCTACTCACATTTTGATGACATTCCCATTCGTGACATTTAGGGTTACTCAATCATAAATCATGTGATCATCCACCCCATTAGCCCTCAAAGAAGGACTCACCCCACTGGGCCGAATGCAGCCATTCATGAGCTCAATTCCCGACTACAATTCACCTGATAATCAACATCGCCACTAACATAAAAGACGCGCGCAAACTCGATGGATTCTGTTGACTTCTTGTTCCAATTTTTCATCTATTCCAGCATCATCAAGTAACTACTCCATACACATACATACACCATATCTTACAAACCCTACCCGATTCTCGCCCAGACCACCCAGCCGCTGCTTTCTGTAGCTACCCATGTTCGATTTCGATTCTGTGCGCAAGTCTGGAAGCTGCGAATTTTGATTTTCACGAGAAAAAAGTAGCGGGTAAGCAAGAATAGGGAAGCCATATTAATTCCTATCTGTTTTCTTGGTTCTGCCGAATTTTGATGTTCGTTGTATATTGCTCTTTGTGATTGTGTTTGATGGATTGATTCCTGTAGAGGTAAGACGTTACATTGGGAGATGGGATAGGCGCATTGAGGCGCGTCGGCACTTCTGGCGATCGATTGGTGTATAGTCGTGATGACGACATTTCAAATGTGTGCATTGAGCTTTAGCTGACAGATTGGCCGCCATGTCTTTAGAAACTACCAGTCAACACAAATCGTCTTGAATACAACTTCATTCTCCACGACCCTTACGATATTCACGAAAAAAAAAATAGCAATCACGAGACAATGACAAAAACCGTCCCCCTAGGCCAACGTCTACGATACCCAATCAAAATTGGTAAAATCCTCAAACGCGCCGGCGAACAAGTCAAGCAACGCGAGATTCTGTTCGAGTACAGTTGGGAAGGCACCAAGGAATCCGGCGACATTGTTCGTGATGCCAAGATTACCAAGCACACGTCCTACGCTGACTGGGAGTCACCGGTAGCTGGGAAGCTTCGCAGTTGGAGAATCAGGGAGGGAACGACAATCACTAGAGATCAACCGGCTTTTGAAATCGAGGAGGCTTGTAGTCATGATGTCCAGTTTGAGGGATTATGTGCCATGTGCGGCGCGGATGTTACTGGGATCGATTTCACCCAGGAAGCGGCTGATAGCGCGAGAGCTACCGTTAGCATGATTCACGACCAGAATAACCTTAAAGTTAGTCAAGACATGGCACAAAAGGTCGAATTGCAGCGGCAAAAACGACTCCTTCAGGCGAGAAAACTGGTATTGGTGGTGGATCTAGATCAGACGATTATCCACGCATGTATTGACCCCACAGTGGGTGAATGGCACAAGGAGCCATCGAACCCCAACTACGACAGTCTACGCGATATCGGCAAATTCCAGCTGGAAGATGGTCCCAACAAAAGTCTTTCGTCATGCTGGTACTACATCAAGAAACGTCCGGGTCTAGATGGGTTCCTGGAGCGGATGTCACAGTTGTACGAAATGCACGTATTTACGATGGGCACAAGACCATATGCTGTCAACGTGGCCCAGGTAGTGGACCCACAGCAGAAGTTATTTGGAAATCGCATCATCAGTCGGAATGAAGCAGGGAGTCACCAAAAGGACTTGAATCGGTTGTTTCCGAGTAGCACGGATATGGTGGTTATCATTGACGATCGTTCGGATGTTTGGCCGAACGATCGAGAGAATTTGATCCGGGTGGTGCCATTCGATTACTTTAAGGGGATCGGTGATATCAACTCGTCATTTTTGCCACAACGAACGGATATCATACCGACTTCGGATAGTACATCAGAGACTATCATAGACGCTTCGAAAGAGTCCAAGGACGGCGTCAATGAATCCGCGGAGGAAAAGAAGGCCGAGGCGGCACAAGAAAAAGAACTTAAGGACCAATTGGAGCATCGACCATTAGCACATCTTCAGGATGTTGCCAATGAGACGGAAATGAAGGATGCCGACGCGGTACCTGACACGGCGGTTTCCATGTCATCTACAGCACAGTACGAGCCATTGGAACGTCCGCCTTCCAAGGTTCCAATTTTGCGTGATGATGATCATGAGCTCGAAACAATTGAACGGCATCTTACTGCTATTCATGAGCAATTCTACAAAACATACGACCAACAAAGGGCCCACGATAAGAGGCCCGGAGGTCGGAACCGTGTTGACCTCAGTGCCATACCCGATGTTGGCGAGTTTTTACGGAATCAAAAGAAACAGACACTATACGGCACAAACATTGTACTATCGGGTTTGGTGACGACAAACGTTAATGTTTACCAGTCGGAACTAGGAATCCAGGTACAAGAATACGGAGCTGTTTTGTCGAGCAAGATTTCCGACAAGGTCACACATTTGGTGGTGAATCCCACGAGACCGCGGACTCAAAAACTACGGGAAGCGGCCAGAATCTCACGCATTCAAATTGTCAAGGCAGATTGGTTGGCGGCGTGTTTCTCGAAATGGGAACATGTAGACGAGTCACCTTTCACTATTGACATACACCCTAATGATCGGGTAGGTCCAGTTGCAGTTGACGGGGATGAAGCCATGGTTGGAGGAGTTCCGGAGGAAGCCGAAAGTGGTGGTGAAGATGAAGATGTTGATCCGGCGGCACAGGCGGTTGATATTGACGAGAAGTTGGCTTTAGATGATTTGAAGGGGTTTAAAGTGGGCTCTGTGGATGACGAGTTGGCTGAGTTTCTGGCAGATTCCAGTGGAGATGAGGATGAAGAAGATTCTGAAGACGGCGATGAGGAGGGTGATGAATCTTTTTCTAGTGCCAAGTCGTCCCCTTTGAAGCGCAAGGTAGACGATCTAGACGATGAGGAATCTTCAGAGGTCGACGGTTCTCAGAGCAGCTTAGCAGATTCCCAGGGTCAAGGTGTTCTAGGTGTCAATCACCCCATGTTTAAACGGTTAAGACTCGGGGCTCCTAGAAAGGGCAGCGGGCTGAGAAACGTGACGAATTTGGACGGAACAGGCAAGATCAAAGGGTCGGCAAAGGGTACAGATAGTCCAGCTGTTGTCGTGCAAGACCTTGAAGATGACCTTGAAGCTGAATTGGCAGCCAAACTAGAGGCTGAAATGGAGGCAGCTTGGGAGGCCGAGTTGGAGGCTTTAGAGGGACAAGATGATGAAGAGGAAGAAGAAAAAGAAGAGGAAATTAGCGAGGATGACGGATGATGAGTGTCAATAGATGAGATAAGATCAGATTTGTACACATGTTTGTCTCTACCATACTTTGTGCCTGAGTTCGGACCAGAGGGTTATATGTGAATGAATGTTTAAACTAGGGTTACATGGGTGATGAAGGACCCTCCAGACTGACGGCCTGTGGCGTCGATTTTTTGAATCCTTCGACACGGGGTTTAGTAGTAAAATCGTGACTATCTTCGTCGGTCGTCAGGGATCACAATCCGTCACCTTTTTTTCAGAATTGCAGTCTGGCTTCACTTTTCAACACGCTGTCTGGCTTCACTGGTAAAAAAAAGAAATGGTGTCTAGCTTCGCTGGTCATCCGGGACCACGATGGGGCGCTTTTTTTCAGCATCGGCGTAGCGTTGCTGGTAAAAAAGCTGTCTAGATTCCTCGGTGAAGCTCTTCGGTGGAAGGCAGGCTGTGAAAGTGGGTTTTCGTGATGAAGTGTGGGGAGGTGTTCGTTGGCAGGTGCTTTACCGGGAATTTCTCCGCGTTTTTGGGAAGGATCAAGAAAGCGGGAGGGATGAATGAATGAACAAGGGGGTGGTAGAAAAGCGGGGCTCAATGAATTTGGAAGGAGAGACAGAGGGAATAACGAATGAAGAAGGCACGAATGAAAAGACGGTAAGTGGGTTATAGAGAGGGTGGGGAGAGAAGGATATTACCTCATGTTGGATGGATGATGGAGGGTATTTCCCGCGGAGTTGATAGATATCTAGGAGCTTAATATGCGGGACTACGATGAAGACGGAGTGTTTTTGGGGGACATGGCATGGGGGTTTAGCGCGGTTTTTTGTGCTACAGGTGTGTCTGTGTCGATGGTGCCATTGGGCATTGGAATCCTTTTTCGGGAGGTGGATGGCGTCATTATGGGGGGATTTGAATAGGCAGGAATTGGGGGCTCTCAATGATTCTGGAGATAAGCCTTTGGGCTGTTTGTATGTATTGTAGAATGTGGGGTTATAGTGTACAATAGAAGAGCCACGTAATCAAAGAATAGGACAGCCAATTACTTTGTAGATATCCGAGGGGTCGAAACCCGGCGGACTTACGACGGTCGTTCAAATGGATAGGCCCCTGGTCCTAGGCTGCCCAGCGGTGACGTGCTTTGATACTCCACTGGATGGAACAGCGATTGAGCACGTTGATGTCTGTGGGGATGGCGATTGACGCGGGTGGAGCGGGTCTGTATGTATGTATGTGTAAGCAGGCAACCAGAATCAGGGAGATCTATACTCATGTGGGGAGTGTCAG
>JAJNMT010000040.1:0-426844 GCA_025685495.1 Huntiella abstrusa
AAATACCTAGCCAGCCACAAAACTCATCTTCAAACCCTACAAGCCGTGAAACCTCGTCTCCAGCCTCGCGATGCCTTTCCAAACACTACAACTACCGAAAATACCGGCCAAATATATAGATATAGACTTACAGCATCTATGTATGTATGTACATACATATCTGCAGTTACCAAAAGTGGCACCACACACAGTGCCATTCGCTTGTTTTAGCCAATCACGTGTAAGAGGGAGCGAGAGGATCCACTCTTTGGCATGATTTGAGAGATGAGCGGTGATTTTTTTGGGTGTGTGGGATGGGGACGAGACGAGCGTGAGATGGAGGTGAGGGCGGGGATAAAATGGCAGTTGTAGGTATAGAAGGCACAAAAGTTCCTGGGTGCATGCATGTGTGTTGGAAGGGGGAATTGTAACGAGTGGGTGCTGACGTGTTCCGGTATATCGGGCGGAGGGTTTACGGGGACCGTACGGGCGGTGACTGGTTTGTTTTGAGGGTGATGGGGGAAGGTGGTGGGAAAGAGACTAGATGTGGATATGGAGATGCGGTTGGTGTGGTGGACTAGACCGCTTTTGGTATTCGATAGACGAAACTGGTGAAGGAATATAAGCTGAAGAGGAAATCGGGCTTCATTGCCAAGCGAGGGTCTGTGGTGGTGGGCTCTTTCGGCAATTACAATAGATCTTGGTTTTCATTGCCGTTGTTAAGAAGACTTACGCAACATTCACATGTGAAGGAAGTATTAGATAGAAGGGTTGGGTAGGGTTATCAACGTAGAGTTCTTTCCGTCCTTCTTTACTAAAATGTGCCTTGTGGTACCTTCTAGTTTTCCTTCTTTCCTCATTTTTTGAGTCTCATACATGACTTGTACAACATGACTCTCCATGTCTCTTTTTCTTGTCTTGAGCCCCAGCCATTTAGTAGTGTATATAATTGACAATTTCATTGGGTTGTATGTAGTAGAGTTGAAAGTGGGTTATCCGTCAACGCAAAGCAAGATGGAACATGAACATACATATGTACATACATCTCGCATAGGCATAAACGGCGAGCGCCGACGTAAGTAGGAATAGAAACGAACGTGGATATTCCCTTACTTTTCCCGTTCGGCTCGACTAGAAGGACTGGGAACCCTGACTCGGTAGTCTGTTGATACTTGATCCGGGCGTTGGTTGAGATTCCCATGGGAAGGAATCCACGTCGGGCTAGACCCGCTGGGAGAGACAATACCTCCGTTTGTCACTCCCTTGATTGGACCCTGGTTTGGTTGAACTTTGGTCGTTTTTGACTTGTTGTGGTGAAGATCCGACGACGTCTGGTTGGTGTGCGGTGTTTCTCTTGTATTGTGACGGAGGGCTTTGTCTATACATTGTTCCACTATCGATTGACGCCAAATTCTCCTTTCTATTCACGCATCCAGGTCTTACGGAATCGACACGCACGACTCATTCTTTCTGATTTACACAGTCCATCCATCAACGACGTGGCTCACTTCTACGACTTCCTTGTACTTACTCGGCTGCATTCATCAGCTGCAAGACGGCACCTCCTCCTTCTTTGCATCTGTAGATATCTGTGGAGGAAGCTTCTTTCCTGCTTCTCTCGCTGTCTTGTTTCTTCCCGACGGAGAAGGACATATGAGGCATAGCGGCGAGACAGACGTGACTGGTGTTCTATTTTGATACTCTTTTGTTTCGTGCGTGTCTCTGGGTTTTGTCGTTGCGTGAGCGGGAGGGAAAGTGCGAGACGGGATTGCCTTTGAAGAGAAACCGAGAGTGGTCGGACGCTTTCTCGTCTTGTGAGGCGGATGTCGTTTTGTTTGCGTATCTTCTTGGATTGGAACAGTTGTATATACTACTTGGTCATTGCTTCGGCGCAGCTTGGGCAGACATCATAGAGGTTTAGACCGTCTGATGGCTGGTCGTTTTAAACCGATCTGTACAGGAGTTTACATTTGAAAGGATAGACGCACTTACAGATTGTATCTTGGCACCGTCTGTGCCGTGCCATCTTCAAGTAGGATTTCGGGTTAGGCTCGGCCTCTAAACCACGTAAGCTGTTGGATATATTCGGATCCGCTATTCGGATTGAATCCGCATCTGCGAGTGAGCGGAATACATTTCTTTCGCCCGTCTAGATTGTTCATGCAGAAGATTAGCTATTGCGTTATCAGGACTTCTTGACAGATATTCTGATGGTCATATGTGGACCCGGGACTATACCATATCAAGTAACCCTTCAGTTCGCTTATAACATCGTCTATCCTGTCTATCCACATTTATAGCCGGACACTACTATTGCTATTACCGTTAAGCAAGCAGTACTCTCTTGCCCCTTCTTCCTGCTCTCTCACCCAACCCAACCAGGTCTCACCTCAGACTGAATCTCTCCTTTGTCTGCTGTGGCTTCCGCGCCAAAATATTCCCTTATACAAGCTCGCTACCAGTCTTTCACCAAACTCACCGTGTGCTCGACTCGCTGCCGCCACATCACTACCCAACAAGATTCCATTCCCGGAAACTGCCAGCTTTGTGACCCCTCTCACCCCCCACCTTCCTCACATGAAGCTGTTGACGCTGGTTGCCGTTTTCTCGTCTGATTTGGCTCTTTCCAAAAACGTCTGGTGGCCGTTCCCCACTACCACAAACTCTGCGTGGTACACCGCCGAGAGGCACAACGCAAACACGCCGTTTTGTGCACTTTTTTTTCAGTCTTTATACCGATAGTTGAACCGACAGTTGAACCGATTGTTAAGCCGGCTTAGAGACCTCGACAGGCCATTAGATCCGTCTTGTGATTATTGTCTTTTTTTTTTCGTTTTGTTGTTGTTGTTCTTGTGGGTGTTTGTTGTTGGCAGTTTCTTGATTTCATTGTTGGTGGTTTTGTTGTTTCCTTTGATTCTGCTACAGCCGCGTTCTCTTTCCGTCTTTGGCAATCGTTTTCTCGCCACTTGAATAATCTCGTCTATCACGGTATCTACATTGGGCTCTTTGTGGTTATACTAGAAGTACTCTTCAAACTCTACGACATCAACGACCTCTTTCTTCCCCGCTCTTTAATCTACGCGCTACTTGGACGGCCTGTTCTTGTTTCCATCACATCCATAGTCACAGTTCACTGGTCTATCTCGCTATACTCACTCGGCCTGGTCTTCATCATTGTCTCCGTCGCGCTCGCACCATCAGATCGATCCGACTTTCATACCCGCTCAGCCCTTCCATGAATTCGTCTGGTCTTTCATCTCACAACCGTCATTACCGCCACTGTCTGCCAGTACACTCCAATACCGCCCGCAATCTGCAGCCCGTAATACTTTCCGATTTCACAGCATCGCTTCTCTACATAAACCGTCGTCCGCGAACCATATTCCAGTCATTCACATGCTATTCCCACGGCTGTCCACAGACACTCTATCTCATTGTTTGTCTGGCGACGTTCACCGGAATTACCGTCTTCATCGGTCATCCCGTCGCCGTCTTTCTCCTTGGACTCGCTCCGCATCTACTGTTTCTACTTGGGAATCCCGTCTTGCGGTTTCTCCGCTAATATTCTCTTGCTCCTGTCGAGCCGCAGGTGGAGTCCGGTCAGCAGACAGTAGGAACTGCGCCTGTCATTGGCTCTACTCACTGCGGAACAGGAAAATCAAGACTCGTGGCACGCTTCAGTTGGCCTCCATGTGTGTCTTGCGCACTCCGGATTCAGCTGGTCCTCATTCAGAGCATATCGGCTCTCGTCAGGATGTGCACAGCACATTTAACTCCACTACGAACACCAATAAGCCGGTCAAGACAAAGATCGACGTTGCCCAGTCTGCAATGGTGGCGGCCACAAGCGGTACTTTTCCCGCTGATAGCTTTTTGCCAGCAGCACCGGACATGGGCCAGCAATATACCAACGGATATGCGCAGAAAATTGCCTTTTCACACGCCTGTCAGGAGGGTGCGGAATCGAGCCCGCACGACGCTAACATTAGCCCTGTTTTTGATGACAAGGCCAACACAAGTCACAAGCGACAGTCCGACAACAGCGACAAAGGGGGTTCAAGAAGACCGTATGATTGCGACTCATTTGCCACTTGCGATCAGTTCCAGAAAGCCAGCGGAACCACGTCAGAAACCCTGCAAAATGTCGTTGCCACTGCCACAGATGAGCGCAATATCCCGGACTTAAGAGCGGAATCAGAAGTCAACAGTCAGAACCAATCAGGGCTAGGATTGGTGTCGCACATACAGTCCCAAGATTATGCCTTCACGTCATGCTTTCCAGGTTCCGTGCAGCAGTCAGGCTACGACTACACAATACAACCGAATCACTATGACTACGCAGAATTATCAGGACGGCCAAGTGCGACAAGACCCGCCAACCCGAGCTCTTCCTTTTCTCCGGACCATGCTGGCGACTATGTTCGCCGAGGAGTACATGACAGCAAGTCGGACGTCTGCTCTGTCTCGCATGTCAATGCACAGTTGGCGCAGCATCATGAAAATGAAGATGAACAGTCACGGCAACAACGCCAGCAGCAAAGTCTCCTGTCACTTATGCACCACAAGTCTCGCGGCTCCGTGGTTCCGCCAGCTATCCTGACATCATCAGCAACAGCCAATCTCTACTCTCAAATCAGCCGCTCGCTTGAAGAACTCCACCACTTTTACTCTGTCCGCCCAACAGGGTCTCCGTCGGAACTTCCTTTGCCTAATGCCAGACTGGGACATAAGCACATTGAAGCTTCCACTGTCTCGCTTGTTGGTGTGCAAGTCAAAACCCCCGGTGCCAGACAGCCCCAGTCGTCGTCTAATCAGGGTGTACGCTTCGCAAGCCCCACAGACCAGCAACAAAGCCAGACAGGCGCTTCACGGCAACAAACGGTCAATTCTTTACTGGTTGAGCCTGACATGGCCGGGTCGCCAGGGCCCCTGGCTTTTTGTCCCAGTATGACGGGAGTTGACCAGGGACTAGTAGGCTCACACGGCCTGCCACAACCGATGCTAATCAAGTCTGTTAGCGACGTTGAGACCGCTATATCTCGCGTGCTGCCCGACGCCACCGTCCAGGATTGCCAGTGGCTTCGCTCATCTCATCCGTTTCACACAATCTTCCATGCCAACGCTGACGGCGCGCAAGTACTTGTATCAGTGGGTCCCAGTTCGATGAAGTCTCTTTTACGAATTGAGAGAATCTCTTTAGAATCACAAGCCGTTTTGCTTGCGTGGATTGCCGAGTCCCGTTCGCCTGTTTCGCCTCAAGTACAGTTGCCGTGGACCAGTGATATTGACGCTCACTCCAAGACTGATCAGACTGAGTTTCGCCCTCTGACTGCATCTGATCCTTCAATCGCCGCTACCCGTTGGGGGTCTCCTGTTTCGGCATTAACGCCATTGCCATCATCTGCCGCTTCCCTAGTCACACATTCGGTACTTAACGATCCAGATTCCCAATCTGATATTCAATCTAACAGTCAATCCGAGTTATCATTGTCATCATCGCCCAACGTTCTTCCTTTATCTTCAAGTCAAGCTTCTAGTCACTCAACACGACACTCATCGCCATTGCCTCCTATGTCTCCAATGTCACCAGCTATGCCGTTTACCGGCCTTCCATTATCGCCACATCAAGCCACACACTTTTCTCCTGCCATCGATCCAGTTCTCAAGACTATGTTTCCCGTGTTGCTCTATCACGGCCGGCCACACCCGGATCTGTCTATGACAAAGGCTTATAACATTATGAAGAGTCCACGTGGTACTGCCGTCTCTCATGTCACGCCAGAGCTTGTCCAGTCAGAACGTCAAAGTATCGATTATCAAGTTGGTGTTCTTCTACGCAAACTATCCGCCATTCAATCACCTTCGGGGCGGTTCGGACCTATCACGGATGTGCTACACGACACTATGCAGCCTTGGCGCTTTTGCTTTGGACGTTCAGCAGATTGGGCTTCGGATACTTGGGGTACGGCCTTTCACAAACTTCTGGAAGGTGCGCTTCGGGATGGAGAAGATATGCTTGTTACACTTCCTTTTAGCAGTGTCCGGGCACATGTGGAGAGATTCAAGCCCCTGTTGAAGCATGTTACTAGACCAAGTCTTGTCTGTATCGATGCTGGTCTAGATGGAAACACATTGATTGTTCGTGGGGGTTCGAAAACATTGGGATATACGGGGGATGAATCATGTTTGGCACCTCTGAGATCACAAGATTCTTTACAAGATAATGGCGATTCGGTCGTCACAGTCACTGGCCTTGTTGACTGGAGCATGTGTTTTTTTGCAGACCCACTCTTTGCTGAGGCGCTTACACATGACCCTTCCACGCAACTTCTAGACGGATTCAACGGAACCCGGCATCATGCCAATGAAGCTACCTCAGCGTATCTCTCGGAGCCACATGACACTAATGGTACTATTGCCTGCAAGTATCTGACGACAGCAGCTTCGACATGGTCACCAATTGTTCAGGATCGACGATCAGCACATGTCCGACTTCTTCTCTACGAATGCTATCACGCCGTTACTAGAATCACAGCTCAATTTGCCCGGCCACGTGCAGCATCCACAGCGGTAGAGATGGCTTCTAGAAAGCGCTTAATGGCGGCAATTGCCAAGCTGGACGCTCTTGACGATGCAGGTGTCCCTCTTTCTATGGACCCCACTCTTCAGTGTGTTTCTACACAGACCCGTACAGGAGCTACTCGGAGACGATGCAATGGGGAACAATCTCCAGCAAAACGGCCAAAATCTATTTCTAGTAACGAGGCCATGTTATCGGAACGTTGTCATCCCATGGCGTCTGGATCGGCTTTGTCACATGCTAGGAGTGAGAAAAGAGTATGTTCGGGCGAGTAAGCTATTTACGTCGCTACTTCTTGGATTGTGTTGTTTTTTTTTCTTTGTTCTGGTTATTACCCATCTCTCTACGTTATGACTTGTTTTTGATTTCCCATTACACTAGCATTTCTTGCATTTCGTTGTTTTGTTTTTTTCCTTGTTGGTCTGTTTTAGGTGGAAATTGGTCATCGGTTATCGGGTCACACAGACAGGGAGGGGCCTGAGTTTCGGTTACACGGCATGACTGGCAGTGTTTCCGGTTTTGGCGAAGACGTCGGTTGTTGTATTTGGGAGGTACATTGTGTTTTATTAGCTATTGCTTATTTTGTTTTCGTTACGGTCTTGATGAGCTAAGTTTGGATTGATTTTGCAATATCGATTGATATATTGAGTAGATTATGTTTTGATTCTATGTGTCTAGGTGTTTAATTATGCGTGATTACTCGTCGTGACTTTCGCCTTCGTCGCGCGGAAGTGTGAAGCCCATTAGACCAAGGAGGTTTCCTGCTGGTCCGGAAGCTCCACCTTGGCTTTTGAAGCTTTCTAGAATGTTCTTGGCAAGGTTAAGATCGATGTTTAATTCTTCGTCGACGTTTTCTTCGTCGTCGTCGTCATCGTCGTCATCACTATCACGTGCCTTCTCCTTCTCCTTTCCCTTGCCTTTCTGCGTAATAAGTTCCCGTGTCTTGCCTTTACCTTTACCTTTACCTGCCGAGGGTTCATCTAGTGATAAGGCTCCATGGCCTTTTAGTTCGGCTTCCATTTGTTGCATAAGGGATAACGCTTCTTGGAGATCTTCATTGTCGTTGTTGTTGTCTTGGTTCGTAGGCTTGGAGGAGAGGGTAAGTGCCTCGGAAAGAAGAGTTGCGAATTGTGATTCGTCAAAGTTGATTTCTCCACCTTGGGAATCACCGTCGTCATCGTCGTCGTCATCGTCATCATCCGAGTCGTCGTCATCCGCAACATCCATCTCATCACCCACTCGTAACCCCTCAATTCCCGCCCCTTCATCGCCAAGAAACTCTCCAAACCTCTCCACAATCCTCCGCAAATTCTCCTGCGCCACGTCATCGCCAAACCCACTCTTTCCTTCCCCATCACTTCTCCGCCCGTCTAACTCCCGTTCAAAATCCGCATAGTCAATATCTAACCAGCTATCATCATCGTCTCGAAATACATCATGCCATGTAGCGATTTCAGAGTCCGTGGGAAGTGCGGAGTCGCCGCCGTCATCGTGGAGATCGGATAGGGCGATGAGGAGGGAGCGGATGGCGCGGGAGTTGGATTTGGCGGAGGCTTGGAGGGCTAGTTCGAGGGCGATGGAGAGTTTTAGACCGATTTGGACGGACTCTTCTTGGCGCTCGGGGCGAAGGGGGGTTGAAGAGGTGGAGGCTGCGGCGCGCATGGCGGGGAGTGCGGCGGTCCAATGTGGTGGTTCTTCAAAGCGTTGGGAACGGAGTTGTGCGAAGAGGACGCGTGAGAACTTGATGCTTATGGTTACAAAGTCTTTAGGTTCAATGTAGATCTTTGTCGTCGGGGTAGGCTCTAAGATGGGCTTCAAAGTGAACGGGTCCCGTAGATAGAAGGCTTCAACGGAGGGAGCTACGGCTTTCGGCTCACTGTGGAAAAGGTACGCTGCCTTCCGGGGGATAGTGACAAGGCTATAATGAAGCATTTTGTCTACATGATCCGGAAACCCCTCTAGCCTTCTAAAAGCCTCCTTTTGCAACGCCGACGACCGGAATAAGTCACGACCATCTAGCTCCGCTACTGCGCGTGGCAAGGTGAGAACTCGGTCTTTGCCCGTTTGGCCTTTAGTGAGAGGGATGATGAGGAGGTCGCCGCGGTGAATCCAGACGCGGAATCGGTCGATTTCGGGGGTGATCCAGTTGGGAACGTGAGAGGCGCCTTCGACGAGGAGGAATTCGCCGTCGCTATCGTGGATGTGGAGCCATGCGGTGGGGAAGAGGGTGGTTAGGTGGCGGAGAAGGTAGACTATTAGCCATTCATCGTCGATGGAGTCGCCGTAGTCGGTTGTTCCGTGGAGAAATGTTAGGCCTGGTGTCTATGTTAGTATCTACAGCTTATACGTAAGTGACATACGTACCATCTTCCGTCTTCACTTCTAATCCAAATTCCCCCTTTTGCCAGATATATCTCCCGGCAACTTCCCGCGCAATCTTAACAGCCTCCTTCCTAATCTCTTCCAACTTGATTAATCGTGACCGAACCGATAAGCTCTCATCGACCAAGAAAACCCTATACTCCACGGTATTCTCAGGTAACAATCTCTCCTCGGCCAGCCCCAATGCCTCCATGACATCTTGATTACTATTCTCCGTCTGCATCTTTTCAGGGTCACCTTTCTTCTAGATAACAAGTCTAAATATACAACCTATCGTATGGCGTCGGGGATACCCGTGCCGTGCCGTAAATGTCCGTGATGCCACACCCACGATAACCCACAGACACACCCAATTCGGCAAGTCAAACAGATTACTCCGTTACAATCGAGTATCAAATGTGAGGCTTGCGATGGTGTATTGCCTTTTCGGTTACCTTGGCTGATGGGCTGGGAGATAACAAGTTCCAGGTTTGTCGATGAAGTAGGCGGGATTTAAGAAGCTTGATGACTTGGGTATTGTTAATGGCCCCTTGTAGATTGGATGCAACCGGGCCGAGGTGGCTAGTTCCTGTTTCGGCAGCTGAATATAGACAATAGCCTCGTCTCAAATGTATGTTGCTTGATATAATTTAAATGATGAGATGAACGTCTATGGACTTCCTAACGTAGACATAAGCTATGATCGTGATTGTTTGTGATACCTATGTATAGTAACCCTGCTACATTTTTGACGTCAACTCCACATGATAGACCCTAGTTTAACCCTATAGCATGTCGAAGTCCATCAAACCGATGTGTTACCTACGATAACCTCAAAACTGTCACATAAACTACGACCCAAACTGAATCCCCCTTTTCAAGATACCGGTGTACCCGCACATCCATCCGGGTAACTCTCAGGATCTATCACCACCCACCAAATCATCCTTTTGCAACGGGGTATCCCGTATTCAACCTCCAAGTTGGCCTTCCACCGCTACTTCAGAACACCAACATACATGACATAGACTTCAATGGAAGCCATATATGTCATCCTTCACCACCATAGAAGCCAGTGTCCTCATCCTACATATCCACAACCATCGGCCTTCCACATCCTCATCGCCGTCCAAGCCAGCCCACTCAGGTACGCCCAGGCCACGATGTGGCCAAGTATGCAACCATCGTGTCCATCGGAGTGATGCAAGGCGTGCATAAACGCATCGTCCACCCTTAGGAACAAGGCAATCTGGGGTCACTCGTGCGAGATGTCGAGCTTGCATTTAGCTCAGGCTGTGGACCAATATCGTTCTGTGTATTCATAGATATACGGTCCGAGCCATGATATCGCTGGTACCATTTGCTATAACTCCGATGCTGTCACGATTGCGTTGTAGTTATCCCAGAGGAGTTGCCGATGGGGCTATTCCAAGATAAGGTATAGATCGCCGGGGTTGTACATACCTGGACGCCGTCCAAACTAAACTGGTCCGGATATATCACGGACGAAGTGATCGAACAACAAGAGGTTAATTTAGATCTACACACGTCTTGTTAGTAAAGTTTTTAACATGTTAATTCAAAGGTACCAAGCTTGTGTCGTCATTCCCCGCTGAATGGTGTCATGTAGTAAAGATCACGTAACAAGACAGACGCATATTCTGTCTCTCAAAGTATCAAAGCTTGCAATAAAGAAAACGCACTGGCAAATGATGCCATTGACACCACCACTGATACCACCATACAACGAACGCTGTTGTAGCCAACCTAGTATGCTTCAGAGGGTCCTAGATCGGCGTTTCTAGCCCCTTGCTTGATTCTGATATGTCTGTTGCATCATTGGCCAGCAGTTGATGAATAAGACCGGACAGTATAGTGGTCTATTCACGCATAGCCTACAGATATGACCGACCTAATGCGGACATTGCAAACGTGACATGTGGTCTGTCGTGGACTTTGTAGTGGGGTTCCTTCCACGATGAAGTCATGCACATTGTGGGGTGCCGTGAATCACCGTCACGAACTAAACCAAGTTAGCATGACCTTCTATTACGAGTGTCAAGATATCAAGATACATTTCTTGTTGGAGATTGTTCACGGCAAACACACCCCACTAGATTGTATACCCCACCCTCAGTGATACGTGATGTCAGTTCAAAGGTAAACCATTGACAAAGGTTCTTCTTGGATGTAAGCGAGACTTGAAGCGGGCGCCATACCATACGATTATTGCTACATTCGTAAGAAACATTCTGTTATCTTTGATCAGCTCGAAATTCTCCGAGTATTCGGTGGGAGTTTTCCGGTGGCAAGAAACATATGCAGCAACAGAGTGACCTTGACTGAATACCAAAATCGTGGTCATTACAACATCCTTTGTCATTATCACACATACACATGTATACGTACGTAAGTAGTAGTGTGTCTCAAAATGGCGGGCGCAGATGTACATATGTACAATCATCTCCAAACAGAGTTAGGGCCTCGATATCATGGAATCTTTGTTCCTAGCAAGCTCAAAACTCTGGATATCGGTAAAACCAAGTATATACAACGACCAACAAAGGATCTTGCGCTACCAAGTTGAAAGCCAATTGGAGCTTCAATCCAACAACGGATGGATTCGGTTATTAGGGAGCCCTGACGAAAAAAGTTCCAAGACTCTTCCTGGGCCTCAAGTGACATTGGCATGGCTAGTATCCAGTGGGTATGCTTTGGAACATTTTTGACGGCGATAAAGACAAAATAAAGTCACAAGTACGAAATGGAATGTCGGTGATAGAAACAGATCTTGGCGTCAGCTCCGTGATGAAGATCCTGGTAGTTATGACGCTCAATAGACTGACTATAGTCGATATTTAGCCTTTTGATTGAGAAAATTACTGGTTGTCAATGAATCACAATTAGACCCACTAAAAACCAAGATTCATCCAGCCTCGGCGGCTTGACAATATGTGTGCATCAACATACGCATGGAGTTTCTATTACGAAAGAAAAAAACGGCATGTTCTGTTCTGTGCAGTTACTGGGGGTAGTTCCCACTTGATTCCCTGGTAATGACGCCTAGAAAAGAACTGCAAAATCGTGGATCGTGACGACAGACAGACAACAGACGATTCAAAGAGACAGAGTAAAAGATCTGCAAGCTATTTTTATGCGACTTGTGTTTTATAATTCCGCGATTCCGATTTAGACAGTTCTTGGCTTGCAGAAAATACCAAGAAGAGAAGAAATAGGAACCAGATATGTCAATGACATCCTACAAGAAGTGTTTGCCGTCCATTGGGAGATTGAAGCTTTCAATTTGTCTTGGCTCTTGGTGTTTTTTTTTCTCCGGTTGCGCCCGTTCTCGGAGTGCCATGTTGCCAAGAAAGTTACCAATACAATGAAAAAGCTTGATCAAAGCCAAGAACCAACTGAGAAATCCTTTGTGAGAAAAGTAGAGGACAAGGCTATATACATACATACATAGTTGGATGGCAAATGTTGAGACACATCACCAACGAAACTGCACGTATTGTGACTTTATGTACTGTACATATGTACTTCACCTTTTCGTCAACATCTCGCCTAAATGCAGATGCACACCAAGTCACACGTGTCTGTAAACTCCAGCTTCTAGAGACCCCGCTGTGCCTCTAGTTTAGACCCACCATAGTGTTTCTGTGCCAATGATCTACTTTGTTATCCACCAAGGGATCAATAAAGACGGCTCCAGGTTGCCCTGTAATCTCACGATTTTAGACATGACCACGTCGACAAGTGTGAAAACAAAATCTTGAGTTGTCCTGCTTTGAGGTTAGTTTGAACGTGCGACTGGTTACATGTGTTGACAGTCCGTCACCGTGAAATTGGAAGGAAGAGGCGGAGAAGACTTTGACTTCCTTGACCGTAGAGTTTGTGTCTTCATGTTTGTATAGTCAGGGGCATGACGAATATCAGGATAAGAAGACTCCACTATAGTCGACAGATTCACGATAACGACAACATTGAATCACTGTCTGTTGTAGCACTTGATATATACTGTCGTGTACAAAGCTATGTCTAGGATATCTGTACATTGAACCACCATCTCCCAAGAGATACAGACATCTCCGAAGCCGTTTATCCATTATCGGCCGGGTATGGCGCCGGCCGTTACAGGGGTCTATCGGGACATGGTGGCAAATCCCGGGCCGACGTATGTATGCGGAATCAACTTTGGCAAACGACTTGTGAAGCGGGTCTGGCAACGGGACTAGACGCCGCCGGGTAGAGAATAGCTCTGCTTGGCAAGCGCGCTAGTTGGTTTACCCAGCTTCTAGAGGAAACTTGGCAAGGACTTGGCTGCGACTGGCTGTTTGCTTGTTGTGTGTAGTGGGTTCTGTGAAGTTTGTCACCGAGACTAATGTCTAAGCATATTGATATATCAACAGTGTAGGCTTTGGATTGATTCTCTACAAAAGTATTAACTCAGCCTACACATTATCATGCATAAATGAGCATTTCCATAATGATCTCCAACAATAGAGTCCTTCATGTGCAGCCCACCACAGATGACATGATTCTGACTGATTACAGGTTCAAGGCCTCAACAATGTCATGCATACAGCCTCGTCATAGGCCTCTAGTATCCCTCCCCAGTAACTTCCAATGACATTCACGGAGTTCTTTCCCAATTTTCAAAAGATACCCTAGTTCAGAAACATGACGACCAGATAGTGCGACCGACCAAATCCACTAAAACGCAAACCAGTCTCTAGACCCGACTACCATAAGTGAGAGAGAAAAAAAAAGGCAGGCGTGAACGTAAGAAAACATGGAGAAGACAGAGAACATGGCGTGTGCGTGGTTTTCTCTTTTTGACATGGATCATGGGTGTCACGTTGAATGTAACCATGTCTACATACAGACAAATTGGAACCTTTGTGCAGCCCAGAACATGGAGGCCGTCGTCGTCACAAGCGGGCAGGTGCGTGTGATTAGGGTTTGACAAGCCTGGTGCAGTGGTCCTTTTTTTGCCGGTGCAGTATGATCGGAGTAAAGAGTTTGTACATATGTTGTACATACATTACAATGCTCAGTTTGCTTCGAGGTTTACATATGGCTGGTTGCGTATAGGATTGGGTTTTTTACCTGATGTCTCGATTATAATCTGCGGCTCTGTTGATAAAGTGGCAAAGGTGGTTGAGTAATCAGAGTGCTTACCCGCACAAATCGAACTAGGCCTGCAGCTCGTTAAGCAAGGGATGGGTTAGTTAACCCTATGTTGGATGTAAGCAGTATCATGAATTGTGGGAAACTTTGAACCGACGTCATTTTGAAGAGTGAAGTGAATCTTGGTTGTGAGTTTACGGATAATGTAACACTTGAGTGTATCCCGGGTAAGTATTACGTACAACGAACGGCGCTTGTTTTGTTCCTTATACTATGTCGGGATTTGTCTCATGTTCCTTGACTAATGTGGGGTTATAGTCTATTTCATGTGCTGACATGTAGATCTAGCTATCCATGGGATTCTACCTTTCCATGGTGATAGCTATGATTTCAGCTGTACCGATCTCGACAAACTATACCAAGCTCATGTCAAATTCATCCAATACCTCTGTTACCGGGACATTCTGAAACGAAAAGTCCGCTTTCCATGCAGTCACAATACGGGAGGTGCCGTCCTCCAAGTTCCGTGCCATCAACAGACTGTCCGCGGAACCCAAAAGCCTCCATATATCAGACGGTCCACATTGCACAATACCGATTGCATCTTGTGTAATTCCAAGCTTAGTACCTACTAATGTCCGTCTTGTCACTTTACCTATGTACATATCTACTTACCTCGTTACACGCTAACATTGGCACACGAGACACAAGGTGGGCTGTCTGTACACCATAAAGATAGGGAAAAAAGAACAAAGATTAAGAGCTTCCTGATTTAGTTTGGTGTTTACCTCCGGATCTCCACACAGACGCCGGGTCTCGGTCCGTCTTGCTCGTCAATTCCGCCTCGTCTCGTCTGGTTCGCCTTGTCATGTACATACATGTTGGATGATTGTAACGCTGTACTTGAGCCTGGACCACCTGACATGTTATTCATGACGCTTACATTCATACTTAATGATGTGACGCCTACGCGGGGAAAAATAACCATCAAGTAGCTTCGTTTTGTGTATACAATGTCATGGATTTGGTAGTAGTCAGCTTAAGGGACTTTTTTTTCAACCCAGATGGCGCTTATTTTCATCCAACGGTGGCGAGACCTTTTTTTGCTTGCGATACGAAGATAGGCTTGTCTTTGATGCGGCGAACAATGTTACCCAATATACCAGACTGTCGGGATTTACAAGATAAGAACATCCTCGTACATTTGTGTAAGTGTACATTTGGATTCTCATGAGTTGCGGTGATGCTACTTTGAACGGTTAACGTTCAATCCGGTCGAGTAGTAAGGCGGACAGATATCTAGCCAGTGATTTGCTTCTTACCAGGTGGATGTCTCCATATACATAGGTTTACACAATGTGTACAACCACATTTGTATGCATCTAGTTTTACATGATTGACACTCAAACATATAAGCAAGCAGGAACCAAGAATGCACATGATATTCAATCTGACCAGTCAATCTTACAAGTAAATCTCCAACCATAGTCATGAATGACATCAGGTCTTATCTAAAACAGGAAATCCTAGCTATCCATGTCATGTTCTTTCCGCGTCAACAAAAGGACCATCCATCGTCTAGATTCCCTCTCCAATAGTAAAGTTTCATACAACATGACCAACGTGATTCAATTCCGTCACCAGTGGTTTGATTTAGCTTTCCTATGTTCTTATCTTCAATGTCTTTACTATTGAGGCATCCTGGACAAGTAGGTATTTACACACGCATGTACCTGAGACATCGGGACAAGTCTTTCAATCCTAACCCTAACAAATACCTGTTGTTATCAGTAGTTTCATACGACATATTCAAGTCCAAAGCTCTTAATAGTAACAGCCCAATACGGTTCCGTGACACCCTCCATTACACTAATATTGTTAGTCTACGGACCAGTAAAAATAACCACAGGCCAATTCCGCCAATGCATATTCGGTGAACCCCAGAATTGATATGTATGTATGTACCATCGGTGACTTGCCGAGGCCCATGCATCTAACACCAACAGTGAAAAAAAAGACTCTCGAATACAGTGACCATGCACAGAATACTGCGTCGCACTCTCGATCGCCAGATCAAGGAAATCCCTGTATTTGGTTAGACCAGGATTGCAGGCACAGGTGAAAACTAAACTAGCCCGTTTTTGGCAGTTCGTCAAGCTGAGACAGGATGGACAAGGTCGGCCAACAGAACAGACGGATTTCATCATCATTGATAACCTGTGTAGATTCACAAACATGTATGCCATACAATGAGAGTGAACGCCACGCGGGGCGGATGGCTTGGTAGAAGACGCACTGTACAGGGTTCATTCGAGAGGGCAATCGGCGGCGTTTATCCGATATCAAGACACTGAAATATTTTGGGCAAATGTGGTCACTCGTGGTGTGTCGCATCGCAGGAGGACTTTCACTGCGTGGGGACCTTTGTATGTACTGCAGTTAAGAAACGGCCGCTTTTCCCCGCTATCAGCAGAAGAGACTGTTTTAGAAGCAATCAATAGAATTCAGGATGATTTGGCGTTTCTGGGCGCTGAGAATGCCAAGTTCATTGTTGGGTGACAGCCAAGACGGGACAAGAAATCTTGAATGAAATACACGGATGTTGGAATCGTGGAATATCTACGGACGGTTCCTACAAGGCTTTGCCAAGTCGTTTGTTGTCTCCGTTGTGAACGACATGTACATACGACTGTGGTACGTACAATGTACATGTCTCGTCGTTTGGCAAACTTGATATTGGTGTTTTGGAGGCCCTATATGCATGGCCGGTCAAGTCCATAAAG
This sequence comes from Huntiella abstrusa, assembly GCA_025685495.1. Lineage (NCBI taxonomy): Eukaryota > Fungi > Ascomycota > Sordariomycetes > Microascales > Ceratocystidaceae > Huntiella > Huntiella abstrusa. The sequence continues at coordinate 16,840 of JAJNMT010000040.1, forward strand.
ATACCCTTGCCAAGAAAACCGGCTGACTGATTAAAGAACCATGGGGCTAAATCTTGCATGAGTTTGCTAGAGTCAAAATGGGCATCAGCGGCTTGAACCAGCCAGCCATGACTCTACGGCTGCATATATGGCTGACTTCTCGAGTCAACACTGGACTAGAAGTGTTGCACAATCAGCAGCCAAACAGCAAGCCCGACATGTCCCTCATCCGTGGCTCTCCTCATATGTTGTGTTGTGCATACCCTGTAATAGTCTTAAAATAACTGTCATAGTCATCGTTAGATCGGCCATCGGCCGCTATCCGGAGGGGCTTCCTTATCTTTTGAGACGTCGGGGAAATCTCTCAGTAGTTGCGATATATTGCTCGTCGCTTCCGTCATTCCCCATCGTACATGTCCGCAATTCCCCGATTTAGAACTACCATGTCCCGAGAAGGCAGCTCGCTGTGAGCCAGAGCAAACCAGGGCGCAAACAGCAGTAAAAGATAATGCATGAAATGTGACAAGCGAGTCACATATGACTGCCATCTGTCCATCAAACGCAGACGGCCGATTACAAGTCGGGGACGATTCCCTGTCCTCCTGCCTTTCTGGGGAAGAGCCTGGACGGTGGATGATGTTGGTGCGTGCATATTTTGGGTGCAAAGTGTGAGAATACATACAGGTTGGGACAAATAAAGAAAGGGCGCGCGATAGTGAACTGGTGATTGTGAACGGGCCGATGGTTGGTTGGAAAGAGCAAGATGGGGAAGTTGAAGATGACGAGGACGAGAAAGATGGGGCAGGAGGGGGCGGAAGTGGAGGAAGGGGCGTGCGTGGAAGAACAGACCACGAGGTTTAAAGGCACCTTTGTTGTAGTTTGCCGTTGTTGGATTGGAGGTGGGAGTCGGAGACGAGGCCGAGAAACGGGAGGTACATATGTATACAGAGTGATGGTGGTGGTAATGACTATATGGGATTAGCTGGATGTTATGAGTGTACATAGGACTGGTTGTTGGCAAGATCAATGTCAAAAGGTATGTAGATGTCGTCAGAGCTTACTTGTCTTTCGACCTCGACACAATATCTATTATAAGCTGTTTCTGATCGGTAGCTTGCCGGGTTAGTACATACGCACATGTGTGTGTAGTTTAGTCCTACATCCTAACCATGATTTCATATCGTGAGTATATCTAAACATGCACAACAAGTTCATGTTACAAGATGACCGGTTATCCGAGCTTTGGGTGACTGATAACGGGATGGTTGTGAGCCAAACCTAAAATGTAATGGAATAACAATGGCGGGGGAGGGGGACGTACAGTAGAACCAGAGGGGTGTGAATACCACAACTCATGGCGTTTATTCATTTTCTACCTCTTTTTTCCCTCTTCATGCTGCTTTAGGCTTGGTGACATCAGCACTTCCCTGGTCAAACAGGCGGTGGAATTAGTGTTACTAGCCCTGTACACAGAACGGTAACGACAAAATATAGTGCCCTACACCCACTATCTTTGGTCTTTGATCAAGCCCTGATCCTAGTCAATTCCTCACCCCTCCCCCTGTTTTTTTCTCTACGCACGCCTTGCGCCGTCCTGTCAAATCGCCCTAAGCAAGCAGCTACATACACACACACTTTCTTCGGCGTGGCCATGGGCAAAAAAAAAAAAGGATGACATTGATACACCCAGGCCAAATTCACGACTGTTGCTAGAGTATAAGACCTGGGCCTGTCTCTCCACATCTTCCACTGGTTCTCTCCCTTTCCTATCCCATCCACAAGAGCTTCGGTTCCTCATAAGGCATCTCTTGCGATCGATCTTCGACTTCCTCCTCCACACTCCCTTTCGAAGCGAACCTCCCAGACCTGCCAACCATGGGTATTTCGTGGCGTGGCAAGAAAGACGAGCCCGTCGTCACTGACGGCTCGGCCTCAACCTCCAGCATTGATCCAAATGAGCGTCTCGCCAACATGCGCAAGATCGGCAAGTGGGATCCTTACCTTGACGTCGACACTCTCGATGCCGATGCCGTCACTGGCAGTAATGACGAGAAGGCGATGGGCGCCACCGATGGCGTTCCTTACCAGGAGAACTCGCCGTACTCTGAAGTTCGCGCTGCCGTAAGTTGTTCCTTTTTTCGATTGATTCCCCTGGAGTTGGGTCGGATGTTTCCGGGCTTTTTCGGCGCCCCGCACTTTGCGCAGTACCCCGCGCCTCGAGTCCGAGACGTGAAATCATCGAATACTTGGAGTTTTTCTCCTTTTGCGTGTGAGAAAGTAGCAGTACTTTGTCGACAATCTCTTGATCTTCACTTTCCAGGGTTCGCTTTTTTGGTAAAATCCATCCTTAGCGGAACCCTGGCAAACGACTTGAACCAACGGATTTGCATCGCCATTGCCTGCGCATTGTTGCGCACATCAACCATCACAGGCCATGGGGCCACATGTGTGATATCGAACTCACCAGCTAATCACCCTCTCTAACAGGTTCCCCCCACTGATGACGTCGACACTCCCTGCAGCACTATTCGCGCCTGGGTAATTGGTGGCCTTCTTTGCACCATTGTCGCCGCCTGCAACATTCTGCTCGGTCTGCGTCGCTCCCCCATCACCATCTCGGCCACCGTCGTCCAATTGATCTGCTACCCTATCGGTGTCGCCTGGGGCAAGTTCATGCCCAACTATGACTTCCACTTCATGGGCGAGACTATCCCCCTCAACCCCGGTGAATTCACCGTCAAGGAGCACACTCTCATCACCATCATGACCGCCGCCGGTGCCACCGCCTCGTACGCCATCGACATTTTGCTGGCCCAGGAACTCTTCTACAACCAGTACTTCGGCTGGGGTTTCCAGATTCTCCTCATCATCTCCACCCAGGCCATGGGTTTCGGTCTCGCTGGTGTCCTTCGTCGCTTCCTGGTGTGGCCCGCGTCCATGGTTTGGCCCGCCAACCTTATTTTCACCACCGTCATGTACTCGCTTCACGACCACACTCCCTCGGACCCGTCTCTTACCAACGGCTGGGTTATCGGCCGGTACTCCTTCTTCCTGTTGGTTGCCGGCTGCACCTTTGCCTGGGAATGGGTCCCGCAGGTCATGGCTCAGTTCCTTCAAGTCTTCACCTTTGCTACCTGGATTGCCCCCAACAACGTCGTCGTCAACCAGGTTCTCGGTGGCCAGACTGGTCTTGGTCTTTTGCCCATCTCGTTTGATTGGTCTACCATTACCGGTTTCCTGGGCTCCCCTCTTCAGACTCCCGCTTTTGCCATTTACAACGTTGCTTTCGGTATCATTCTCATGACCGTTGGTTGCGCTGGTTTGGCTTTCGCTGGTCCCGAGTTCATGAAGTACCTTCCCATCTCCGCCAACCAGAACTTTGACCACTTTGCTCAGAGCTACAACACCTCTCGCATCCTCACTGCCGACTTCCAGTTCAACGAGACCGCTTACCAGGAGTACTCTCCTCTTATTCTGGGCCCTGCTTTCTCTCTGTCCTACTCCATGGGTTTCGCCGGTTTGATCTCCACCATTGTTCACGTCGCCCTCTTCTACGGTGGTGACATTGTTCACCGCACTCGCGATCTCAAGTACGAGCACCCCGATGTTCACCAGAAGCTTATGGCCAAGTACAAGGAGGCCCCTGAGTGGTGGTTCATGTCCATCTTTGGTGTTTCTTTCGCCTTTGGTATGATTGCCTCTCAGTGCTGGTCTACCCACCTTCCCTGGTGGGCGTACATTATCTGCATCTTGATCGCCGTCTTCTTCATTCTCCCCGTCGGTATCATCCAGGCCATCACCAACCAGCAGACCGGTCTTAACGTCATCACTGAGATGATCATCGGTTACATGCTTCCCGGTCGTCCTATCGCCATGATGCTTTTCAAGTCGTGGGGTTACATGACCTGCTACAACGGTCTTGCCTACGTCGCTGACATGAAGATTGGTCACTACATGAAGATTCCCCCCCGCACCATGTTCGCCTGCCAGGCCTTCGCTGTCATCTGGCTGTCCCTTGTCCAGATTGCCACCTACAACTTCCTCCGTGGTAACATCAACGGTATCTGCACCAGCTCCCAGCCCCAGGGTCTGACTTGCCCCAACGCCCGCACCTTCTACAACGCCTCCGTCATTTGGGGTGTCATTGGTCCCAAGCGCATGTTCGGTGCCGGTGCCATGTACTCCTGGACTAACTGGATGTGGCTCATCGGTGCCGCTCTTCCCACCATCCAGTACGTGCTGGCCCGTCGCTATCCCAAGTCCTTCCTTCGCTATGTCTTCTTCCCTGCCGTCTTTGGTGCGGCTGGCATGATTCCCCCCGCCACTGCCTGGTACCTCGCCCAGTGGTGTATCTTCGGTCTCGTCTTCAACGCCTTTGTCCGTGGCCGCTGGAATGGATGGTGGACTCGCTACAACTATGTCATGTCTGGTGCTCTGGATATCGGTACCGCCCTGTGCATTGTGCTTACCGGTCTTGGTCTTGGTCTGGGCGGTGCTAGCTTCCCCGATTGGTGGGGTAACACTGTGTTTAACAACAACATGGACGCCGAAGGTACCGCAGTCACCAAGATTCTTCCTGATGACGGCTCCTTCATTGGTCCTTCTACCTGGATCTAAACAGTCAGGGAGAGTCGTTTGCATTTTTTCTGGTTTTCATCTTTGACCTTTCTAGGGATGTTTTTTGTATTTTGTTTCCTTACGTGTTGAGCATCATTCTTTTGCATTGTAATGAGTTAATGGGTTGTGGAGTGTTTTTGTAACGCAACTATGGTTGCTAGGCGAAGAAGTTATTGCATGGTTCCGTTTTTGGATACCCCTCTTTAGTTGATCATATATTCATAGTTTTGTCAATCGTTATTAATCTTTGTTTGTTTCCACTTTACCTTCTTATATCTTGTGATATTCAACCATTGGTCATCACTTACACATAAATCCCCAAAGTCACGTTAACAGAATCTAAAATGCAACAGTAAGCTTCGGTAAACTACTTCCAGAAGCACACCTTCCTCTTCCACGGATCGCCGCTAAAAAAAACCCAAACGAATCCATCACTACAACCCAAGCAACCCCCTCGGTGAAGCCATTCCCAAACCCTAACAATCTCGGTGTACCCACCGCACACAGTGCGAGGCGCTAATGCACGTCGTTAGAAAGGTACCATGCAAACTCGTCCCTGGTACATGCTTCCCAATTATGCGACCCATTTAAGTCGCGTTACCTAGGAGTAGTAGAAAAGTAGCAAGCACCGCGTTTTCCAGTGGGTAACCAGGGCCCCACAGGCAACCCAGGCTACTGCCTAGATACAGAAAATAAATAGTGATATGGACCACCACCACCACCCCCCTGCTATGGAATTTTATCGCATGTGGATTGACAGGATGGTGGTAGTTGCTTTCACGGGTTTTGTAGAGGGCCATGATAACATTACTTGAGATGAGATGTGTTGGTAAATTAGGAAACTGGAGATTTTGGTAATCTTGACTTTCTGCCAGCTGACATATGTAGTTGCTTTTCTTTTCCTTCCAGAGGGGCAACGTTCTTTTTTTTTGCGCCGTTTGTCATTTTGGTTGAACAGGCCTCGATCCTTTTTGTTTGTCTTTCTTTTGTTCTGTAATTTAGCATCCATCGGCATCGAGTCCCTACCGGAATCACCATAGTCGGTTCGTTCACTTTCCATTGCGATTCTCATAGTAGGCAGCCATTGACATTATTAAGCGACTGAATAGAATATCTCTCGACAATTCATATCCAAGATTCTTATCTGAAGTACATACTGCTTCGCCTATTCACTTAGTGCATCCCAGCGTGCCATTCTCAACCCCGCGGGCTCGTCGCACTGAACCACTATTCTCGCCAGTCTAGCCCCCACCAATCATCATCAATGGCCCCCGCAAAGCGACGCCGCGACGAGTCGCTTCACGACGACGAAGACGACTTCTCTCGCCGGACACAATCCAATGGACGTGTCCCAGCTACAGAGCCCGACGACGCCGAAGAACAAGACGACGCCCATAGACGAGTGCGGAATGGTACGCCACCAAGAACACAGTACGAATTGCTTCGCGACAGAAACTTTGAGCATCTGCAACATGAAGAACTCGACGATAGAGCAGCTACACAACAAGTTCTCGGTAGACCTGTTAGATCAGGTCCGAATAAACCGGCAGATAATGGAATCATTGAGTCAGTCACGTGTTGTAACTTTATGTGTCATACCAAGTTACACGTGGAGTTGGGTCCGCTCATCAACTTTGTGGTGGGTGAGAATGGTAGTGGCAAGAGTGCCGTTTTGACAGCTCTGACACTGTGTCTGGGTGCCAAGGCTAGTTCGACCAACCGTGGTAGCAGCTTGCGAGCTTTTATCAAGGAGGGACAGGACCAGTCTATGATTCAGGTACAATTAAAGAATCAAGGTCTTGGGGCGTATCAACCTGATGTGTTTGGAGAGTCCATCATTGTCCAGCGCTTGTTCAGCAAGACTGGCACTTCTGGTTTCAGGCTCAAGGGTACGAAGAGTAACAAGACAATTTCCACAAAGCGTCAGGCTATTGATGAGATTGTGGAACACTTCTGTCTCCAGGTTGACAACCCGTTGAACGTTCTATCTCAAGATAATGCCCGCCAATTCCTCAACTCAGCGACCCCAGAGCAAAAGTACAAGTACTTTGTACAAGGTGTGCAACTAGAAACTCTCGATCACGACTACAAACTAGTAGAAGAGATTCTCGAGAATATCGAAGAGAAGCTCCACGCGTATGATGGGCATCTTGACAAGTTAAAAAAGGAGGCTGACAAGGCCCATCGTCTGGCGTGTATTGTTCGTGAGCACGAAACCATGCGCGCAACATTGCGTGTTCTCCGAGGACGTCTGATTTGGTCTCAGGTTGTAGAGGAGGAAGACAAGTGCGCAGAGATCGAAGAAAAGGTTGCCGCTCATACGCAGAAAATAGAAGACATGGAGTCTCATCTAGAGTCACAGATCGCTTCTATTCAATCATATATCGATAGCATTGAACGGTCTCGAGAACAGCTGGAGTCTGCCAAGACAGATGCGGCAAACTTTGACGCTACGGTTGAAGCGGTGGAGAAGGAGTACAGAGCGCTTCTGGATGATCGTCGACAACTCACTCTGGAGGAAAGAACGGTCCGCGGTAACTGGGAACAGGCCAGGGCTGATGTCACGGCAATCAAGGCGTCAATTGCTTCGGAAGAAAGCCGAATCAGTGCAACGACTGGTGATGCACGGAATCTCAAGCAACGGGAATTGGAAAAGGTCAAGCAAGGCCATTTGGATGGGAAGCAGGAAATCCAGGAACTCCGGCAACAACGCCCGGATCTTGTCCAGGAACTCAACGCCGCCAAGCTCGATGTACAGGAGGCCAGGGACAATGTTGAACGCAAGAGAAGACAAGTACATGGTGTCCAGGGCGAGATTTCTAAGCTTAAGCAGTCTAATGGTAACTGGCTGGATGCTTTTCCACCAAACGTCAAGCGCCTTCAAGACGCTATTGCTAAGGAGACAAGATGGCAGCAAAAGCCTATTGGGCCTGTTGGTCGTTTGATCTCTCTCAAGCTTCCAGAGTGGTCTTCGATTCTCGAAAAGTTTCTTGGTCAGACGCCCAATGCCTTTATTGTCACTACCAAGGGTGACATGGACCGTCTTCGTCATCTCATGGATACATGTAATGTGCGCTCTTGTCCCATCATCAAGACTTTTCCTCAGCGTCTTGATACCACGGGAAAGGAGCCTGCCGATCATTTCGATACCATCTTGCGTGTCCTTTCATTTGATGACGCGCGTGTGCGTGATTTGCTGATCATGAACCACTCTGTTGAACAGGTTGTTCTCATCAAAAAGCGTACAGAAGGTGAAGATATCATGTTCTCGGATAGAAAGCCAAACAACATTAGCGCTATTCTGTGCTTCCATGACAACCCAGACAAACGTGGTGAGGGTATCATGTTACAGTCTAGGAACAGTAACCATAGTTCTAGCCCTATGGACCGGTTCAATGGCAGTCCTCGTATGCAGTCTGATGCTAAGTCACAGTTAGAGGAACGTGTCCAGTTACTTGGCCAACTTCAAACTGACTTACGGACGGCCCAGGAAGAGCTGCAAGGCAAACAGACCGATTTAAACAACGTCACGCGGAGAATCGAGGAGCTTGATAGTACTATTGACGATAAGGAAGATGAATTGCGCCGGATTGCCAACAAAATATCGGATTTGGAACTTGAAATCGATCAGTTTGATGGTACTGACGTCAAGCTTCGAGCTTTGAAGGAACGTCTCCGTGATGCTGAAGAATCAGTAGAACACAACGGTACGCAGTATGGTCAACTTCACATCAAGGTGGACGAAGCTTCGGCAAAGATTCAAGAGATGAAACCTTTGATGGAGCAAAAGCAGCTTGAGAGAAAGGACTTTGAAGCCAAGGTACGGAAGTACGAAAGCCGTATAAACAGCACCAATGATGCACTGCGTCTCTGCCAAACCACTAAGCTTGAGATTCAAGGCAATGTCGCGCGAGAAACTGAAGAACGTGATCGTTTCAAGCGGCTATTGACTGCCCATAAGGACCAGTTGGCCGCCAAGGATGCTGCAGCACGCGACTTGTATCCCGAACGAGTCGAGGTTCCAGAGGGCGAAACTTTCCCTATGATTCAGGCCAAGTTCCAATCTCTACGGAAGCGACTTCAGGATGTAATGTCCAGATTGGGCGATTCGCCTGAGGTGATTTGCCAGAAGGAAGTGGAAACTATGGACAAGTACCACAAAACCAAGGAAGTCATGGATGAGTTAGTCAAGATGCAGAAGCTCATGCGTAAGTCACTGGCCGAGCGCATTGAGCGTTGGCGGTACTTCCAGCGTTATCTGTCTGCCAGAACTCGTGTCAACTTTTCGTACTTGCTCAGTGAACGTGGTTTCCGCGGCAAGATGATTATTGACCACCGAAGCAAGGTACTGGTTCTTCAAGTCGAGCCTGACGAGCACCGCCAGAGCAGTAAAGGTCGCAATACCAACACACTGTCTGGTGGTGAAAAGTCTTTCTCGTCGGTGTGTATGCTGTTGTCGATTTGGGAAGCCATGGGTTCTTCTATTCGGTGCTTGGATGAGTTTGATGTTTTCATGGACAACGTCAACCGTGCTATCAGTACAAACATGCTGGTAAGTTTATTTTCAGTTTTGTCTGTACCAATGTATGTTGCTAACCTTATTTCATAGATCACTGCGGCTCGTCGCTCAGTTTCACGTCAATACATTCTCATCACGCCCAATGCGATTGAGGGTCGTGCTGAACTTGACAAAGATGTCAAGATCATTCGTCTTACTGATCCAAGACAACGGCGGATTACACAGATGATGTAATATCTTTCTATCGATACCACTTTGTTTGTTTTGATTTTTTCGTACATTCGCCTCATGGTGGGTTCTATTGTTAGCCGTGGCGTTTTGGGGGAGGCTTGGCTGGTCTTTTCTTTTTTTCTTTTTGGGGGCCAATCATTACTATGTAACTGGGTCTTGTTTTAGATTTATTCATAAAATAATACATGATGATAGTGATACACTGGGCATAGCCCTTCAGAAATTCTAGCTCTCCTATTGCCAACCTACACTCTAACTCCCTTGCTTCTCAGCACATTAAAGGCAGCATTGAGAGTGAACCCAGCATACTGTCCTACTGAGTCAACGATGCCACCAGCCCGCGAAGTTTCCGTAAGCCTCCGCTGTAAAAAGTTGCGAGTCTCGCTGAAATCGGGCGAACGATCGTTGGTCATGAAAAGCTCGGCTGAAGCATAGATGACGCCGAGGGAGCCACGCTTGGTGTACCATGAGGGGTCAGTTGATACATCACCAGCCAGGAAGTAGATGTCATCGCAAAGAGCCCGGAGTTCCTTCATTGAAGCCGGAATATATGATGGTTGCGCCATTAGGGCCAAAGCCTAGCATCCGGTATGGTTAATACGTTTGCGCTTAGTTATATTGCGATTGCGATAGCTTACATCTTGCCACTTGTGAATGACTTCCCGGTTCTCCTGGAGACGCTCCCATGTCAATCTCTCAACCTTCTCACTAACACTCGCCGATCCAGCCTCCGTAGTAATAGCCTTAGCCTTGTCCGTCAGCGCCAACCGCTTCGTTACCAGGTGATATCTCACCAGCGCGAACGCTCCATCAGAAATAGCAGCTGCCGTGATATCAGGGAACCCGGCGTCGCGCGCACCCGCTGAGATCGCCTCGCTGGTGAAGCCGTGCTCGGGAACATGCGTGTAGGCTGAAGAAAGAATCTTGGACTCAGTGGTGGAGAATGGAGAAGCTGGAGATGGGTGGTCGTACGAGTGGTAAAGACGGACGGCTGGGATGGTCGCCGGACGGGGAATGCCGGTGCTAAGACGGAGGACGGAGCGGCGCATTGGTGTGAGCATGGCGGCGGTTGGTGTACTTTTGGTAGATAACTAATAATTAACGGATAAAAAGCAGTTCCGGCGATGGACGGAAGCCGGTTACAAGCTTTTTGGGCAAGATCCCGGATGTGAAGTGGGGCGTGTGGTAAGGGTCGATAACCCTATTATACTACAAACTGACATTCAAGTCTCTCTCCCGAACCAAGCTCATCAAACAGGAACTAGTGTTTATGCGAAATGTTACTGCAAATCTAATTCAATGCAATGCCTACATAAGGGATACCCAGGGTTAGCACGTTATTCAAAGGCTTTTTCCCTAATGCGGGAAGCTCTAAATCGCGCGCTTCCCCAGAAGAAGCCTAAAAACGAATTCCTTCCCATAGAAAGAGGACTACAGGGTTCTACAGGTCATGTTCAGAAGTCCACGCGCCTGAATTCGCGGGCGTTGCTCCTGCATCTTTTCCCACCTGTCAACAAGGCTGCATTCTATTTTCCATTTTGACATCATTGAGATTCCTGGCTTGTGCGTGACCAATCAAGCATTTCTGCAACGCGTTTTTGCACATCAATTAGAGTTTTATTTTCTCTCTCTCTTTCATCAATTGCATTTTCGCTTCTTTTGTTACTTTTGGTGATATTCGGTTCAATCGCGATCGCCTCTACAAAGGTATGTTACAGCCCATTCACAAATACTCCCCAATTGTTTTCTTTGTCCATATCATACAGTCGTCTTGTTTCCCTCAAGACACATGAATCCTGGGGCTTGACTGAGAGAGAGAGAGCATGTGCGACAGAGTCGCAGCTGCACCGAGAAGATGGCCGGTCATTGATCTCGTCCCGCACCTCGCATAATACCACATAGCACGGCACGGCACGACCCGTCATTACACAATCTCGACAACCCGCGAGACAGTCATCCGACCTCTCTGTATGCACCGAAACGTCATTTTTGTCGCTGGAATCACGCTGGAAAATGGGCGGGCATATGGGTGGACAAATGAAGACTGGCAGAGGGACGGTGTTGTTGCTACTGCCGATGCTATGGAGTATGGCAGATTGACTCAACTGGACAGTGTGGAAACAGACAACTTGCGGCAATCGTGGGATGGACGACCGGCTGAAAATGGGTCCGTTTATGATTTGGTTGGCAGACTGGCTGGTGACGGTTAAAGGGCCTGGTCTTTTTTTGCGCAGATTAACACACCCGGTTGTGTCGGGGGATGGTTGGCCTTGCTTGTGTGCTTGCTTCGGGGGATCTGGAGGTCGCGTGGCATATTGGCATTCTATGGGCTTGACAGACATATACTGGAGTAGTGGTGCAATACTCTTTGTCGCTGCGTCTTGTGGCTGGGGCCGCCCAACACAGAGTCTTGTATGCTGGTCCTTTTGAGGCTAGGTAACAAGACTAGTGTTGGATACCTATCAGTTGCTGATGCTTCGACGAGCGTATGGCCAGGCCTATACACACTGAGAGTAGCGAGTGTGGGCCAGTTTTCCTTTCTATACCAAATCCATGATGAACCTTGACAAAACCTGTTTCCACCCAGTTTCTCTTCTTTTTTTACACTTGTTTCTTTTGGCATCTGTTGGGCTACTTTTCATCTCAAGATGGAACAGTTTGGTGGCTTGTCGTTTTTATATTCTCGAGGGTGACAGTGATTCAGAGGCTTCAGTGTTGGAAAGTTCCAATGGGATGTTTGATTGCGAGGAGGTTGCATTACATGGTCTCAGTTTATCGGGGCATTCTGCAGGTCGGGGACCACAATTCCGTACTCGGGTCATGCCTGTGTGACACTAGACATATGTCTACAGAGTGTTGGCTTTGTGGTAGGTGATTCCATGACAGCGTCATGGTGGCTTTCTTTCGAAGCAGCCACCCACACATTCGTTGACTACGTTGTTTATCTATCTCGAGCAGTCTCGATCACAGTCGCAGCCAACTGCACATATATGTCCGACGGGAGTGGTTCTGGCTGCATATGACCTAGTCTATTGCCATACTCGGGCACTGTTATTGTGTGATACAACGGTTATCAGTTTATATGCAGCCCACAGGAAACTTGACGGCGCCTCCTCTGTCATGGTGTATTTGACGGCCACATTGGTGGATGTTTCTAGCCTCTTTGCAGCAAGTACATCCGCGGGAATTGGATTTGATTCCCGGTGCTATGTGGCTTAGGCTGAGAATGATGCCATGTCACGAGTTGGTCGCTTCGACGGTCTTTCTATGTCTGCAGCCGCTGCCTCTCCCTGCATTCATCCTTGCAGTGGAGACGGTTGTTTTGTTTGTACACCTGTTGTGTGGGCCGCCATATGTCTCTGCTTGTCTTTTACGCTGCTTATTCCTTCCTGTTTTGATTGAAACTCATGGTTACGCCGTATATTCACCCGTCAATGAAGCAACTAACACGTCATTATAGAATTCTCCTGTTACGCAGTTTGGCTTTCTTTCTGCCATTCACCTAGCATCCGTCTGTGGTGCTTTCTTGGGTCAGATATACAATCTCTTGACTTGTTTCCTTACTGCTAGAACATACAGTAGATTTCATCATGGGTAAGTACACCTCATTGCTTGGATTCAAAAGCATCCGAACATCCAAACATCGTTACTCTGCTCGGCCCTACAGATCTGTACTTCCTTCCGCACAACCTACTTCGTGCCTAGTACATAGCCGTATCATAGCCCTCATGGACCCGCATAGTTGCTGCCCCCAAGATATGAAATGTCGGAGGCTATTGGCGTCCGACTGATATACTTCACCCTGGTTTATTGCAACCTCATTGGATGTTGGATTTGGCCAAGGTATTGGGCACCCAGCGTGTAACGACCTAGAATCAGAACCGGCATATTGTTTGCTGGCCATACACTATCTACACCGCCCAACTGCATAATGAAGTCCACACCCACACATATGCAATACCACAACATGGCCCAATGACAGCACAGTATCGTCATGAAGGCAATGTGCCACATTGGCTGTTTCCGTGGATGCGTTGTGTCTTGAGTTGTTGGACATATCTAAGAGGTAACCAAGTGTTGGTGGATCTTTTGTCAACCGTGACAAGTGTCTGGTTGTATGCTGGGCAAACTATATAAATATAGACACCAGTGCTCGTTCTATATCCAATGTTCAGCCAGCTGTACTGAAAGTGCGGTCACTTTACGCTTGTTCACGCTTACTACGCTTGGTTGGGTATATCTCAAGGTATTTGTAATGTCTTGATAGAAGCTATACTTGCACTTCTTGCCTACAGAGTTCAGAAAAACTTTGGACATCTCGGCCACTCGCTGTTTGCCGCCCTGTCCTGCTCGAGTGAAGGTTACAATGGCCCCGGTTTTGGTAGTACCATGTTTGCCGCACATGTTGCGTTATGAAAGACTGCATGCCAGCCCCCGAAACAGTGTGGCAATGGTTGAGCTTACTTGACTCGATTGTTTCTGTAGCTGTCTACTGGCAAGAAGCCTCAGTTCCGAGTGATGTTCACATGTGGGCTGTAACCCCAGCTTTAGTTCCCGACTGGGTTAGTTACCCTGATGTCTTGGTTCATATTCGAGCTCCTTGTGTGTGCGGGTGGATCCACGAGTTCAAAATCCGGGACGTGGTGGATTTGTGATTTCAACCAGAGTTGCCGTTTTTATCAACCATGAGTTGTTCAACTGCGCACATACACAACTCGGATCGGATATCGGTTTCATGAATTTCTTTCCTTCTGGCTTGTTCCCTTTTGTCACTTTTTACGTTTACACTATTCGTTTGATTATAACGTGATTGATTAGCCGGAGCTTGCTTTTGCTGACACCCCTGACTAGCTGACTCTGTCGATAACTACCGGCCCGTAAGTGAAGCACTAATCCGGAGATGTCTACCAAATCTCCAAGGTTGCATGATATTGCAAAGGTCAGCCGGAGTTATAGCCCTAAACAGGTTATTGATGGGAATGTGACGTACACATTCTAAGCCCTTAAAATATGGACATACTGGCTGACCTTTGGTCATATTGTTCGGTTCACTAATGATAATATAGTCTGCCCCTATTGACTCTCGTGGGAGATCTCGGTCCCCTCGCCGTGACCGTTCGCGTTCCCCCGGTAGAAACGGACGTCGTCGGTCTTTTTCTCCTCGCAGTCGCTCGCGCGGTGACCGCAGCGCTAACCGTGACGATTACCGTCGCAACCGTGATCGCTCGCCCATTCAGCAGGGTGGTGGTTCTGGCAGCAACTACGGCGGCGGCCAAAACTTTAACAGATTTGACGAATCGCGTCCTCCTCGTGATTCTATGATCAACAACATGCGCGACAACTCGCAACAGGAGCGCCGTGTGTACGTCGGTAACCTGGCGTACGACGTTAAGTGGCACCAACTTAAGGATTTCATGAGACAATGTAAGTAGCACCGGATGATAGTTTTGAACTGAAGTTTGTATGGCTAACATGTTGTTCTTCAATATAGCTGGTGAAGTTCTCTTCGCTGATGTTCTTCTCCTGCCCAACGGCATGTCGAAGGTGGGCACTATTGTTTGATGGCTAGGATTTTGGTCTTTTGCCTTTTTTACCCTTTCCCTTTCTCCTTTGCTCTTCCCCTTTACCCATTGTTTACGCACATGTTTTTTGATGGAACTGTTGAATTGACGGACTGGAATAATAACCTTGTTTTTGGGATTTGTAGGGATGCGGGTAAGTTTTGGTCCGTCGCAAAGACGAGAACCCCTTTGGCCTCAAGTGCGCATGAGCCCCACACTAACACACTGTTTAGTATTGTTGAGTACGCTACTAGAGAACAGGCCCAGAACGCCGTGCACACTTTGAGCAACCAGAACCTTATGGGTCGGTTGGTTTATGTGCGCGAGGTAAGTCATCTGTTTCTGATTAGGTGGGAATATTGAGCTGAACTGACCTTTCTACTTTTTCTTAGGATCGCGAGGCTGAACCTCGCTTCTTGAACTCCAACTCCGGCCGTGGTGGTGGTGGCGGTGGTTTCCAGGGTGGTATGCAGCAGGGCGGATTCGGTGGCCACGGCCACATGGGCGGTGGTCCCCCCAATACCGCTGGACGCCAGATTTACGTCAGCAACGTACGTTTTCTAAGCTTGTTGATATACTCTACGAAATGTCGCTAATTGTTGTCTTAGTTGCCATATGCTATTGGCTGGCAAGACTTGAAGGATCTGTTCCGTCAGGCTGGTAAGTTTGACCCCCTTCACATGTTGACGTAGACACAGGATTCTAACATGACATATAGCCACTAACGGCGCCGTTCTTCGTGCTGATATCCAGATGGGCCACGACGGCCGCCCCAAGGGATCTGGTATTGTTGTTTTCGAAAGCGCCGAGGATGCGCGCAACGCTATCCAGCAGTACAACGGCCACGAGTGGCAGGGCCGTCACATTGAGGTTCGCGAGGACCGTTTCGCTGGCCATGGCCCTGGTGGTGGTTTCGGTGGTCGCGGTGGCCCTATGGGCTTTGGCGGTCGCGGCGGCTTCGGTGGCGGCTTCGGCGGTCGTGGTAACTTTGGCGGTAACTTTGGTGGCCGTGGTGGTTTCAACGGCGGTTTTGGTGGTCGCGGAGGCTACATGGGCGGCATGGGCGGTATGGGTGGCATGGGAGGAGGCATGGGCGGTCCTGGCCACATGGGAGGTCACGGTGGTCACGGCGGCCACGGCGGTCACGGTGGTCACAATGGCGCTCCTCACGGAAACCACGGCCCCCCCGCTGCGGCTGCTCAGCCCAACCCCTTTACGGACTACGCTACGTCGGGTACGGAGCGTTGCGAGACGATATACGTCAAGAACCTTCCTTGGTCCACTAGTAACGAGGATCTCGTTGATCTGTTCATTACTATCGGAAAGGTTGAGCAGGCCGAGATCCAGTACGAGCCTAGTGGCCGCTCGCGTGGCACTGGTGTCGTTAGGTTTGATAATGCTGACACTGCCGACATTGCCATTACCAAGTTCCAGGGTTACCAATACGGTGGCCGTCCTCTTGGTCTGAGCTTTGTTCGGTACCTCAACCCCAATGCGCCGGCCGGTAACACTCCTTCAATGAGTGAGTCTGCTGCTGGTGGTATGGGCAGCGCCCCAACTGCCATGGATACTGACCCCGTTGGTACTGCGAACCAAGACCAGATCCTGTAGGGCAGCCTGCCTGGTCCGATGAACCTCGATTGCGTTGCATAGATTCCGCTGGCTTGTGCCACGGCATCTATGGTTTTGTTGATGACTTCCTTTGTCATGAGGAGTGTCATTTTTTGTTGTCCTTTTACCTTGGTCTTGTTTCAGTGCCTTTTGCTTTTCCTTTGCTCTTCATGGTTGCCTTACCGCTTGCATTGTTGTTTTGCTTGAACACAGTTGATTTGGATTGCTTGTTTTGTCGTCTTTTTTTCTTCACTGGTCTTTTTACGTGGTTCTGTCTTCTGATTGGGAGTTCGGTTTCCTTATCGTATCCCTGCTGCTCGGTATGTAGGATATGTCCTGTTGGTCAAGGAAATCAGTAACGCTCGTCGTTGTGAAATATCAATACTAGATATTGTTGATGGGGGGACATGAGGAGATGGATTAATTGCTGGAGTTTATTTGTGTTGTCATTTTATTCGTTTTGGTTCATTTTTATAGAAAATTGCTTGTTTCGAGTCCACAACTATGTTTGGTGATTATGTTTTACTTCTCTATTTGGTGGGTATCAACGAATTGGACTTTGGTCCGACGTAGTATTCTTAGCTCTGTCAATGCCAACCCCGCGTATTTATGCTGTAGCCTTCTTCTTCTTTCCCTTGCTTTTCTTCTTGCTGCGATCTCTGGGTTTCAATGCGACCATTCCACTCTTGCAGATATCAATGTAACGGATATAGAAGCTTTCCAAGTCCTCGGGTTGCACAATTGTTGACAACTTGGACTTTTCCTTGCGATCGTTCTTGCCCTTTCCGTTGGTAGCACGAATAATCAGAGGAAGTGGCTTGTCTGGGGAAACATCGGGTGTTGGGTTTTCATCGGATGGTGGGGTTGGAGTAGTTCCGTACGTCACTGGGTATATAGTGTTAGTTTAGAGGAAGGCGCGGGTGATGGTAGTAAGAGACAAGAACTTACGGCGCTTCTGTACTAGGTAGATGGAACCGTGGTCTTTGGGCTTTTTGGAGTCGAAGAGAGCGGCAAGCTGGGCGAAGAACTGTTGGTGGTGAGATGTTAGTAGGGCGTTTATAATGTGGAGCTGTGGACTGCGGCTAAAAGACTTACATCGTCGTGGGACAAGTGTCCGGTCGCCATGGTTGCTGATGATGCGCGGTTGCCGGTTGGGGAATTCAATCTATGACGTTGGTTTGCGACGTTGCAAGGTGGGATGTGCTATCAGATGCTTGAGGTCATGATTAACCCAGATATGACACTAGGGTATTGCTTAATCAGACCCCACCATCCTTGTCGATAAGTCTGATAAGAGCGATAATGCAGGCATTTGGCAAAAAAGTTTGGAATTATTGAATGAATTGAGGGCGCAAAAGGGAACGGCGAGACATACTCGAGGCATTAGTGGCCTATCATCTTACTTAATATTGTTACGAGGTCGTTAATAATGGCCATTGGCAAGCGGAAAATCGCGGAGAATGCCGAGGACTCGCGCAAAGCGAAGCTCTTGCGCAAGCAGATTGACGAAGACGACGCTGTGATTCGCGATCTTGAGAAGAAGCTTGGTATCAAGAAGAATCGCAAGTCGGTTCCTAAAGCGTTTAAAGATGACGGGTTAGAGGATTTGTTTGGAGCGGATTTCGACAATTCGGGAGATGAGGAAGGTGCGGAGGATAAGTCGAAGAAGAAATCGGAGTATGAGGATTTCTTGGCGGAGAAGAGAGCGAGAGCTGGTGGGGTTCAGGCTTTTAAGCCGAGAAGGAGGGAGATTGTGAAGGAAGAGGAGAAGGAGGAAGGTGGTGACGATGAGGGGAGTGAGGACGATTTTGGGGGATTTTCTGATGGTGATGGGGGCGAGGGGGAGGATGATGAAGACGAAGACGACGAAGACGAAGAACTCGACCTTGAAGGCCTTGACGAATTGGCTGCCGACTCAGATGAACTCGACTCAGATGATTTCGACTCAGTATCCGGCGATGACGATGACGGAGACAACGACGACGACGAAGACAACGGTCCTAAAGTCCGCGAAAACCCATATGTTGCCCCTACCACCGGCCGTGTAGTCGGAAAATATGTCCCCCCTTCTCTCCGCCAATCCGCCCTCGGTATCTCAGAAAAGGAACAGCGGATACAACGTCAACTTAACGGATACCTCAACAAGTTGTCCGAGTCCAATATGATGGGTATCTTGAAAGATGTCGAGAAGATCTATGCGGATAACGCGCGTGGTGATGCGAACAATGCGCTTATTTCGGCGCTTATGTCGCAGGTGTGTAATCCGGCTACTTTGCCAGACACCTTTTACATCTTGACTGCTGGGTTTGCGGCTGCTGTTTATAAGGTTGTTGGTGAGAGTTTCGGGTCTCAGCTGGTTACCAAGGTGGTGGAGCTTTTTCAAAAGGAGTATGAGACTGCGAGGAATACGGAGGGTCAAGCATCTAAGCAGACGTCCAACTTGTTGACTTTTATGTCAGAGTTGTATGTTTTCCAGGTGGTTGGTTGTAACATGATCTTTGACTTTGTCAGATTACTACTTGAGGATATCACGGAGTTGAGCACAGAGTTGATCTTGAGAATTGTGCGCATGGCGGGTAAATACCTTCGAAAGGACGACCCGCAGTCACTAAAGGACATTGTCAATGTCTTGTCATCACCAAGTCAAGCTAAAGACAATAAGGATATGTCTGTCCGTACCAAGTTCATGATTGAGACTATCACCGATCTCAAGAACAACAAGCTCAAGGCTGGTGTACAAGAATCAGCTGTAGTCGCCGATTACGTGGCTCGTATGCGCAGAATCCTCGGTGCTATGAACCAGCGGCGTTTGGCGGCTAATGGACCCATGCGGTTTGGTTTACGGGATATCGCATTGGCCGAGACTAAAGGAAAGTGGTGGATTACAGGATCCAGTTACCAAGATCCACGAAAGGCGGAGGCTACGAAAAAGGCACTTGAGGCTATTGATGCTAAGAAGCAACGGACGACGATCGTCTCTGAAGATGCTGGATATGCGTCTACGGATAGTGAAGATTTTGAGTTTTGGTTGCCAGAAAATAAGCTGAGACAATTGGCTTTGGATATGGGTCTTAAGAAGGAAGTTCAGCAAAGTATCATGATTGCGATTGCTGGCGCAGCCAACTTGAATGATGCGGTCCTTCACTATAAGAAGCTCAATCTTAACAAGAACCATCGTACTGAGGTGGCTTTGGTTCTTCTCACATGTGCTTCGGGTGAGCACCCATATAATCCATTCTACGCCGCTGTGGCTAAGAAGCTTTCTTCCGATGGCCGTATTCGGTATGCCTTTAAGAGTCAACTTCTGTCTGTTTTCCGCAGACTAGGCGAGTCTCTCTTTGACGAGGAAGAAGACGGCGATGACGACACTCTTGGCCTTGAAGACGAGAGATTAGAAAACATTGGCGCCTTTGTTGGTACTTTGATTGTTGATGGGTCCATGTCATTACAGGCTCTCAAGGCCATTGACTTCCCGACTATGCAAAAGAAGAGTGGTGTGCTTGTCAAGAGTATCTTGAAAGCAGTCTTTGCTGAGGCTGTTCGTGCTGGTAAAGTAAAGGATCATCGCGGTGAAAGACGAGGTCCTGAAACTACGATATTAAAGGTGCTTAAGGATGTAAAGGCTACTGAAATGTCAGGTAGCCTGCAGTACATGTTTGCCAAGATGATGAAATCTGGAAAACTCACCAAGTCTGAGAAGGACGTCTGTGTGTTGGCAAGAACTGCCTTGGAACGACAGAACATGTAAATATCTACATACAACATAGAAACGTATAATACCATATCCCTTTGTGCATCAATCAATCCTCATAATCATCAACTGTGGCGTTAAAGCTCTCTAATCTGTCGAAAACGGAAGTTCTTGCCTTACTGCGGCACCCATTGCCCAACCGGAAGAACCATGTGTGGCGTCGGCTCTTAAAGTGTGGCAAAAGCGCTTCGCCTTGACAAAATCCGGCCTGATTTTAACAGAAGGAGCAGGAAATGCGGGAATGGTCGGGATTAATGGGTAAAGGCGGTCCCGCCTACCGTTTTTGCCAAACATGCAGGCCTGTACTTATTTGTTCTGTACTATGTACTGGAGCCCTGACTTTTGGAGGGGCAGTTTGAGAAGACAGGACCAGGACCAGTTTTTTTTCGTACTTTTTTTTTTTTGCCGCTTGTATAGAATGGGGTGGACACCTGAATATAGTGGCTGCAAGCATTGTAAGCAGACGATTTGCCAAGCTAGACCCTGTCGTGACCAGTGGATCTTGGCCCTGGAAAAACGGGCCATGACGGAGCTTGTTCAGCGCTTCTGGTGGACTTATCATGGGGCTTGCTTGGCCCTGTAGCGCTGCAAAGCGAAAGTAACACGGTGCCAAATAGAGCTGGCAGAATTTCATTTGACACTGGGTACTGGCCAAGCTGGCCCTGGAACTCTCTGGCCCGCGACGTTTTTCCCTCGCTATTAGTGAAAGCTCTCTTTCACGTCCGCCCCTCTCGCCTGCTTGCTTTGCTTGCGTTTCCCTTCCTCTGATTCGTACATCTCCACATTCTGTCTTTGTCTCTTGTCCATCTTTATACGACGAGCATATCTCGTTTTGTTATTTCTTCTTTTTTAGTCACAATGTACAGCCGCTCACTAGCCCGCGTGGCCCCTTCGGCTTTCAGACAGTCTGCGTGAGTCAAGATCCTGTTGCCGCCTGTCTTGGAAAAGCACCCCGCCACCCACCCACCCGGTTCCGTAGCCGCCGCCACGTCGCCGGCCGGGTCCAATTGCTCCGCGAAAAAAAAAAATTGGCAAAAATTAAAATCACGGAGCACTTTGGCCGGGTTCCGGTCGGGTGTTTCCCCGAGGAATATCGGGATGGCATGGCGCATTATTGGCCTGATGGACACTACTGGCTTCTGGTGTCGGGCTAGAACTTCCCTCATTGGAACCATGTTACTGACTAGAATCAAAATTGTAGTGTTGCCCCTTCTTCCAGATGGACGCGCATGTACTCTTCTGCCACTGGTATGTCGTCAATCCGAACCACATGATTGGCTATCGCCCCCATCGCCAATTCGTCTTCTATCCCAGTCGCTACTATCTAAACCGACAACTAACACGCATCTCCCCGTTATAGAGCAGAAGGACCTTGTCATCATTGGTGGTGGTGTTGCCGGTTACGTCGCCGCTATCAAGGCCGGTCAGGAGGGCCTCAAGGTACGAATTACTCCCCATCTAGCGCAAAGCTGTTGTCCGGATCGTCAACGCCGCTTATAAATCGGCATTCAGTACACCTCGGCTATCTTTTTTTTGCTATATCATTGTTACACAAGCACGGCGCAAACTAACCCGCGATATTTCCGTCTTCTCAGGTCGCTTGCATTGAGAAGCGTGGCACCCTCGGTGGTACCTGCCTCAACGTTGGTTGCATTCCCTCAAAATCGCTCCTGAACAACTCTCACCTGTACCACACTATTCTCCACGACACCAAGGGCCGTGGTATCGAGGTTGGCGATGTCAAGCTTAACCTTGCTGGTCTCATGAAGGCCAAGGAGACTTCGGTCGGTGGTCTTACCAAGGGTATTGAGTTCCTCTTCAAGAAGAACGGTGTCGAGTACATCAAGGGTACCGGTGCTTTCGTCAACGAGAACGACATCAAGGTCAAGCTCAACGACGGTGGTGAGCAGGTCGTCTCTGGCAAGAACATTCTGATTGCCACTGGTTCCGAGGCTACCCCCTTCCCCGGTCTGGAGATTGATGAGGAGCGCGTCATCACCTCTACTGGTGCCCTGTCCCTCAAGGCCGTCCCCGAGAAGATGATCATTGTTGGTGGTGGT
Source organism: Huntiella abstrusa (assembly GCA_025685495.1). Taxonomy (NCBI): domain Eukaryota; kingdom Fungi; phylum Ascomycota; class Sordariomycetes; order Microascales; family Ceratocystidaceae; genus Huntiella; species Huntiella abstrusa. The sequence goes on from JAJNMT010000040.1 coordinate 39,169, forward strand.
ATCATTGGTCTTGAGATGGGTTCCGTCTGGTCCCGCCTCGGTGCCAAGGTCACCGTTGTTGAGTTCCTTTCCCAGATCGGTGGTCCCGGTATGGACTCTGAGATCTCCAAGTCTGCCCAGAAGCTCCTGAAGAAGCAGGGCATTGAGTTCAAGCTCGGCACCAAGGTCGTTTCCGGTGACAAGTCTGGCTCCAAGGTCAAGCTTGAGGTTGACTCCGCCAAGGGTGGCAAGCCTGAGACCCTCGAGGCCGATGTTGTCCTCGTCGCCATTGGTCGCCGCCCCTACACCGGTGGTCTGGAGCTCGAGAACACTGCCGTCGAGAAGGACGAGCGTGGCCGCGTTATTGTCGACTCTGAGTTCCGCACCTCGGTCCCCCACATTCGCTGCGTTGGTGACGCCACCTTCGGTCCCATGCTGGCCCACAAGGCTGAGGAGGAGGCCGTCGCTGTCGTCGAGCACATCACCAAGGGTCACGGTCACGTCAACTACGGCGTCATCCCCTCGGTCATGTACACCCACCCCGAGGTTTCTTGGGTTGGTCAGTCCGAGCAGGAGCTCAAGGCTGCCGGCACCCCCTACAAGGTCGGTACCTTCCCCTTCTCGGCCAACTCCCGTGCCAAGACCAACCAGGACTCTGAGGGTATGGTCAAGATTCTTGCCGACCCCGAGACCGACAGACTACTGGGTGTTCACATCATCGGCCCCAACGCCGGTGAGATGATTGCCGAGGGTGCTCTTGCGCTGGAGTACGGTGCTTCTACCGAGGACATTGCCCGGACGTGCCACGCTCACCCTACCCTTTCCGAGGCCTTCAAGGAGGCTGCCATGGCTACCCACGGCAACGCCATCCACTTCTAAGCTAGCGGTTGAGGTGTTGTGTTTTTTTGAAGTTTCTTTCTGCCTGATACCATTATTGTTTTTGGGGCTTTCTGGCGATATAAGAGGGCCGGTTTGTTCTAGACATGGGGTATTTGGCGTGTTAACATAGAAGGCAGTGCTTGGCTGCGAATAATTGTACAATGACTTTTGATTATATGCTCCCAACAAGATGAATTGCGTATTTTGTCGAAAATGTGACTGTGAAGTGGGGTTTGGAGATGTGCGCCGGGAATCAATGGTTTTTGTTATTCCCATAAGCGAATAGAGGGTATTTAGATGCTGGTTTAGGCGGGGTTGAAGAGTTTACCGGCTATATCGTGCATAGCTGAATATATCCGGTGATTAAGTGGCAATATGTGTTGAGAGTTTTTGTAATCAAAGGAAAGCAAAGGTATGGTGGGTGACAGACACATTCCGGCTATAACATGTACGGGCTAGGGTTGTGCATAGGGTTCTCCGGGTACGGCAGTCTCGGAGGCAGACAATGCACACATTCAGAACTCTGCAGATGGCCAAAGTTTGGAAACCGGAAACGTAAACATGCAATTCGAATTAGGGTTCATGCATGATAACAACAAGAGGCGGATGGCGGAAGCAATCAAGAAGGAGTCGGGAGGCTGGATGTGTGTAAAAGGGGACATTGAAACTTTGACGTTTTTTGGATAGTAGTAGTGCTTCATAACCTTTTTTTAGTCAGGTGGTCGTCTGGCTATATTAAGTTAGTCGGTTGTTGAAATCGGGCTCTGTCTCACTTTGTTCCTGTTCGGTCCAGATTTTAGTATTGACACACGTGTCGTACACACTTGGGAAGAATAGACGGCGAGAAAGGAAAATGGAAAAAAACTTCAATGGGAACACAATTGTGTTTAGGTTGCCCAACAAACAATTGGAACCCTAATGGACCCTGAATGGTGTTTGTAGGGCACGCACTTTTGGTTTCGGAAGGTAGCCGAATCTTTGTACGAAGGGGGAGCGAATGAGGAGTTTTGTTTAGGCAACAGTATAATCATATAATAGATGAAAATAAAGATGGGAAAGGGGCAACTATGGTTTTTGTAGTCTGTGTGTGTATCGCTAAGACGTGGGGTTGGGAAATATTGTAAGGATGTTTGGAATGTTGTTGGTATTTTGTACGATGTCACGGGCTTTTTGATCCGATGCTTACTTGAGTGGTGGTATGTGTTGGTTGAGACTTTGATTCTCAAAAAGGGAGAAGAACGGATTATACAGGCGGGTAGTATCAGAATTCGTATATCCAACCGAACGGACTATCTAGGCGGCCGAATTGAACATGGGAGCACCGCCACTGTTGCTTGCCGGTCCCGCCTGTTCGGTGCGAGAAATCGGATGAGGTGAGTATGTTGTCAGACCATTGGCCCTTTTGTCCCGATGTATGTTTCAAGGTAGACATACACGTAAGTCTGTACAGGATTAGTGGATAATGGAATGGACAAAATCACGTGTGAGAGACTATTCATATGTGATTGTAATCAACTAAAGGAAAGAACAAACGTGGAAAAGGATGTCGTATTCTTACCCACCATGATAGTATTTAATCATTCATCTTCCCAATGTAGTAATGTTCTCGGTCGCAGAAGCCGCCAATCTTATGTAGGATTGGGTTATGCCCCTGTCGGCATGTATGGACCAGAAGAGCAGGTGGAATCCGTGGAGAGAAAGGACAATTGTAAAAAGAAAGAGGCAAACTAGATGGCGGGGTAGGAAATATCATATGTGCATAGTTACTCTGATAGTATGGCTGTATATGTGGTCACTTGGGAACATCTTCTAGCCAGTCAGGACGCCCCGAACCTAAGCAGTAGTTCTGTTCTTCTCAACCAATATCATGGTCAACTTGGCATGCTAAACACTTGGCAGCAGGGATGTTGACAGCGTGGACTGAGGGAGGATCGTTCTTGTGGGTTGTGTTTTTGCCCCTCTATTTTATATGTGCTACTGTGGTAGTGGATTTGTCCATGTACCGTGGCATTCCCACTTTCCTGGGGAAAGGACATATCTAGATTATCAACACTTCGAGATTCTATGTTTCGTATGTACTTGCCTGGTTCTACTTGACTTTTTAGTAATCAGCAACAACGCTCTTTACGTTATCAATCTTCTTGTCTTGAAGTTTTCGTTTTGCTTGTAATCTACTCTTTTTCACGAATCCTGGCTCATTCATCGAATTCGTATCCATTGGCTTGTCAGGTCTGTTCTCTCTCTCCCTCTTTTTTTGTCCTTCCTGGCTGTGCATGGCTCTAGGATGTTACTAGCTTTGGCTTAGCCGCAAGTAGTATATCGATTTGGATTGTGTCTCTTTTTCCCCATATATAGCCACGACGCCATCTGCTTGTCGCCAGATCGTCTCGTCAGATCTTCCTCTTCTTCAAGTTTGCCGTTCATTACTTGCTTCTTTTTTTTGTGGATTTTGTGGGTTGACGTTTTGTTGGTTGTGTGTTTCATATTCCTTCTTTATTACTGAGCTTGTGACTTTGACGAAACGCCCTTTGCTGTGGCGACTGGCGCATTTCTTGACTGGGTCTGGTACATATAAACTGTGACCACACGCCTATCCACTTATACACATCCGGACACCCTCGACTGTTATACAATAAAGCCACCGGTGGCTCCAAAACTACGCCAACTACATTCATTCATAATTTTGTCTTCTTCTACAATATGGCTTCTAAAACAGAAGCGCGCAAGCGTACAAGGGAATATCCCCTCATGTCAGTCGATGACATCAAGGACTTGATCGCCGAAGGCAAATCTATAGTCATATGCGAGAACTATGTCTTGAAGCTAGATGCTTGGATTCCTTACCACCCTGGTGGTGACTTGGCCGTTTATCATATGATTGGTCGTGATGCCACTGACGAAATGATTGCGTAAGTGTTCTTGTAGCGGTATCCGTTGTTTCCCCGTTTACTCCGGAATCTAACTTTCTTTTCTTCAAATTTCAGTCTGCACTCGCCTGAAGCCCGCGAGACATTTGCTCGCTTCCGCATTGGTCGTATTGAAGGCCATTGGGTGAATATCCTTCCTCCAATTCAAGGAGGTGTTTACCTTACCAGAGCCGAACAAGCAGAGAAATCCGCAGGACACACTTCTGGATCTGCCAGTGATAGCAGTTCTACCCCACCTTCACCTATTTTCGATACTGTAGACAAGGCTTCTGGTCTGCGTGGCCGTAGACCTGTTCGCAGTGAGGATGATGAAAGCGACAAATGCCACACTCGTGATGCCTCAGTATCTTCCATTGATGATGAAGAGTTGACTATCCCCATGGACGGTATGACATATCTGGATATCGAGACCAAGAAGGCTATTTCCCTGGATCTTGAACAGTACCCTCCAATTGATGTTCAAACACAAGCTATGATTGTTGAGAAGTATCGGGAACTTCATGATCGTATCAAGGCCGCTGATCTGTACAGATTACGTCCTGACTCTTACCTGAGAGAAGCTGCGCGTTACATTCTTCTGTTTTCTCTGTTTGTCTACTTCCTGCGTAGTAGATGGTACTGCACGAGTGCCTTCTTCCTGGGTTTCTTCTGGCATCAACTTTCCTTCTTTGGTCATGACTCTGGTCATATGGCCATTACCCAGAACTTCAACAGAGACACATTCATGGGTATCATGGTTGCCGATTTCTTGGGTGGCTTGTCATTGGGTTGGTGGAAGTGGAGTCACAATGTACACCATATTGTGACTAACATGCCTGAACACGACCCTGATAACCAGCATCTTCCTTTCCTGGCGGTGTCTCATCGTTTCTTCGAGAACCTTTGGTCGACTTACCACAAGAAGATCCTGACTTACGATTGGGTTGCTCAGAAGATTACTCGTCACCAAGACAAGCTTTATTACTTGATCATTGCTTTTGGTCGTTTCAACCTTTACGTTCAGGGCTTCATTTTCCTGGCCAAGGGCACTGGGCCAACCAAGGGCAAGGCTTGGTGGTGTCGGTACCTTGAGATGGTTGGTCTCAGTGTGTTCTGGTTCTGGTATGGATATGTCGTTGTGTACAAGTCGATTGAGGGCGGCTGGAACCGTTTCGGTTTCATCATGATCAGTCACATGATTACCACCCCTCTTCACCTGCAAATCACGCTTTCTCATTTCGCCATGAGCACCATGGATCTCGGCCCTACGGAATCCTTCCCGCAAAAGATGCTTCGCACTACTATGGACGTTGATTGCCCGGCCTGGATGGACTGGGTTCACGGCGGTCTTCAGTTCCAGGCTATCCATCACTTGTTCCCCCGCATTCCCCGTCACAACCTGCGTGATGCGCAAAAGCTTGTTCTGGAGTTCTGCAAGGAAACCAATATTCCCTATGCTTACTTTGGCTTTGTCAATGCCAACAAGACTATGATTGGGAGATTAGCTGATGTTGCTCGGCAAGGACAGATCTTGGCCAAGTGCAGAGATACCATAATAGAGAGAGGCGAGGTGCTTGGTGGTCATCATCATGCTCATCACGCTTAAGAATACACAGGACGGTTGTGGAAAAACAACTGGAAATGCAGATTTGTTTCTTGTTTTGTTGAAGATTGGACATATCACGTGACGCAAAGAAAAAGAAACTTTTGTTTTTATAGTTATATAGAAAGGGACGTTTATAGAGTTTCTTTGATTTTGACAATTTTTATTCTGGCTTTTTCATTTTTATGACTGTGTATAGTTCCAGTGTGTTTTTTGAAGTGTATGAAGCCCCCTTTTTCTATCGTAGACGTCACTTTATCAGATTTCGTGATGACCATGTTTGGTTTGTACCCTAACCCTTGCGATCACTGTTGTGATTAACTCCAAAGACGATTGCTGATCAAGCTGTACCCTCATGTCCAAGCTACAATTGTTGACTGTTACTTCTGAATGAACTCCCCAAATAGTTTTCCTGTATAGTTCTCCAAACTCTCTGTCATTTTTTTCACAGTGAATAATTATACTGCGACGTCTATTTACATTGAAATCCCGTCATCACGGGGTTATCGCAAGTGAGATCCATTGTTCTGATCTCATTCCGTTGGCATCTAGTGGGGTTTGAGACTTGCGGGTATTAGTGACATCATGGATAGCTCTATTCAACGCGCACTTGGGGATAAGTTCTATGAAAAGCGCAAAATAGGGGCCCTTGAGTGAGTCGTTGACGTCAGCCTATCTAGGCTTTTCAGAATGAGAATGATTAAACTAATGATGCCTAAAGATTGGAACGAACCGTCAAGAAACTGGCTGTTGATGATAACTGGGAAACCATCGACACGATAATTGATCAGCTATGTAATGATTACGCTTATCAAACTACTCTGCCTCATGCACGTAATGGAGGCCTTATTGGTCTAGCAGCGGCTGCTATTGCACTTGGGCCGGTATGTTCATCTCAGCCTCGGAGGCCTGGCTGGTTCAAGCTGGCCCCGTGTTTACCCCGCACTATATGGGGGTAATGTATATGGCGGGCGCTAACATTTATATAGGACTATCTTCCGCCATATTTGACGAAAATCGTCCCGCCAGTACTCTCCTGTTTTAATGATTCCGAAGCCAGGGTTCGTTATTACGCGTGCGAGTCCATGTATAACATCGCAAAGGTGGCCAAGGGGGAGATTCTAGTATTTTTTAATATCCTGTTTGACCGGCTTTGTAAGTTGGGAACAGACCAGGAATTATCAGTAAAGAATGGCGCCGAGCTGCTGGACCGGTTGATCCGGGACATTGTATCTGAAAATGCCGTCGAGTATGTATCGGTAGTACCGGTAGAGGACGAGCAATTTGAAGGAGATACAGATAGCGTGGATCAACATAAGCGGTATGTACCGGCGTTTTCACTTCCCAAGTTCATTCCGTTGTTGAAGGAGCGAATCTGGGTAGATAATGCAAACGCTCGTACGTTCCTGGTAGGCTGGATAGTGTTGTTGGACAGCATTCCCGATTTGGAGTTAGTATCGTACCTTCCGGACTTCCTGACTGGACTCTTGCGCTTTCTTAGCGATGAGAACCGGGAAGTCCATACGGCAACACGTCATTGCCTTGATAGATTTCTTAGTGAGATCAGGCGTATTTCCCGATTGAGGAAAGGAATCGCTGATTCTAGGAAATCAACAGAGGGGGCTAAACGCAAAAGAGTCGACTCTATTGATAGTATTGGAAGTGGACCTGTTGAATTGGACGACGACGCTTCAGATATGGCTAGTGAAGAATACTACGATGGGGGAGAAGATGGATCTGATGAAGAATGGATCCCTGGGCAGGATGTCAAGATTGAGTATCCCCGGATTCTCGAGATTCTGACGCAAACTTTGACGACATCTAATGGTGAGTCTTGTCAAGGTTACACTACAATCACTTTGAAGTTTGGTTTGCTAACATTTGTACAGATGAAAAGTCTTTACTTGAATCTCTTCGCTGGATCGATGAGTTTCTACAGATCTGCCCTGAAGAGGTGCTCCCGTTTACACCTAGAATTATCACACACATGTTGCCTGCCATCGCCAGTGGCGAACAATCGATTCGTGAGGCGGCTGCTCGTATCAATACCTCGTTGATGAACCAAGTGCAGTCTATCATCGAGCCAGCCACACAATCCGGAGGTCGTCCTTCGGTCGGTCCTTTGAGTGATACTGTTGTTGATCAACCTATATCTGGTCGAGCCTCAGTGGCTGCAACACGTGACCAAGATGGACGGGCGCCAACTCCGACAACCAGAAATCGGGTCTCTCCGGCAGCGATTTCACCTGCTGTCACGTCTCCTCCTGACACGGCGTCACCTGCTCTTAACATTGATTATGGTGCCGCGGTCAATTCCCTTACGTTACTGTTTCTCGATAACCACGAGGAGACAAGAGTGGCGGCATTGACATGGCTGATAATGCTCCATCAGCGGTCTCCGCGGAAGGTCATGACTATTAGTGACGGTACCTTCCCGGCCCTTCTCAAGACGCTCTCTGATCCTTCGGACCAGGTTGTCATCAAGGACTTGTTGTTGCTTTCGCAGATTGCTAGAGTTAGTGAGGATGATTACTTTTCCAAGTTCATGGTGGATCTGCTGCGATTGTTCTTTACTGATCGTAATTTGCTTGAGACGCGGGGAAATCTGATTATTCGGCAATTGTGTGATAACTTGAGTCCAGAGCGGATTTACCGCATGTTGGCTGATTGTATTGAGAAAGAGGATGATGTCGAGTTTGCTAGTATTATGGTGCAGAACTTGAACAACAACTTGATTACGGCCCCGCAGCTTACTGAGCTGCGCAAGCGTCTTCGTAATTTGGATTCAAAGGTATAGTTTAGAAAGGCGAGACAGCGCGGCGTAGAGAAAGGCTAACATTGTGTAGGAGGGTCAAACTCTGTTTGTGACATTGTTCAGGTCATGGTGCTACAACTCGGTGGCTACATTTTCATTGTGTCTGTTAGCCCAGGCCTATGAGCAGGCGTACCATTTACTCCAGATATTGTACGTTTGATGATGTGTCCAAGGAAGACACGGTTACTAATCAGTTCTCTTTTATAGCGCTGAACTAGAGATGACAGTGAATCTCCTGATCCAAATCGACAAGCTCGTTCAACTCATCGAGTCGCCTGTATTCACTTATTTGCGTCTACAGCTACTCGAGCCGGAACGTTACCCATACCTCTACAAGTGTCTGTACGGGCTTCTCATGTTGCTTCCTCAATCGTCAGCGTTTGCTGCGTTGAAGAACAGGTTGAACAGTGTTAGTGCTATGGGCTACTTGCACATTCCAAACCGAGTGTAAGTTGAACAAGGGTGACGTAATATTGGAGGGATTTAAAGGCTAACATTATGAATATAGACCTGCGGCATCTTCGGGATCCTCATCATCCGGTCCCTTTGATCGAACTAGCCGTCTCAAGGGTCGTGATGATAATGGCATCCGCTGGGGTGAGTTGCTCGAGAAGTTCAAGAGCGTACAGGAGCGTGCACGCCGGGCACAGAAACGTAACGCTGGAGATCAGGACTCGCGGTACAGTGATGCGTTTTCGGAGATGCGCATCTCAGAGGGCAAGAGGGGACAAAATGCGCCAGCACTGCCCCCCAAGGAGACAACACCAAATGCGCCAGCACCAAAGCCTAAGACGGCATTGGGGAGACAATTTGGAAGACTTGGAGGTGCGGTAGGTAGAAAGCGGAATCAATAAGTGTTGGCAATAAAATGGCATAGTCTTTTGTTATTAAGTATGGAAGAAGGCTAGCCGTAATACATTTATTGATCATTATCATTATCATTGACGTTTCTGTGGGGTTTCTTGTTCAACGAGATTTTCAAACATGGCATCTCGTTCGCGTGTTTTGTTTGCGAGCTGTGCTTTTATGTGGTTGAGCTCTGTTCTTGCGACGTTGATGTCGGTAGGTAGGCCCTGGAAGATTGCCATGGTAGCATCTAGTTCCTTCTTGACAGCCAATAGTTGCATATATTCCTCCTCTTCTTTGACAATCTCATCTAGAGAAGGCATTTCTTCGAATCCATCTTGCTCCTCAGCTTCTGCTACATGATGTAATAGTTCAGGTAACATTGCCTGTTCCGTCTTGATCCGCATTTCCACTTCGCGAATGTTCTTGTTGAGGTGAACAGGCGGCTTTAATGTGCCGGCAGATAACTCTTCTAATAGAGCGTCCGACTCGGGAATGGCTTCGGTCTCAATGTAGTTCTTGAGGGTTTCGCATCTGTTGATCATTTGGACGGTGTCGAAGATTTGGGTTTGGAGAAGGGTGAATTTCCGGGCGAGATCGGCGGGGGTTGGTGTTGGGGTTCTAGTGGCGACGGCTAGAGAGGATAGAGCAGTGAGTGCTGTTTGGCCTTGGCGAGTGAGGTTGTCGTCGATGGCGGTTAGGAGGAGGGTGGATAGGGGGGGAGGGGAATCATTTTCTTGGGAGGAGTGCTGGGTGAGTTGGGAGTGAGAGGCGGCGTTTAAATTGGAAATGAGCCGGCGGTCTTCGGTGGCGGCTTCGTAGGAGGAGTAGAGGGATAGTAGGGCGGAAAGGGTATCGGGGTTTCGCTCGAAGGGGGGAGGACGCGAGGATGGGTGGCGTTGGTGGTAGAGGGTGGACAGCCAGGTGTCGATTAGAGACCAGTCGCGGGATGTGGTGGCGGCTTGGTGGATTTTGGAGGGGGAGAAGAGAGAGTCTGGGGGGAGGAGGTGCGGATGGGCCATTTTGGATGGGTTGGTGGCGTTGGTTGGTTGGATTGGAGATGTGAAGTTCACTTGGCTTTGTGCTACCACGGAGATGGGATTGTTTGCCTGGGATTAGCCGGGCAGGGAAGGGAAGTCACAAGGGTGCCCGGGGGTACTGTGTTGAGTTAAGGTGGTGACGGGGCAAGATGACCCTATCCGAGGACAAGTGACCTACGATATCAAGATATGGGAGATCACGCACGCACGCACATGCTCAAACAGCATGAGATTCTGATTCGTCTTGGTGGAAACAGCGGTAGTCGAGTTGGTCTGAGCTTCGACGCATGTTCCACGGTGGTGGGATCTCTGGAATTTTCCAGATTCGTCGCACTTGGGTGATGATGTGGCTGCTTTGTTAGTATCGTCTATAGACATACCACAGTACCTTCCGTTCTATATGTAGTTGGAATATGTCCTGGGTGACTGCCTCGACGGTAATCGATAAGCTTGATACCGTTATTTTTCCCAATCGTAGATGTGGGCGGTCGTTTCAGCGCTGGGCGTACTAGTCATGACGTCTTAGCGCATTCTGACGGAGGCTGTTTCCATTTTTGGGCACTTGGCTACGTCCAGTTAAAGGTGGCCAATTCTGACACTTAACATTGGCATTTTCTTTTAACTCATTCTTGATCTTTTTTCTGTTCCTTTTTCTTTCAAATTATTTCATTTGTTCCGTTTTTTCGTTTCTTTGGTCAAGTATCCTGTTTTCTTTCTTGTTTCTTTCTAGATATAATCTAGTCGTTCATTCACTCGCTACATTCGCTTTCGCTACCCTTGATAACCACCCACATACATCGATTTGAATCGCCCGAAATGCGCTTCACTCTAGCCTCAGTGGCGACCATTCTCTCCGCCATCTCCTCCGCCTCCGCCCTTTCCGCCGCCGATATCCCCGCCGACACCCCCGTTTCCAACCTTCTTTCCACCGCGCAGATCCATCTCTCCAAGGGCGAAACTTCAGATGCCCTTCTCTACTATGATGTCGCTGTTGCCCGCGACCCAAGCAACTATCTGACTCTGTTCAAGCGCGCGACTACCTATCTTTCGCTTGGGAGGGTTTCACAGGCCACGGAGGACTTTAACCAGGTGCTTGCGTTGAAGCCGGGGTTCAAGGGGGCGCATGCTCAGCTGGCGAATATTAAAGCTCGGAATGCGGATTGGGAGGGGGCGCGCGCAGAGTATAAACTTGCGGGTCTGGGAAGGGGGGATAAGGATGTGGATGAATTGGAAGCGGCTGTTGTGGCTGCGACGTCGGGGTTGGCGGCGGCGGAGGCTCAGGATTGGGATAAGTGTAGTAGTGAGCTTGGAGTTGCTATCCACGTTGCTAATCGGGCTGCTTCGCTCCGTGAAGCCCGGTACAAGTGTCGTGTGAAGCAAGGGTCTATCGTTGAGGCGATTGCGGATCTTCAGCATCTTCTTCATATCCGCTCTAGTGATACAACGCCCTACCGGATCTCAGCTGCTTTGGCTTTCTTCTCCATGGATGATATGAAGGCTGGTATGGAACATATCCGTGGCTGTTTGCTCTCTGACCCTGACTCCAAGGCGTGCTTGAAACAGCGTCGGGAGATGAAGAATTTGCAAAAGGCTATTGATAAGGCTGTTAAGAATATCGAGGGTGGTCGGCCATCTACCGCTATCAAGACGTTAGTCCCCGCTGGAGACGAGAAGGGTATTTTGGATGACGTGCAAGAAGCCATGAAGGGCTTAGAGACCACTGGGATTCTCCCAGCTGGTGTCCAAAGTGGTCTTTACAACCGTCTAGTCGAACTAACCTGCCGCGCATTCTACGAAGTAAGTTAAACCACCCCCTCCACCCACTAAACCCCAACTAACCCCCTCAAAGTCCGGAAGCAAGCGCGCCTCAGAATACTGTCCGCAAGCCCTCACCACCAACCCCACCTCCCTCTACGGCCTCCTCCACAAAGCCAAACTAGCCACCCAAGCCGAAGACTTCGAAGACGCCGTGCGCATCCTCACCTCCGCTCTCGAAGCCCACCCCTCCGCCCGCCCCACCATCACCGAGCCCCTCCAAAAAGCCCAAGTCGCCCTCAAACGCAGCAAAACCAAAGACTACTATAAAGTCCTCGGCGTGCCCAACACCGCCGACGACCGCGCCATCAAGAAGGCCTACCGGGCGAAAACGAAGGAGTTCCACCCGGATAAGATTGCAAAGAAGGGCATTTCTAAGGAAGATGCCGAGAAGAAGATGATTGCGATTAATGAGGCGTATGAGGTGCTTAGTGACCCGGTGTTGAGGGAGCGGTTCGATAGAGGGGATGACCCGAATGATCATGAGCAGCAGCGTCAGAATGCGAACCCCTTTGGGAACCGGGGTGGAGGGTTCCCATTTGACTTTAGAGGTGGGGGTGGCTTCCCTGGGGGTAGTCAGCAGTTTCACTTTAAGTTTTAAGGTAGTGATCTTTTGGATGGTGGTGATTGTTTGTTTGTTTGGTTGCACGTGTTTGCGTGTTGACATTGGAGTTTAGGTATGGACTTGGAACAGGGAAAAAGGGACCACTGCACTTTGATACAATCTTATGTGACCTCGGCCGCATATGTTGCATTACTTGACCATGATGTATCAATATACCCTCTTGTACACACACACAGACAACACCAAGTTCTAATAAATATGACTTATGCTATTTTTGGAAATTCGGTTTTAGCCACCGTCGGCAACCACATGACATCTCTCTCAGAGACACCATAGTGGCTATGTACAAGAGATGGACAATAAAAAGACAAACAACAGAACAAATCTAAGAAGCCCAGAAACGCAGATACTCAAAACACACTCTTACATCGAAACTGCCCGCCAGTATTAGTCCCAACTCACTCCCTCTGTGTATCGTCCGTGACCCATCATTGGATACCCACACCGAGTGTCAGTCTGATGGCATGCTCCGTTGAACAAAACACCCATCAAGTGACACTCGACTACCGCAAAAACAAAACAAGGGAAATATATAGGCCGGACCAAGTCAGGGCCGAGCACTTCGGGGCTGGCAGGGAGAGGCATTCTAACAGGTTATCCAGTCAACGGGACGACGGCAACAGTAAACGACGCAAGTCTCTACAAACACCAATATACATGGTGCGTTATGCGCCGACAAGAGTGAGAGTGAATGGATTTGGCGAGCATGGCAAGCCGCAAAGATGCCTTACGAGGAATCGTTGCGCTTAATGAAGTAGGCCTTGGACGCCTCGTACGCAGACCAGCAAATGGCAGTGCTGGGCATGGTAGTCAAGATACGGGGACCAATACCCTTGAAGAAACCCTTGGCACCCTCACGGGCAAACAGAAGCTTGCAGCCGCCAATGAAGCTGTTGACGTTGCGCAGCTCAGGATCGGCAGCCGTACCTCTGGTCTGAAGCATGGTCTTGATGACGTCCATAGGAGTAGTCAAAGAAGCAGCGAAACCACCAGCAACAGCACCAGCCGTGCAGTGGGTGAAGGGATCGTACTTCTTGTTAGGGTTCATGGCGGTCGAAATAGACTCGTAAGCCAGGAACTGAAGAGCGGTAAAAGGCACCGTCATAGACAGTGTAGTAGGGTACGAGACGTAGAAGGCGGCAATACCCTCCTTCTGGTAGATATAACGGGCGCAGTCGGTCAAGGAACGGTAGATTTGGCGCGAGTTCTGCATCTGCATGCGCTGCTTGATGACGTCGAAGGGATTCATGAGGGCATCGCTGGCAATGGTAGCGCAAGCACCACTGGTAGCTATAGTGCAATATGTCAGTAATCGACACAGTCTATGTGACTGTTTCTGCTAACATACCGGCAGCAAGAGGATGATGAACACCGGCTTGGTTACCACCCATGACATGCTTGACAGCTTCATAGGTAGCAAAGTAAACCGCATGCGCAGGACCTGAAGTTGAATCTTTGTCAGAACTAAAGTCTAACCAAGTCAAAACGACGTGGCTTCCTTACCCGCTCCAGCAATCACACTGGACATTCCACGCCATAAGCTGAAGACACCCTCAGTCGAAGCTATTCTGTAAGCACCCTGGAAAACACCACTGTAGGCAGTCGAAGAGCCGGTACCGATAACCTGCATTCTGGTCTATAATGTCGAAAGATTCTGGTTAACCAGCAAGTCAAATCTGGGATATCACAAAAGACTAACCTTGATCGCATCGACAGGATACATCACAGTGTGTTCCTAAAACGAAGTCCCGGTAAGTATATATGGTCGCGCTGTTGTTTCTACTGGACAATGGTAAACGTACGGCAATACCAGCAAAGGCACCGGCGATCATGTTCTGACCGAGCGAAAAGTTGGGTGGAAGAGCTTCATAGCTGCGACAAACGTCATGACTCGTTAGCAAACTGACATCTAGATATAACAACCTCCAAGTACTTTGTCATGTAGACGACAGAAAACTGGTACGAACAGAGAAAGATATGACCATGCTTGGCCATCCAACTGAAGTGGTTGCAACAACAAAAACTCAAGCACTTACTCGTACTCCTCCTCTTCAACTTCCACATGGTTAGTAGAACCAGGCTGGGCCATTTTGGCCGCAGCGTCGGAGGCCTGGCCGAGAATTTTGTCCTGAATAGCCGCCAGATTGACAGCTGAAATGGTAATGCCGAAGAAGGCGTAAACAAGAAGCAGATGCTTTTTTGCGGCGAGTCGATTTCGTTGGTTCGGTAGCGGACGGCCGGAGTTCTTAGCGGACGACGATGCGGCTGCGGCTGCGACTGCGGATTTGCGGGTTCTTTGGTGTGTGGGACTTTTTTTCGAGAAAGCCTTCGTTACTGGGCAGGGCAGAAAAAAAAATGAATTGACAGAGGAGCGATTGAAAAGACCAGGTGCGTGGTACCGGCAAGGCTAATTAACGAGGTCACTAAGTGGGAGTAGAGCCAAGGAAAAAAATAGGCTCAAGTGGGAAATTTAGCTGGTGCGAGCTTGCTTGTTAGGAGCTTCGGAGACTGTTGTCCTTCTGGGAAAAGATAAAGCATGAGTTAGTATGTTCCTTGAACGAATAGCCAGATAAAAGACGGAGATCGGATTTACTATACTTTGGTGATGTCCGGGTGAAGTTGAATCATTTACTGGATGAATGTTTTGGTCAAGAGACACGGCTGACTACTTATGGGCAATCAAGTTTTATGAGGCTTACATTTGAATTCACAGTAACTCTAAATGTCAGTTACCGTAAGTATCAGCCACAGATGTTGAGAAACAACTCTGAATGGTTCGTGGAAGGTACAAACCACAATGACTTTGATATCGTTAGTGGCTGTTGTACTACAATATGTCTCTAGTTATTATAGCCTAGCCTAGATGAACCGGAATCTTGACGCATCGCTGTTCTTGGAGTCGCTTCTTATAGCCGTCATAGCCGGCGACCTACTTTTTTTTTCTCTTTTACGCACTGGCATGTATGTACATACTTCCCCAGCCATTGATGATTGAATATGCATGTATTTACAGATATCAAACTAGCTTCATCCCCGAATATCGTCCAAGCATAGACGTGGCGTCAATCCGGATCATCATACTTATTGATTCTTTCCTTCTAGCTCCAACGCTTACATCGGTCTTGGACCGGACTTGTAGTATACGTGAGACAATGCCATCCAGGAAGCATACGCTAGTCTCTGACAATAACTGACTACGTGATTTCTAAAACCACACATTGGATTCGTCTCAAACCAAGGAAATTTCCAAGCTTGGAACTTATGATACATGTTGCACATACGTAAATGATTCACCATCAACCATGGACACCCTAATGAAATTTGTTTTCTGGTGACTCTATCTCCGAGGCCGCACTTGGCTATTCTAAACCCGACCATTCTAGACCTTGTCGATCCAACTAACAACAGGGCGCGGCAGCTTCTATTTTGTGTGTGTAAATGCCCAACTAGAACATGACTGTAACCATGTCTGAATCAGTCTTTATCCAAGGCTATTAAAGTCTTTCATTATCAGTCTTATCAATCTTTATTGACGAAGTTAGAGTGGGGAACACATGATCAAAATTTACTACGAGGTTATGCAGTTCAGGAAAAAAGGTTTCTTTCCCATAGCCGAGTAAGATCAGACAATTATAATGTCTTCCTTCTGAATCATTATATACAGATGAGATGTGTTTCCCCTCTTCTGCGTCAAGAGTCATGCCTGTCGGTTAACAAGACAACTAATTAGTAACCTGCAGCATGATTCCCCACATCTATGTACGAACACTTCTATGAGCACTTCTGTGAGCAAATACATACATACACTATCCAGATGAGTACTCTTTTACCCAGCCACAGTTTCTTGACTTTACTTCTCTCCAATTCAGAAAATGCCCCACGGTGGAGAAAGGGGTCACAGCATATGAAAACAGTCGTACATTGCGGGGATGAGACAACAGGCCATTCTCACATTCAAGGCCAATATTGCACTTGCATAGTGTTTACCTTCATTTAGCTGCATACCAGCCCGTCTTGTCTTTCGGGTGTTCTCCTCCATGCCAAGCGGAAAGTGGATTGTACCAAAGTACAAAGACTCCAATTTTCTCCCGTCTAATGCATCAGTACAGCGAGAAATCTTACTCTTACGTCATATCACAGCTTTTCATCTTGGTATTTAAAAACTGACATGTGATCCGTGTGTATGCGCCAAGAAATTCAATCGTAATCCCTCGGTAACCCTATAGACTAACATAAATCACCTCTTCAATTGTAACTTTGTATCAAAAAGAAAAACATTCATAATACATACAAACTTCATATAGACCGAAAGTTCAATCACAAGTCATTAAATAGCACCACCAGTTCCACCGCCTGGTCGTTGACGATGAGCTTGCTGGAGTTGGTAGATCAGACCTAAAACCCCGGCATCTTCTCCACGACGTTGACCATCATCACCTGACAAAGTCTCGCTCTTGCTCTTCTTTGAACCTTTACCACCCGATGTCTGCCACATAGACTCTCCTAATTCTCCGTCAAAATCCTCTTCGGTACCTTTACTGGCAAGAGGACCGCTTGAAGCTTCACCTTCCTCGGCCATGTTGACTTGAGTCACAGGCTTACTGTTAGAGTGCCTGGAACGATGGTGAACACTACGCCCCAAAGTTGGTCCAAATCCACCACTTGGCTGGTGATGAGGATCAAGAAGCATTGATCCCATTGGTGACGGTTGAGCCAGAGGAGCCCCAGCAAATCTTGCTGCTCTTGCTACTTGAAGATGTGTTTTAACCCCACGACCGCGCGGAGCACCATCACGACCATCCCGATGTCCTGCCCCTACTCCGATTGTCCGAGGGCCTGCGTCAGTCATAGGCGAGTGAGCCATAGGTGGTTGATGCCCAGGGATGCCCGTCTTGGGGTTAATGTAATAGTTGTCAAGGAAACCATAGTACGATGCTGCCATCTTGTTATGCTTAGTTGAATAGTAGTCTTCGCGGATATCGTGGCCGACACTACGGTTAGCGGGACCACGGCCCAGGCCTTTCTTAAAGTCAAAGACTGCAAAAGAACAGACATACCCGAGGCCGTCGACGTGAACCGTAAACTCCCGGAAAAAGTCAATGATGTTATCGCAACAAGTCGGCATGGATTTCCAGAGAACAATGGGTGTAGTGATGATACCGACAAGCTCCTCGACAAACACTATGAGTTTCATCTTGTACATATCTGCAAACTCCCTCTTGACATCGAAGCTGTGGAGTCTGTTTTCCCAAGCATCGGGATTGTAACGTGTATATTCGATCACGTTCCGCATAGCGTAGTCAGGGTCGAACACCAACGTTTCTTCTTGAATCGAGTCCCGAGCACCCTTCCAAATAACACCCAGTATACCGAGATAGAAGAGGACAGTACGTTCAGGTGTGATTTCAAAACCTAGGAACATCTTTTCATCCAGAAGAGTTGCAATGGCTAGGACAGCAAGCAATGAGCCCGAAATGAATGAGACAGCTCTGAACAAACGGTCTGACAGTTTCTTGGGGAACTG
Organism: Huntiella abstrusa; assembly: GCA_025685495.1. Taxonomy (NCBI): domain Eukaryota; kingdom Fungi; phylum Ascomycota; class Sordariomycetes; order Microascales; family Ceratocystidaceae; genus Huntiella; species Huntiella abstrusa. Next base: position 57,201 of record JAJNMT010000040.1, read on the forward strand.
ATCCAAGTAGCGCGTCGCAAAGGGGTACGACATCTTCAGACGGTCTTCAAATATATGGGGTAGCTCGTTGAACTCCCGTAACTTCCACTCAGCCAATGGCGTGTACCGCCGAGTTCCGACCTTAGAAGGATCTCTTTGATATTCCTAGAATAAAGAAAATTGGTCAGCTGTCGACGAATACCAAGTACAAATGTCAAGTCTACTTACATTGTAATATGTGAAAAAGTAGACAATAACAGCATATGCCAGAACAAACGGTGATAATATCAAGTTAACCACTGCTGCAAAGATAAACCGTTGGCGCAACTTCTCGCTGAGTATAGCGCGATTATCCGCCTTGAGGAATTCAGGATGGACTTGACCGCGGCTGTCAAAAACAAAGTCAATGACACAGTAGTACAGATACCACTCTAGTGTCCGACTCAAAACCGTCTTGCGACCCAAGAAAGGAACAGGGAACGACATGTCCAGAATATCCTTGTTGATCATGGCAATAAAGTAGTTATCCCGACGCATTAGTCTATTTGCGATATCGTGAGCGTCCAGCTTTTCTTTAGACTGCCCACCAAGAAATTGTGCTGGGCCGGGTCGCAAATTCAAAGCAGTAGTAGGATTTTGATCGCGTAATGTCATGATACGCGCAACTACGTCTTGCCATGATATAGTTTGCATATCTTCCTCTGGAATTTCCAACAGGTAAATGTAAAAGTCCCGGATTTCGAACAACCGGTATGCGTCGGTAAACAATTGGACACACTTCCAGATAAAGTAGCATGTGTAAAGCCAGATACCAAAGTTCCATACACTTGACATCTTTTGCGTACACTTAGGGACAAGGACCTCCGACAAAGAATTACTGTGGGATAACTTGTTGTAAGATATGCACTGCGTGAGCAATGTGAGGAACGTCGCAATGAAAGCCGTCTCGCTATAATTCGTCCAAAAATTAGCAAACTGCTACCTAGTTGCGACACAATCTTGACAACATGACTTACATGATATGTAAAGCGCGATCACATAATATACACCAGATCCCATTTCCGTTGAAGTAGTCATAGACCTCGCCCATGAATAGGTCCAAATTTGTGACGTTGACCCATTTCCACATGGCGCGCTCCCTGGGGTTCGATCGAATGGGCACAAGAGAGCGAGCCACTTGATGCGACTGGCTGGCTTTCATTTGGTTTGCGGGTCGACGACTAGATTTTGGTAGGTCGTGTCTTTCAGGCCGGATTGCTGAATCCACCATGACGTCACGCAGTGGTGGTTGATATCGAGCATTAGGAGGTGGTGATTGACCAACTCGGATTGGTTCAACATCCGGAACCTCTACAAGCAAAGAGGCCGGAACGTCATTATCGCCATATTCGTCATGTATTGAGGTGTGATTTGGTGGCTGGTTCCCCGGGGAGCTTATGAGATTGGCGGTACTATCGTTCATTTCAAGATGGCTCTCCTCAAGGGATTCTTGCCTGTTTGTGGGTTGGTAGTCGAGATAGTTGGCTTCGAGGTTGCGCTCATCTTCAAGAAAACTCTCATCCGGGTTGCGCAGTCGTTCATAAAACGACTGGCTAACCTGCGATGGTCCATCGTTTCTATGTGGTAATGTCGAGTCCATGTAGAAGTATGATCATATGGTCTTTGCGGCGAGGAGATTGTGGGGGTCTCGACAGATAAAACAAAATCGCCCGAAACGTAAGTGACAGTGTAATAAAGGGCGGAAAACGCTGAGTTTATAAACAGACAAAGTTAGATGTCGATGTTGGATTCTATCAAATGATGGAGATAGCTGCGTGGCAGGAAATCACAAGATGGTCGCCTTCCAAGACGTGCGACTCTATCAACCATAGTTGCCATGTGAGCAGGCAATCACGAGCCAAAGTTAAGCTGCGATGCACTATGGATACACCCTGTAACAAGCCTGTCGCATAGTAGACGCAGTGCCTAAATTCCAAACTTACCACAGAAATGAACACACCAGTTGAACTACAGAAATGATCAAGTTGATTTGGATGAAATAGTCAAATAACTTAGGTAAGGTACATTTAAGCAGAGAGGGATTATTCCCTTGATACATTTGTTGACATCGATAATCAACTCTGGATGAAGTTGGACAACCAGCTCATGAGATGGACATAGCTCCTAGCCCCTCCAGTGCTGTACACCTTTCTGTTGATAGTGCCCATCAATACAGATAATCAGGCTACTTCTAGGGATGTATTCTGCCGTTAATTGGATATTCACCGCCTACCACTTACAGTTATGCGACAGTGCTATAGGGAGTCTTCAGTGCGCATCCTTGTACTGGGGCATCTTGCTTGATTCGGAATTGACAGCAACGACAGTTCCTCTTGACATGCGTGGCCATCACTAAAAACTCATATTTTGCTTGGTGCAATTCAGAAATCCAGTATGGATACCGCCAGAAAACTATCAGTAAACTCTGATGTGCGGGCGAGTTTCGACGCCACTAGCCCCTCATCAGCATCACCTTCTAATTTACGTGGCATCACCAATCCGTTGACATCTAAAGTCACCAGTGTTTTATCTACCTCATTTGCTGACAGTGAGTTCCGTGACACCCTCGCACTGCTGGATAGTCGTGGTGTCAGAAACACACCTGAAGTCCGCCGTCAGCTACGTCTGGACTTGCAAAAAGAGGTCATCACTGGAAATGCCATAATTCTGGATGATTTTGGCCGTGTGGCCGAGGTAGGATAAACACACTTAGAAATGCCATGTTCCGTAGCTTACACTATTTCGTAGCAACTTCGCCGTATTGGCACAACTTTGAATAAGCTCAACAAGAGCTATGCAGACATGAAGAATCAACTCCAGGGTGCACATAATCAGTCCTCACATATCATGTCCGAATCACTGGATTTGTTGGAGAAGCGTGGTCACATTGAAACCAAACAGGAGCTTCTTGGGAAGATGAGAGACCACTTCATACTTGACCAGGATGAAATTGACCTGTTGACACTGACGTCAGAGCCTGTTGATGAAGAATTCTTCAATGTCCTGTCAAAGGCCAAGCGCATACAGAAGGACGCCGAGGTGCTACTTGGATTTGATAACCAAACGCTAGGTCTTGAGGTCATGGAGCAGGTATCTAAACACGTCAATATGGCCTTCCAGAAGTTGTACAAGTGGTTACAGCGCGAGTTCAAGGGTCTCGATCTTGAGAACCCACAACTTCACCCCTCTATCCGCAGAGCCATCCGTGTCTTGGCCGAAAGACCAACTCTGTTTCAAAACTGTCTAGACTTATTCGCTGAAGCACGCGAGAGAATTCTTTCGGATACTTTCTATGTAGCTCTCACTGGTATGGACACAGCTGGTCAGGCTCAAGGAATCGCCAAGCCCATTGAGATGGCTGCCCATGACCCACTGCGATATGTTGGTGATATGCTGGCCTGGACTCATTCTACCACGGTTGGAGAGCGTGAAGCACTTGAAGTCTTGTTCCTTTCAGAAGGAAATGAGATTGCGAAAGGTTTAGAAAGCGGCCGTAAGACTGAGATGTGGTCCTTGGCGGAAAATGACGACACCACCGAGAAGCCGTTTGATGCTGAACAGGCCCTGAACGACTTAGTCGATCGTGATATCTCCGGTGCTGCTCGTCATCTTCGTCAGAGAATTCAGCAGGTTATTCAGAACAATGAAGAGACCATTATGGCATACAAGCTTGCCAATCTACTAAGCTTCTACCGGGCAATGTTTCTCAAGGTTCTGAAAGCTGATTCTGCTCTCATTTCGCTAGTCACCAACCTCGAACAAGATGCTTTGCGCCAGTTCCGGTCACTAGTCAGAGACCACATCGTGACTCTACAGACAGACTTACAACAAGCGCCCGACAATCTTGCTACTCCGGGTTTCTTGGATGAGGCGCTTGAACAGCTCAAGTCTATTATGAAAACCTATGAGGCATCCATCAATATGACCCAGGATCAAGAGGCTGACTTCGAACCAACACTCGTGGAGGCTCTAGATCCTTTCCTAGCTGGGTGTCGCTCTATGGCTGAGAGTCTCACCCGGCCTGACGACTGCATCTTCCGGTTCAACTGCCTATCGGCTACTTTATCTGTTCTTGAGCCTTTTTCGTTCACTAAACGTCGTCAACAAGCACTACAGGTTGATATTCAAGAAGAGTCTATTACATTAACAGCCTCTCAACTGTCACTGTTCAAAAACAGGTGTGGCTTGGAGGACATCTTCACTGCAGTCATTGGTATTGAAGCCACTGATGAACAAGCACTTCGCTCGTTGCGGTCCAAGAAGGCTTTCTCTAATGCATCCCTGGAAACGGCACGCCAAAGACTTGATTCATTCCTTCCTTCGGCTGTAATGGACGCCATGGAGAATATTAAACTCTTGCGCGATGTCACAATTGCACGCCAAATCACTGAAGATGCGACTGAAATGTTCTGCGTTGAGTATGAACATTTAGAGGAGATCCTTTTGGCAGAAGAAGACCAGGTTGCTAATGACGGGGATGAGGACGTCGTACCACTCAGGAACATGTTTCCACGTACTGCTAGTGATATCCGTGTTTTGTTGTCATGATGCGATGAATATAGTATATTTTCCAGTTTCATGCTTTGACTTTAACCTATTAACTTCATGGTCAACCAAAGGTATATGTACAACGGCTGATTGATCGATTTTATGGCTTGTAACCTTTTGAGGTGTCTCTTGTTATCAACTTATCATGCTGCCTACGCTTCCAAGGCTGAGCTTGTCAAGCTTGTTGTACTGCCATCGCAAGGCAACATTCTTTAATTGATAGGATGGTAACCCTGTACCAAACACGGGTGAGCCGTCGACGTCATGGTATAACTGGGGTAGTATTGAAAACCGGGGTTAAGGAAAGTACCAGACGGCATGTAAAGAGAATTTCCGCATCTGGAAACAACCAAAGCACATCCACAATGACCAAAACGTAACATCTAAAGTTGTATGCTTAGGTTGCCCTTGACCGCATTTTACAGGCGTTGGTTTTGAATCATTAAAACTCTTGTCTTTCAATGTATTACCCGCATCTATTTTGCATTTAGTGATAGATAGACTCCTACCGCCCTAGCCAAGAACACGGCGCAAGTAGTTTCGACACGAGTTTGTCCACGCTAGAATATAATCGTTTGATGCGCTAAAAGCCACTATAGTCGCCCTGTCGACTTTGGCCTAATGTGGGAGTACCTCCAAAGAGAAGGAAGGAATACATTCTTGCCATAAAGTGAATTACCACCTCCGCTATAAGTGAAGCTTTCTTTTCAACTACTTTTGTTTCTTCTTGTCATTCAATTCTTCCATCTTTTTGTTATCAAGTGTGATTACGTCTTGTGCTTGCCGTGCTTCTGTCTGATTCAAGTCGATATCACTACATTCACCAATTAGTTATCGTTCGCTGTTGTTAAAGTCTACACACACATGACATTTTGAGACGCAGCAAAAGCAACGTCTATCACTCATATTTCTCAATTGACTCCCTGATATAGGCATTGCGATTTGATACAATGACTAGCCCACTGAGAGTTTTACATAAAGAAAGCTTCAATCGATGCTCCGCTGCAATCGCATGCGAAAACAAGGTACTTCCCATAACCGGACTGCAGAATGAAGTATTATATCTAATGATTGATATGTAGGGTGACGACGAGAGTGCTATCCAAGCCTGGTCTTCGATATTGAGTGACATCTCCCATAGTCCCGCCGTCGAGCATTATTCTCTGCATGGACCTTCTACTGCAACCGAACAGTCTGTTATGGAAGCCCTTCATGAAATTCAATACCAGTGCCGTGAACATTTGGATATCTTGAATGCCTTGAAGCTATCGAAGCTGGGTATTGATGAAGACTTCCAACAATCCGAATCGACATCACAATCACCCAATAATAAGGCGCCGCCTCCCCCACCCCACCGCTATGGTGTGCCGCTTGAAAACTCACGGGCGGCATCAGAAAATGCAATCCATGAGCTCATGGGTAGCTTTCCGGCAGACTCTACGCCGCTTGCTAGAACTCATACAGTGGACTCAAGCAAACCAGGCGAATCTTCAACAAACGGCTCCATTAACTCCAATTCCAACGACACATCGGGACAACAAACTTCCGAAAGATATACCATGCGCACTACTTTGAGAGGGCCTAAAGCCGATGACAGCCCTCCTCCCAAAACTGGTATATTCGCTAAGCTCGTTGATAGACCAGGAGCGAATAAGGCGGCGTCTTTAGCTTGGGCAGCTTTGACGGGAAATGGAAAGAACAAAGCGGAGACACCTGTCGTACCGAAGCTTCCGGCATCTCTAAAACACCAAAGTTCTGAATATGCGATCCAGTCCACGCGCATGGTATCTAGGCCTTCTGTAGAGAGAAGTGCGTCAATTAGACGCCCTGCAGTAGACACCACTACGATGTCTAGTGCCTCTAGTCCTTCCTTAATATCTGCGATGGCCGCATCCAGTGCCCTTGGCGTATCCAATGCGACTGAAGGACCATCACGCTCGTACAACTCGACACCTCGGAACTTCTACCGTCCTGGTATATCGAATCCCCCATCTTCGTCCAGATTTATCAACATGGATCGGAAGCTTGATCGCAGACCATCAGAGGTTCGTCGGAAGCCAGTCTCCAGACCCGAAGGAAGTTACAGAAACAACGCTGCTGGGTTCGCCCAAGAGCCGTCACCGCCATCTTCATATCGTTCGTCTTCTGATGCCTCGCACGGTCCAGTACAATATCGTCGTAATAGAAGACAGCGGGTGGCTTCGCATGAGGTTCATGGCTACGAATCATCAAGCTCTAGTTCCGGTTCTTTCGTAGAAGAAGAATCTATGGATCCGGCAGATATTAAGAGGAGGGAATGGAATGCTAAAAAGAAAGAGGTTATGGCAAACCTACCGTCCGGTGTCGACCCTGGAGCAGCTGCTCAAATTCTCGACGAGATTGTGGTTCAGGGTGATGAAGTTCATTGGCAAGATGTTGCTGGATTAGGTGGTGCCAAAGCTGCTTTGCGGGAGGCTATTGTGTATCCATTGTTGCGTCCGGACTTGTTTGGAGGTCTACGTGAACCCGCTGGTGGTATTCTATTGTTCGGACCACCAGGTACTGGTAAAACAATGATTGCGCGGGCCTGTGCTACGGAGTCTGGGGCGACTTTCTTTTCCATTTCTGCCAGCAGTTTGACAAGCAAATATCTGGGTGAATCTGAGAAGCTTGTCAGGGCTCTGTTCAGTCTGGCTAAAGTGTTCTCTCCAAGTATCATTTTCGTGGATGAAATTGATTCTATCATGGGCCAGAGATCCAGCTCTGGGGAACACGAAGCCTCCAGGCGTATCAAGACAGAGTTCCTTATTCAATGGAGCTCCCTCCAGCGTGCGGCTGCAGGCAAGGAAAGCGAAAAGGTAGCAGCCAAAGCACAGAGAGTTCTTGTGCTGGCTGCTACTAACCTTCCATGGGCTATCGACGAGGCAGCTCGGCGTCGCTTTAGTCGTCGACAGTATATCCCTTTACCGGATGAATTGACTCGCCGGGCTCATGTTTGCAATTTGTTGGCTAGCCACAAGCACAATCTTTCTCCCGAGGAAATCGAGAAGCTTGTAGTTTTGACTAAAGGTAAGGCGCAGCATCCCAAGTTTCAAGTATACGTTAACTAACACGGATTTCACAGGATTCTCTGGGTCCGATATCACAACATTGGCCAAGGATGCTGCTATGGGGCCTCTTCGGTCCCTCGGTGAGGCAGTGCTAACGATGTCTAAGGACGACATTCCTGCCATTTCGTTTGTAGATTTTCAAAACAGTATGCTACGGGTGCGTCCAAGTGTTAGTACCGAGGGTATCAAACAACATGAAGAATGGGCACACCAGTACGGAGAAACAGTGCGTTCAGTGTGAGTTAGAAATAGATGGACGTTCCAATAGACAATTACACAAAAGAATAAGTTTTGAATTGAACAGCACAGTCAAGCTTTGTGTGGGCTCTTCCGTGACAAAATATGCGAAACTGTTTCCAGCGCAAGTAGAAATACATAACTGGTGGTACATCATATGTTACAATGCCGTCAACTTGACAGCGCGGCCCTTTCTCCAACGGGCTCTCTATCCTCCTCCAACATCACAACACTCAAGGACACTTTTAAGACGAGGCCTCGGATGCTTGAGCAGCGCCAGCCGCCGGTCTCCCAGCTTCCTGGGCCAATTGAGCCGCTCTCGCGGCCTTCTTGGCAGCCTTGGCCGCAATGATCTCCTGCATCTCAGCCTCCTTCTTCTGTCGCCTCCGCTCATCCTTGATAGCCTTCTTTTCTTCGTAAGCGGCTACTCTCTCTTCGAGAGTAAGAACTGGTGGGCGCTCTTCTATCGGGACACTGGCGGGGGCAATGATGTGCTTGATGACATGGCGCTTGTGGGTTGATGTGCGCCAGCCGGGGGTGATGGCCACCACGTCTCCGGTCTTTAGGGAGTTGTTGGGGTCGTGGACGAGGTAGTTGGTGGGGACTGAGAACCACTGGGTTGGAGTATAGATGGTTAGTATGCTGTTGTGGGCTTCATGTTGTAGATATCCTAGCCGGCCTCGGCTGGGTCGGATGGGGGAGGCACAAACTCACCTTTGACACTCTGTTATTCCACTTTTGAGTTCCAACGCGAACCTTGACGGTCTTTTCCATAAGTCCGGCTGAGATAACCACCCCGTGAAGTTCACGGGTGACTCTCCGGGCGGCCACAACGAAAGGGCTGGTCATGGCGAATTCGGGATATCTGAGAAGGGTCCGGGATGGCGGAAATGGAGGCGAGGGGGGAGGGGAAGATGGCCGAACAAGTCAATGTCCAGAATCAAAATGTAGTTACTGGCCTGCAATTCTCGGGACCCAGAGTTTCAATGATGTCGTCAATGCTGCTTTGCGCCGGCTCGCCAGCGATTCTGATGGCCCCACTGAAATCGCTACAGAAATTCGAAGAGAATGCTTAGTCAGTATGGTCACGTGCTATGTGGCATGTTAGGGATGGGGGAAAGGAGAGAATGGATAGAGGCGATTATGGTGCCCAAGGTGACAGGTTTTTTTTTTTTCAAAGACGGCTATTGTACACGTGTGAGAATTAGTCGTGTGTGTTCTTTGCTAACGACTATTCAAAGTTTTTGATATCTTCAAGTAATGGTTTTGGTGAACGTAGACATGAGTGTTATAAGAAGAAGGGTTACCAATCGTTGGCCAAGGGTACTGATCGCATCCGTAATCATGTAACCCCCAGAATACGATATACTGTTCCGGAAATTCCAAGATGTCTTTCTACAAGGACGCACGTATTCACGACTCACGACTCACAATCACCATTACTAATAACCTTCTCACCCACCCAAAGTCTACGGCGCAAACAATGGTATCGTACATACCTGCCTCTCTCAAACCATCGCCAAATCACGGGCCTGTGATCTTTTCTGCCAAGTGCATGGAGCTGCCCCACTACAAAAGTTTACGGTGACTGGCTAAACTGCCGCTTTTGGGATCATTTGGATGGGGATCGGGTACGGCCTGGAGGGGCGATATGGCAGGTGCAATACGTTGACTGACAGGGATTATGCAGGAACTGACTGGGAAGATGCTGTAATACTCTAGGGAATTTTTAGATTCTCTGGAGTAAAAATTTCTTGGGTACTTGGCCAGCAAGTCAACTACGAATGTTGAAACTTTTTTTCTTCCTTCTTTGTGATTCTCTTGTTCACGATCTTTTTGTGGCATCTTCATAACGGCATTCTATCCTCCTAATATTGTACTTACTCGTAGCACATATTGATTTGCAAAGCTCAGCGTTGATCTCCAACCACAGCTCCTTCCTTAACGCCTATACTCAAGAACCTTTGTCTTTCTGTTTGCGCTATCGCAAGTTCCTTAAAAATCAAATCACATCAAAATGTCTTCCAGCGATCAAGAAGCCTCGAGAAAGCGTCCTCGTAAGTACTTTCTAGTTTTGTTAAGATCTTTTCATTGTCTTAATCCCACATGATGGCACCTTCCTTAATATGTCAGTTCCTAGTTTGCTATGAACTGGCATGCATACCCCAATGGATCATGTGCCTGTTCTACTACCTCCAAATTTGCCATCAGATGAATTTCTTTCTCCTACAAACTTCTTTTCACAATTAAACGTCAACTAATATATTATTTTACATCATGACAGGCACTCAGTCTCTTCCCCCTCCTGCTCTTCCTAAGCTTGTGGCCGAGCAGCACACCCCGATTCCGGCCAGCGACAAGGACACCAAGCGTTTGATTGTCGTTCTCGCCAACGCCAGTCTCGAAACTTACAAGTCTTCTCACGCTACCTCTCGCAGTGGCACCCAGAAAGATGAGAAGTACTCTCTTCTCAACAGTGATGAGCACATTGGTGTCATGCGCAAGATGAACCGTGACATTAGTGACGCTCGTCCTGACATCACTCACCAGGTATGGCTTGGTCCCGATTTTGTTGCTCTATTTCTCTTTTGGGCAACCTAGGTCCGTGTTACACGAATTCCCAGGCTAACATGGCATCACAGTGTCTTTTGACTCTTCTCGACTCTCCTATCAACAAGGCTGGCAAGCTCCAAATCTACATCCACACTGCCAAGGGTGTGTTGATTGAGGTTTCCCCCACCGTTCGCATCCCTAGAACCTTCAAGCGTTTTGCTGGTCTCATGGTTCAGCTTCTTCACAGACTCTCTATCCGCTCTACCAACTCGCAAGAGAAGCTTCTCCGTGTCATCCAGAACCCTATCACCGACCACCTCCCTCCTAACTGCCGCAAGGTCACTCTGTCCTTCGACTCAGAGGTTGTTCCTGTCCGTGACTACATTGAGTCTTTGGATCCCGCTGAGAGCTGCTGTGTATTTGTTGGTGCTATGGCTAAGGGTGCTGATGACTTCGCTGATGCTTGGGTTGATGAGAAGATTTCCATCTCCAACTACAGTTTGTCTGCTAGTGTCGCTTGCAGCAAGTTCTGCCACGCTGCCGAGGACGCCTGGAAGATTCTGTAAAGAAACTACTGCTTCGCCTTCTTCCTGGGTACCTAGAGCGTACTAGCATACAAGCCATGTGTCACGGTAACGGTCATTTCTGTAATTTATAACATCTTACATTGACATGCCAATACTGTGCCGACGGCTTCATAAGTCGATCACCAAGGGTCTACATCATAGTACCGTAAAACGTACATGATATGACCCTTAGGGTATCCTATTGATACGACTGTCAACGTGCTAGTTGTTCTGCTACGCAAGAGATGAAGTAAAGAGGGTAACTGGTGGTACCCCTGATTGCCAGTGGCTTTACTAGCTCTGGCTTGCAGCTGCCCCAGATACGCCTCGTGTGAAGAAGAGGTGGTATTGATCGCGTGATGGTGGATGTTGCACGCGAGAGTTGAGAGACAAGTCCCGACCTAACTCGGGGCTTGGTCCGCATTGAGCCTAAAAAAACAAAACAGAAAGTGCGCATGAGAGGCGCGTGTGGTGTGTCGTCCATTTACAATCATTTGGGCGAATTGTGATGTTGATTTGGTGTTGTTGCTTTTATCCTGTTTGTCTGTTTTTATTATTCTTCTTTGGTCTTTTCGTGATGGACTTTGAGTCTATCACGTTCAAGGCCCCTTCTTTTTTGGTTTCAACCTTTCACTCCTCTTTGGCTCAGGTAGTGCGGATCACTACATTACCAGAGAAAAGCCACAGTATCCTGCCCACATTCCACATACAACATTGCTGGAAGTTGTTGGGTTTGGATCTGGGACACTTGGAGTTACCTGTATTTGCCTACGCTATCGCTGTTTTCCACAACCAAAACATGGGGCGTTCAACAACGGGTCCAAGACGCTTTTCGTCGTCTTCTGCTTGGTACTTCAACAGACCAAGCCTTCTCTCCCTACATCCCTCCTATCTTGTTTCCCTAAACAAGTCGCCCCCACCCAAATCTTCGCCTTCGTCTGACTTGCTGTCATCGGCTAAACTCTGTCTATAACTTGAGATATGTATTAGAAGTACATGTGCTTCTATGCAGCGCATCACAGATCAGCTAGTGGAGATCTATGCGTGAGTAGTCGGATATTACCATGGCCTAGCCAGCTACGATTCATTTGTCAACCAATGTGTGGGCAATCATGAGACTTGTACTGTGCAATGATGCCTATGGTTGGGTGAAAAGACCTTCGGGTCTAATACACAGCTTAGAAATATCAAAAATCACCTTAGTTGTCTATATCATGAACCTTGATCTCACGGTTCCTTGCCCCGTTTTCTTTTGTCGTGAATATGCACCCCATGTACCATTTTGATCCATCTGCACGTTGATACCACTATATTGAGGGACCCATCGCTCCATCGGCTGGGGTGACCGTCTCAAGGTGTACTTTCACTGGCCTACACAGCCGCAATGTTCTGCAAGTCCCGCTGACGTTCCAATATGCTGCCAAGTGGGCCAACATGCACCACTACCATGCAAGCGTATGGCCCATCTCCATAGGACGTTAACCAAAAGGACGAAACCAACGACTTTCTCGGCTCCATTTCGCCTCATCTATGAACCTTGGAGCGGGGTACGGATTTTGAATGGCGAAGTGCCTAAGCGAAGAGCCTCGAACCGGCAAGAAGACCGTATCGGCCGTATCCAAGCCGTCTGGTACCGGAAAGTTGGCCGATTCAGTGTAGATATTGAGGTACGATTTCAACAGCGTGGTTGGGTGTGGGTCTAGCAGTGTAAAATGGCTGGATCTGTTAAATCACAACCGGTTTGCGTAGGTTCGGGTGTTTGGACTAGGAAGACAAACTGGCAACGACTCGGCGGTGTGTAGGATAACAAGGACGAGTGTGGCAAAGCACAGGGAGCTTGGATCAGCGGACCATCATGACCTTGGAGAATCACGGCTCGTAGTATACTGTGTAGAGTTGGGCTTCGTTGGAATGTCATATTATGTCATAGGGAGACACACGCTAGACCGTCATACCGGCCTCAACCGGTTTTGACGGTGTTGATAACGGCCTTGTGATTGGCTTAAAATAGTCTTCACAGCGTTTATCTAGAGGGTAAGAAAAAATGCTCTGTGCCTGTTGTCCAGGGGGGCAGTCAGGCTTCCAGCACTTAGACGCTGGGCTTTTGCCCCCTGTAGCTGTTGGGTTAGAGGCCCAAGTTGGGCACTGTTGACAGTTACAATAGAGCCCAGAAATAGAAACCTCAGGAGATCTCCAGTTGGGTTATGGTTCTCCAAAGTTAGGGCTCTTGGTAAGTATGCAAAAGTCTACGGCCAACATTCCCGAATATTCGTACAATACTGCCGTGGTCAAGATTCGCTCGATAGAGATACACCACGTCGTTTGCACAAAAAAACTCGGTTCGAAGTCCAGCTTCACACAAGCTGCGTTACATTGCATCCATTCAGGGGACAAGTTCAGTCTATCAAAGACCGGAAACAGAGACCACTGGTCGTACTGTCACGCTTTCCTAAAGAGGGAAGGAGACGACATACGAACTTTTCTATCGGGGGATGTGGTGATTTAGACATTGCTAGGGTCCGGCGGTTCTGGGTTTAAGCGCAGACAATGCCGAGCCCGATGACCCGACCTGACATCGGGGCTCTAGATCGATTGGGGATTGCTAGGTTGTATCTGAAATGCGAGTGTACGGGGGACATATATTGTCGTCTCGGTACCTTTGTGCGCGTCTCGTGATTCTAGGTTGTATGGGAATGTAGAAGAGGCTGGATTCATGGTCCGTATGATGGACGACCCACCGGCCTGAAAAGAAGACCATAAGGATGCATGTGTCGTGCCAACAAAGTGTGTATGTACAGACATGCGTACATACATACATACAAAGACAGATATACTCCTTCGGTCCAGATGTGCCGTGTAGATCCTAGAGGGCGAGGCGAATATCAGCTTGTAACCAATAGGTTGGCATAAGTAAGAGTTGCCTTGGTGCGTTACAGTTTAACCGGGGCGGGCTCGGAACGGCTATCTCTCAGCCCCATGGATACATCACGTACGCGGGCCGGTAGTGGGTATACATTAGTGGGATCTGTTAATGTGTAAGATGTTGCATGTCGACCGATATTTATACAGGATAACGTTAGAAAGATGACATATGCACAAGCGTGCATCGTCACGGACACATAGATATGTATGCAACCAGCCTCATTTCTTAGTGTCCGTTGAATAGGATCTTGTGAAAATCTACAGTACTCAAAAAAGAAGCTAAGGATTTCTGATACAAAGGTAGAGCACCATATTGCCACAAAACAAAGCATCCTTTGTGCCTGGCTTCTTGTGCATTTCGCTGTCATTGTTCACTTAGACGGTCATGTTCTTAGAGGATTTCTCCTTTCGACTCTGTCAATGCACGCACAAACAAAGCGGTAGCGTGTTAGTCGCATAACGTGAAGCAATGAAGTGATTTCTTAAAGATTACATTTGATGACGTCTGGAGAAGTCCAAGTCTTCGCCTCATATGTACTATAATGCCTGTTCGATCGTCAATACATGATCTCTAGCAAATGCATGCCATTAATCAATGTAGATTATGACCAAGCAGGAAAACAAATATGCATAGACACTATGAAATAGTTGCATCTGCAAGTCTGCAGGTTATGTTTCTGTTCACTATATTGTCACCCAGACGTCCGTGCTTTCTCCTATACCCGGCATCGCCTTGGGCGAGCGTTTGTAGTGTTGGCAGCAGGGAGGGACCTACGCATCAAGTTTGTAGTGTGCAGAAGGTGCCTCTCGCCCGCTGAAGGTGCAGGAGTATTAAGACAACGAATAGCTGACTGGTTGACTGGAAATTGTAGTCTGACAGAGAAAGTACATACCTTTTTTGAAATTTCGCCCAGTCCGGCCTAATGAAGTCATCGTAGCTTGGAGAGACTAACCTAACCTATTTGCTCTTTGTAAATTCACTGTATTTTTAGATTCTTCTTTTTTCTGCATCTTTATTTCTTTTCCTTGTGCAAATGTGCATTGATGGTTAACCGTTTGATGTTTGACGCCATCGACGTCATTTAACAAAACTCTTCAAGCCCGTTATTGGTCCCTGAATGTTGTCCCGCCACTCCGGCCACCCATATTAAAGACTGCTTAAGCAGCCCCAAGTTTCGCCCAGCTATTCGAATCCATCGACTACAGTTTATAGTTCGTGATCTGGCATCATATTGGGCTATTCGGTAAATCTACGCACCCCTCTTTACTACAATTTCTGTACACCCCCATTCTAATCCAGACATTCGACCTCATCCGCCTCGCTTGGCTGCAAGTCGGGCTCCTAACCCACACCCTGCGATCCCACGACCTGATGCTGCACCCTGTCTAGTCCAAGCACTTGCACGCCGACCCGCTGGTTCATGAAGCCCAGGCAGGTAGACTGAATACTGAGCATAGCGTCGTGCATGAGGTACATCTTGTACGTATATATAGTTGACTGTGTTCCGCCCCTTTCCCCGCTCTTTCATCATGACTATCCCAATCATCCTAGTCTCCGACCTCCCCACTGCAACATCCTTTTATGCAGATATTCTGCAACCTCTTGGTCTTAAGTTTATAAGTTTGCCAGCTTCTTCCCATTCTTCTTGTTCTCTTGCAAAGTCTACTACAAAATCTTCAACTAAAAAGGGATCCACCAAATCATCCCTCTCTTCAAAGCCTAAATCAACATCAAGATCCGTCTTTTTTGGTCATTCTTCTACTCCACTTCTGGAACTTCGTGAACAAACAACTGGAAAGTCTATTCGTCCAGGTCATCTCGTTCTTGCCACAAACTCCGACTCTGTCATATCAGAGTTCCACGCTCGTTGCCTCAAAGTCTGTGGTAAAAACTACGCCATGTCTACCTCCCTTGCTCACCGGGGACGTGCCCTGGATAAGGATGGAAACGCTCTCGAGGTTGTTCGCAGATCAGGGACCCAAAATACCCGTATTGCCAATTGGAGCAATGAAGTTGCCAAGTCTAGTACTGGAGCTCCTTCGACCATTGTCACTTCAGTTCCGAGCAGCGTTCATATGGCCAACACGTCGGTCAAACGTACTTCGAAGTCCAAGACCAAGTCTACCCCCAAGGAACACAATGCTACTGCAGATGGTTCACATTTTGATACTGCCGGTGTTGCTGTCCTTGGCTTCTTAGGTGCTGCTGCCGGTGCCGCGTATGCTATTCATGCCATGAAGAATAGTACTGGCAAGAAGGAGTCTTCTAGCTCAAAGTCCAAGTCTTCCGAGAAGTCCAAGTAAGTATATAAACCATGTGTCTATTGCATCTCAGGAAATGTAACTAACTCGATATCTAGGTCCAGTAGACCCTCTAGCCGTGCAACCAGCCCAGCAAAGACCTCCCGTAAGCCTATGCTAATGGAGGCTCAGCCACAAGTCACGTCTCCTCTCATCAAGAGCTCTGGAAACTACTCGGAAGCTGAGCTTGATGCCTTGGCTGCCAAGCTCAGATCCGATCGTCAAGCGGGCGGCGCCAAACCACAACAACAGCAACAACCATTATACAGTCAACCAGCCCGCACCAAGCAGATGGTCAGTGAGCCTGACGACTTTGAGACAGTTGTCGATGGCAGTCAGAAATATGGTATTCCTTCATCGTCACGACCATCTGCTTCCCAAAGCAAGGGTGGTCCATTGTCCGAGGAAGAACTTTCAGCCAAAGCCGCCGAGTATATTCGCAACAAAAATAACAAGGCTAGCGGTTCACACCAAGGCCAGTCGAAGAGCAATGCCAACAGATTATCTGGGATTGCTTTGGCTGCTCTCCAGGGTTACGCGGGCTCGGGACAGCAGGGCGGAGGTGTGCCTAATGATTTCCAGACTGTAATCGATTCTGGTGGTGACCCCGAAAAAGAAGCCGAAATGTTGAAGCTTGCTGCTCGTCATGGAGTCAAGGGTGGTTACGATACTGGTGACGGACGGAGCATGGCTCAAGGCCGGTCAAGTGCCAAGGCTAAGTTCGCTGGTGCTGCCGCTGCTGCTCTTCTATCCGTTGCTGCTAGCAAGAGCAAGAGCAGCGGTCACCATGGTGTAGCTAATGATTTCCGGACTGTTGTGGACGGTGGAGATGAATACGACAAGGAGGCTGAGATGCTCAAGCTGGCACAAAGTCTCGGTGTTCAGGGCGGTTATGATGTCGGTGATTTCAAGTCCCATGTTGGCTCCGGCTCTAGACAGAAGAGATCAGTACCTTCTCCTCGCATGAACCCAGCTGCCTATTCTGGCGGTGGTGTTGGTGCTAGCGATTTCCGGACTGTTGTGGACGATGGGGATGACTACGACAAGGAGGCTGATATGCTCAAGCTGGCACAAAGTCTCGGTGTTCAGGGTGGCTACGATGTCGGTGACTTCAAGTCCCATGTTGGCTCTGGCTCCAGACAAAAGAGATCAGTACCTTCTCCTCGCATGAACCCAGCTGCCTATTCTGGTGGCGGTGTAGCTAACGATTTCCGGACTGTCGTGGACGGTGGGGATGAATATGACAAGGAGGCTGACATGATCAAGCTGGCGCAAAGTTACGGTGTTCAGGGTGGTTATGATGTTGGTGACTTCAAGTCTCACGTGGGCTCGAAGGGCCACAAGGCTGCTGCTCCTACTCGCACTTTTAGTCCTCCCGCTACTCGCACTTTCAGTCCTCCCGCTACTCGCGCTTTCAGTCCTCCTACTACCCGTGGCTTTGCGGTCCCTGGGAATGACTTCCAGACTGTAGTTGACGACGACGATGATGATGATGATGAGCGTGAACGTGAGGCGGCTAAACTCCGGGCTCAGTACAACGTTGGTACTGATCCTGACTACCAGACCGTGGTCAACTCCAAGCATAAGTCATCATCCAAGTCTAAGTCTTCTTCCAAATCAGCTTCCAAGGCTGCACCGGTCAAGTCTAAGTCTTCTTCCAAGAAGTCGGTCGTGGCTAGCAAGCACTCCCATGACATTCCCCAAGAACAGCCCGACGATTTCGAGACTCTTATAGAGCAGCCCCGTGAGTTGATGAAGCACAAGGGTGAAATTCCTGCCGACTTCCGTACTACGGTTGGTGATAATGAACCCCGCAACTTCCATCTTGGTGACAAGTCTCGGCCAGATCTGGTCGACGGTGCTTCGGAAGTGGGTCACCGTAGCAAATCACACAAGTCGTCTTCCAAGTCGCATCGCCATGAGAGTCATAACAAGTCTTCGGGTCATCACTCGAGACACCACAGTCGCAGTCGCAGTGTTGCAAAGTCGACCGTTTCTATGAGCAGCAAGGTGTCAACTCGTGCGCCTCCTACTGAGTTCTACTCAAGATGGGATACTGAGACTGTGGTCCCTGGTGACAGTGTTAGCCAGGTGGGTCGGTAATTTGGTTGTTTTGTTTACATTTTGATGGTTTTTACTTTTGCATTTATCGTGTGTTGGCATACACATATACATATACTGCACCACGGATACAAGCCGCGTGTGGATAAACTTTGTAGAGTCTAGGATTACGTCATTCCAGGTGGTGACTCGTTATTATCGAGTCGTCGATTTGTAGATTTGTTTTTGTACAATGCTTTGGTATTTTTATAGTTTTCTTTTTTTGCAATGAATTGGATGAATTCTCTTTACTCTTGTTTTACTATGTGGTTTGTAATTACATCGGCCCGCAATCGCCGCTTCTCGGGAGCAATATCGGCTTTGACAACCCTAACATGAATCGGACAATACCCCGATATTGAGATTTCCCCATTTTCTTGAATGAATTATAAAGGCCGTAAGTGACTTCTCTAGTCGGGCATCTGGTTTCGACTAAGTCCATACCGATAATGCCCTCAAATTAGTACATACGTATATACTATACATTTTTATACTCAACATTGTCATCATTTTCACGGTTCTTCATATCCGCCTATTCTTCTTCAGCGATCGGCCTTTGGCTGTCAGCGGCTCGTTCCTTCGATTCCTTCGGACCCACCGTTGCATACCCGACACCATGATGGGGAGTCAATAGTCATGTAAAACAGTCATTTCAATATCCAATGTTGACGCCATTTTCAAAGACTATAAATATATAGCTTCTGTTTGTTTCTTTTATTGTCGCTGGTGGATTGTTTCAACTATTTTGTTTATATTTTGTTGGTAAAGGTATCAAGGGCTTCTTATTTCATCATGGGTGGTAATACGTTCGCTCTGGGTGAGTCTGTTCCAGACACTCAACATGTAAGTCGTATTCGGACAGTAACTGTAGAAAGTCACAAACTCACATATACGATAGGCAGTCAGTGTGTCCCTTCCTACTTGGGCTTCAAACGTTGGTTATGAAGAAGGTGAGGCGTGGGTCGTTGACAAGATGACCACGGGTTATCCTCGGTAAGTATGATATGAATAACCATGCCGCGATCGGTCTACTAACCGTGAATAGCTTCTTCATCCACAAGAGTATCGCAGCTCTCGCGGCGAATATTGTCAAGGACCATGGACGTCCCGGTCAAACTGCTATGCTCTTCCCTAAGCATGCACCTGCTGAGAGATGTGTTGAGCTCATGAAGAGACGTGCTACTACTCCCTTTTCTAAGGAACAGGTCTACATTGTCGACTTTGTTCTGGACCCTTCTAAGCCGGTTTCTCCTGCTTTGAGACGGCTGTCGCCGGCTATTTCGGCGGTTATTCTGGATCAGGATCTCTGGTCACTGGCGAAGCAGTATTGGCAACACTCTGGTGATGGTATTTCCAGTCGTCGTGCTGAGTTCTCGTCTCTTTTGTTTGAAGATGGTCTTTTCAAGGTCGCTGCTGCTGAAATCGTCCCTCCACTTTCTCCTGCGCCTGTCTCATGCAGAGGGCCACGGCGCTACCAAAAGCGGTCGCCTTCTATTGATCATACTGCCAAGTTCGCACCTAACCCTGCGGATGACGAGGGCCAGGCTGTTGAAAGCTTTAACTTCTTGGAAGAGAGATTCGGTCGTAACTTGGATCTCTCATTGGTTCCTAGGGCACGTTCTGCTATTCATCGTCGTATTGCCGGTGCTGTTGCCGAGGTATCATTGGCTGAACCATCTGCTGTACATGACAGTACGCGTGATGTAAAGGGACTTCATGAGAATGACGTATACCTCTTCCCTTGCGGTATGAATGCCATTTTTAACGTTCATAGAGCACTTCTTGCTACGCTCGGTTCATTTAGAAGTGTTAACTTGGGATTCCCCTACGTCGACACTCTCAAGATTCTTGAAAAGTTTGGTCCTGGTTGTGAATTCTACGGACATGGCTCTGACGCTGAGTTAGCCGACTTTGAATCTCGACTAGAAGGTGGTGAACGTTTCTTGGCACTCTTCTGTGAATTCCCCGGAAACCCCCTTTTGACCTGTCCCGACTTGAAGCGTATTCGTGCTTTGGCCGATAAATATAAGTTTGCTGTGGTAGTCGATGAGACCATTGGAACCTTTGCCAATATGGACGTTCTCAAGTTCGCCGATGTCGTCGTTAGTAGTCTTACCAAGATTTTCTCCGGAGAGTCAAACGTCATGGGCGGCAGTGCCATTCTCAACCCTAACTCCGCTATATACTCCTCCATCAAGGCGACCATGGACTCACAGTATGAAGATACCTACTGGCCCGAAGACATCATCTTCATGGAGCGCAACAGTCGTGACTTCCGCGACCGCATAGACAGAGCCAACGCCAACTCTCTTGCCCTCTGCGACCTTCTTCGCAACCACGAGCTCATCAAGAAGCTATACTACCCCAAGTTCAACCCAACCAAGGATAACTACGAAGCGTGCCGTCTTCCCAACGGTGGCTATGGTGGACTCCTCTCTATTGTCTTCCACGATCGGAACAAGGCGATTGCATTCTACGATGCTCTTCAGATTGCCAAGGGGCCAAGTCTGGGGACTAACTTTACTTTGACTTCGCCGTATGTGCTGTTGGCTCATTATCAGGAGTTAGACTGGGCGGCTAGTTATGGTGTTGACCCGGATCTTATTCGTATTAGTGTTGGGTTGGAAGAGACTGACAAGTTGGTCGATCTCTTCAAACAAGCACTTGCCACGGCTGCCCAGGCTTAAGGAAGTCACTTGGGTTGTTACCTATCTGTATTTTAATAAGGTCATTTGTACGACCAATCTCTTCAACATCATCCATCTCATGACATTACGATACATCAAGTCGGTTCAACACTTTGGACATTAGATATCTTAAAATTTTGTTTATTCAGTATGCAGTGTATTGAAAATATAAGCTTCACATTTGTGAATGAAGAAAGTGAATATAAATTACATTATTGTGCATTTGCTGCGATGATATCCTTCTCCGTATGCCGCGATACCAGCTTCCATATCATCTTCATTTGATTTGGCTCTAACTTCTTTAGGGAAATTTGTAATGAGGAACTTCTCTAGTTTGCGATCCAGATTATCGGTATTTGCGCTCTTGATAGTATCAGCTCTACACATAGGACATTGGCCCTTATGTTTCGGGTCATTCTGTAGTTTGATGACACAACTGATACAGAAGACGTGGTTACAACCTACTCGTACAGCTCTCCATGTTATTGAGCAGCAAATAGGGCAAAGATAGTCGTCTATTTGTGGCACAAGCGAAACGATTTGGTTTGATATAGCCGCGCATAAACCTTTTGCGATGGATCCCGAGATGATGCGTGTAGAGTTGATAGTTTTGGGGTAAACTTTGGAAACACCAAATGATGTGCGTTTATCGAACTTTTTAAGGATCTTCGTTATGGCGAGTTTGTTGATCTCTTGAAACTGTAAATTCTTCAAGATAGAAGCGTTGATTTCGAGGAACCGGTTATATGCGCCGTGACTGTTAGGGCATTTAAACTTGTGATCAATCTCGCGCCTCTTCATTTCCGACTGGAACCATTGTAATTGCTTCAGAGCCTGTGAACTTTTGCGAGCACCAGCACCTGACTCCTGGTTTGAGAAAAAGATTTGGGCATCGAGATACACCTGGAAGATTTCTCTCCAGCGGTTCAAGTCGGTCTTGCTGTACTTTGAAGGTCGAGAAACAACAGCAACAATGTTTTGGAGCTCGTCAATTTCAGAACTGAGTGTTTTTTCCTCCTGTTTTTGAACAACTTCCAATCCATTGACATCCTTTTGCAGCATTTCAAAGAACTTGGCGTCGAAATGTAAAGGAACTTCAATGACCTGTGAACTATCGGGATGTTCTTGCGGTGAATGTCCATCTGGTTGCGATAGCGCAAGGGCAGTAGCTCCACATTCCTCTTGTGGACTGTCGGGTGACGTGTGTACAATAGTCCCGTTCTGTTGCGACAAAAGGCGGTTTACAAGCTTTTTTGATGGGCCGGTAAGCGTCGCGTTGACTGGCGCACCATCTTGAACGTGAACGTAGATCATCAAGCGTGGCTTGACAGTCTTGACCTTGTTATCGGGCTCAAGGTTGTATTTAAGTTCAAGTCCATCGTGGGATTCCGCCGAGATAAGCTCATGAATAGTTTCTGGATCGAGGCCGAGGTCTTCAAGTTCTTTGAGAATCTTCTTGAGACATTTCTTCAGTTGGCTGTATGGAATAGCATGTTCAACCCAGTGGTCAGGAAACCCTATAAAGAATCAAGAACATCAGTTAAAATGTTGTCAACTTTTCGGATGTAAGAAGTCGCCAAGATAAGCCAAGACGGGAGAAGCAAAGGTTAATCTTCGCTACGAGCAAAGACTCACCTTCACGCTGAAGCGCTGCTTTAAAATCTTGACCAAACTTCATGGTAAATTACTAAAAGCGCAAACAAATCGCCAATAACAAGAATCAGGGTGAAAAAAGGGAATACACAACAAC
Source organism: Huntiella abstrusa (assembly GCA_025685495.1). Classification (NCBI taxonomy): domain Eukaryota; kingdom Fungi; phylum Ascomycota; class Sordariomycetes; order Microascales; family Ceratocystidaceae; genus Huntiella; species Huntiella abstrusa. The sequence continues at coordinate 79,972 of JAJNMT010000040.1, forward strand.
ATCTGGTGCTAGTCAAGATACTGCTTGATACATGGCAAGCGCAACAAATTCTGAATGACTAAAATTTCTTTGAAACAAAAAGATGAAGGACTTTTTTATAAAGAAGGAAGATGGAATCAAATCGTCTGTGTGCTCTTTATATAGGGCAAGTCCAATTAAGTTTCAGGATTCACGCAGATGGTCAGCATTGTTTAGCGCAATCACTTTCGGCTCCATCCCCTATGACGGCTTAGGGCGGAGAGGCGTCCGGGTTCTAGATCATTCAAAGTTGGGGTGGCGTCTAACTTTGTGCTTTTGCTGCTAAAGGGGCCACTGCTCGAGCCGCCGATACGCAGAGAACATGGCGGCATTCCTGTATCAAATGACGCTAAATTAGCGGTTAGCCGGGGTTTACATTTCTGGAACTGGATTTCGATATTCGTGAAGAAAAAATGTCTTGGATATCAAGTAAAAGTTGCCAAGAGACTTATTGCCTCTGAAAAACTGGGTTGTCTCTCATGTGATAATAGCTGAACGAGTTGGACTTAAACAGGAGTCGAGGCACGCGACACTCTTCAACTGATATCAACGCTTGGACTATCAGTTACCATGTACCGCTACCACAAGTTGAAACCAAAAACGGTGCACAATGTGACGTGAGGCTGGTCGAGTCAGTCAAGGCTTCAACAGTGAATTCGGCATTTTGCAGGTTGTACACGCTTGTTTCCGTCGGTCATGTTATCAGTCGAGTCACGGACTAAATCAAGAATAAAAAACGGGGCTAATCCGTCAATCCCAAATATCAAAGATAAAACGCACACGTGGGCGATGAAATGCATCTGTAAAGAAAGATATCGATGGTTGTAGCTGCGCTTAGGATTGACAGGGTGGGGAAAAGACGGCTAGTCTGACATCACTGATTTTTCTGCTTTTAGTCAAATTCTATGTAGCTCCGATCCCGTCAAAATCGGAAGTTGCGGTGAAATCCATGAACGGAAATTCTGAGTCGATTGGGAAGGTAGTTGATCACTTGTGTATTCACAGTTTTTTAATTGTGAATCGTCGTTGTTTATTTATACGCACGTTTTTTATCCTATCTAGGCTTTCATCCGCCTATCTCGAGTTCATGTTCATGTACGATATTGACACGATCCTTCATGTAATCGACACACAAGTATTCTAACCTCACATAAAAGCCAAGTTAATCTAAATCTAGCGCCTTCCCTTTCGAATTCAACAGAAAACTATGGTGCCGAATGGTAGGGATAGGGTTCTTCGTTAATCGCCACAATCACAGAACTTATGATGAATCCTTCCAAAAAAAAGAATTGTGTAGCACAAATGCAGGTCATGATGTCAGGTGACATCATCACCGACGTCCCTCAATTGGGCTGAATATAGACGTAGAGCTGCCAATCGTTCTTTCCGAATAGTTTGCTCTCCAAACTTCAAAAATGGGTGCCGAGCAATCCAAAACCAGTGAATCTGCCAGTTCTACAACTGGACCTCACACAAAAACATGCTACTACGAACTTCTATGCGTAAGCCAAGAAGCTACTGATGATGAGTATGTCTTGTTACCTCCCATATGATACAAAAAGTACCCTGACTGACAGTTTTCCCGCGATACTAGACTCAAGAAGGCGTATCGTCGCCTGGCCTTGAAACATCACCCCGATAAAAACCCCGATAACATCGAAGCCGCAACTGAGAAGTTTGCTGAAATCCAGTCTGCTTATGAAGTCTTATCCGACCCCCAAGAGCGTTCTTGGTACGATGCCCACAGAGACGCCATTTTGAGCGGCGTTGATCCGCAGGATATAGCGGCTTCTGGTTCCTCTACATATCGTAATGTCCCTATGACAAGCACGGAAGAGCTGCTTGGACTTACAAGATGGTTCAACACACGGACACCATTCACCGATGAGAAGACCGGGTTCTATGGTTTCCTCAGGGAGATATTCGTTCGTCTTATCGATGAAGAGATCGCTTGCGCTGAACCTGACGAGGCAGCCAATGTCAACTGGCCTGACTTTGGGTACAAAGACTCAGATTACTCCACTACAGTCCGTCCGTTCTACGCTCACTGGATTAACTTCTCCACGAGCAAGAACTTCATGTGGGTTGAAAAATGGAGACTTTCAGATGCACCCAACCGCCATGTACGCCGGGCTATGGAAAAGGAGAACCAGCAAGCACGCCAGGAAGCCATCAGAGAGTTCAACGAGGCAGTGCGCTCCCTTGTAGCTTTTGCCCGCAAGCGTGACAAGAGATACCAGAACAATGTACAGAGTGAGAATGATCGTCACAAGACAATGCGCGATGCTGCTGCTGCCCAGGCCGCCCGCTCTCGTGCTGCCAATCAACGCTTGGTTGATGAATATGTTGCTCCTGAGTGGGCACAGTCTCGGGAAGACGAAGACGATCACGCCAATGAATACAGCGATTTCGGAGAAAGTGGCGAAGAGGAAGAGGTTGTCGAGACTATCGAATGCATAGTTTGCGATAAAACTTTCAAGTCAGATAAGCAATACGAGGCGCACGAAAAGAGCAAAAAGCACATCAAAGCTGTACAACAATTACAGCGGGAGATGCTCAAAGAAGAGCGTATGATGGCCAAGGCCCAAAAGGCTGCGGCAAAGGCCAACCCTGCGCCCAAGGAGAACGTGGAATCTCCAGCAAAGTCAGATGATGACGCCGTCCCATTAGAGGACGAAGATTTCGAGGTCCTTGATGAGATTTCCAAAACTGTCGAGGATGGTTCGGTAGATGAGGACCCCGAAGCCGATATCGAAGACGCTGTCAGTCCAGCCGGTGCTACCGACAGTGGAATGAATGATAGTCAAGGTCAAACAGTAGTAGATGATATCAACCTTGGAGACCTCAAGCTTGAATCATCCGACAACGACCAGCCCCCAAAAGTCTCGCCAGAACCAAAGATTGGCAAGGCCAAAGCCAAAAGAATGAAAAAGGCGAATCGCGAGGCATCCGACGCAGCACAGCATTCCGTGAGTCACGCTCCTATTTAACTTGAAAATTAATGTTCCATGTATAGAGCTAACATTTCCCGATAGTGTCAAGTATGTAATGCTAAATTCGACTCTCGAACCAAGCTATTCACTCATATCCGCGATCTTGACCACGCCACTCCGATACCACAAGCCAGTTCCAAGGCGAACAAGAAAAAGAAAAAGCGGTCATAACTGTATTGTTTGGTTTGGGTGTTACTGGCTGTCCTATCTGACATCTTCAGTGTGTTTAAAAGTTTCATTTCATCATTTGCATTATTTCGTTCTCATAGAATACCCATAACGTGGATTAGTAAACCTCTCGGTTGACTGACCCTCTTGTTCCTCTCAGTTCAATCATACTCCCACGCTTGAAGTGCAATGTATGCCCATACGTCTAGATGTATGTAAGCTTAAATAACCCACATTCACATACGGCCATAGATTTACTCGTCGTTGTCATCGTCCAACTCGTCGTCAGCTTCGTCCAATGACTCGACCTCATCAATAGCCCCAGCTCTGCCACATGGAGAGCCCATTGGGTTGATATCAAATACTGAAATAACAGGTCTGCCCTGTACATATTTGATGGCGCGACGCCATTCTTTCCATTCGTCTTGACTGCGAATTAAAAATCCAATCAGCATACTGGGGTCCATCTCCTTGACATGAAGCTTCCGCAGACGTCTAGTATGAAAGGTCGCCATTTCTTCGTCGGAATATTCATCAACTTCGCGGTGAAAAGGGAGGGCTTCCTGTGTGATATGCGGATCGAGATAGAATAGGTAAAGACCCTGGGAACCGACAAAATAGTGTGAGGACGATGGCCGCCCACTAGAAAATAGATGTTAGGTATATTTCGACTTGAGACAGAACGGCGGTATGACTCTTACCCAGCGATACCCATTGATTGGGGCATTTGAAGAGTTGCCACTAAGGCTTCCCAATACACCGGATTGACCTTATCGACGCCTAGACGTGTAGAGACGAGTACCAGAGTGGGAGTAAAACTCTCTCCTTCAGGTTGCGCAATCTGCATAAAACTATCCTCATATACATCGGCGCTATCCCCAGTTACATAGACACGCAAGTCTAAAGCTTGAGTATTAACCAAAGATCTAGTTTTACTGTTAGTCACTAATACCATGACCAAATATGACGTCAGAGCCAACATACTGGATACAACGTGAGGTTGCTGAGGGCCCGAACCACTCTCCGGGATATTTTCCACATGTTTCTGCGCCAAGCTTGACAAAGTTGTGCAATGAAAATGGTGCTTGGGGGTCGTCGGAAAACTGAGAAATAATCTTGCGCTCGACGTCCGTCTCTTGGTATAGTCTCCAGGCTGTGTGTCGCAAACATCATAGTGAAATAGTTAGCACATAACGAACAGGAAAACGTACGCTTGAACGCGACCAAGCTCAAAACTCACATCTTCCCAAGCGCCGGATTGCCATAGCGTTCGCAAGGAGACTCTGACCAGTCCTAATCATACAACCCCATCCAGAGTCCGAGGTAAAGCCTTCCTGGTCCATCAAATGCGTCTTTAACCGCATCGACAATGAGAGCGCCTTGCTTGCATTTGGATCAGTGGATTTAGCAATAGGTTCAAACCCCGAGCGGTATGTCATCCAAATCCGGGCTTCAAAGTCGTCGACAAATGCCGCGGGCCAGCCTCCATCGACGCTCCCACTTGCATTTTCCCCATAAGCAAGCGATGATGATAAACTGCTAGCTATAGATGTCGTCTTTGAAGCGGGTGCGTTCTGCTCGCCTTCGTCTTGGTCTTCTGTCTGATTCGCAGCCGAATTTTCGGTTGCGGTTTCTAATGTAGTGGTAGACGGCGCCTTCAATGTTGTTACCGAATCAGTGAGTTGCGCTTGCGCAATCGATTGCGATCTTGCGATCGTTTTATGGGGCGACGAACGATCATAGGAGCAACCTAGACACCAGATGGGGTCATCGTTGATAGGGTCGTTGACTGGTTCCGGGTCCCAGAACATTTGTACCAGCCGTTTCCCCAGATCAACAGTAGTCATTATGTAAATAGTTGCGATGGTATGTATTCTGGTTTGATGAAAAGATGAAAGATTGCACGTTGAAGACGAGCCGTTGATCACAGGACAATATCCCACTATATATGATAAGATGGGCCAACAGCTACAGGCTAGTTGGTGTATGACATCAGTACTTGACAGGGGTCGATGAACCACATGATTGCCCTAGAAAGAGGCACCATGGCATTTGAAGATTGAGCTATGCGCCTGTATTGTACTTGCTTGTCGCTGTATATTTGCCTCTGTAGCTAGAAACATTTAGGTGGTAAAACTAAACTGGGAAGTGAATTGTCTTTTGGTCTTCGTCTACTTGCATGTCTAGAATCCGATTCCTCCACATATTCCTGTGTGGTTCAATACTCAAACAACTGATCATTTTCAGAAATCACAATTTTCTATTTGACATTTTCATTCTTTCCATTCGATTATTTGTCTAATTTTCTTGTCTGTTGTCAACGCCATTCATCATTCATCAAGTCCACGGACAATCGCTCTGTTCTTACCCTAACCTCCAGCACTTAAACCCTTTTTGGCAAACTAGGTGCTATCATTTTTTTAAATAATTTTCTTTGATAAACGGCTTGGAGTTCACAAGTTAGTTGTGGTATTGATTCCACGAACAGTATTATCGCAAAGAAGGCACATTTTAGAAATCCACAAGATTGGCCCTCTGGCCACCACCATGAAAAACGGAAAACATTCGAAGCGCGGAAACCATTTCCGGCGTGCAAAAGCCAATTACGAGCCAACACCCGTTTGGAAGCCAGCCCCCAAACGTCCCCATTTTGGTACGCTAACTTAGAGAAGATCACGATCATATTCATGAAATCATATTAACCTATCTTTTTCTCACAGCATTCGACTCCAGTGACGCTGCTGAATTTTCCGCCTCCAACTGGAAATCCATAGACGAATATTCAAACTTAAGGCATCATCCTGTTAAATTCGTGAGCGCTGGGTATATCTTCCCTCTCGAAGAGGCCCAGATCAAAAAGGATACGACTGCCAAAAAGCCTTCTAAACCCGTTCAGCAGTCAACATCAACCAAGGAATCTGAGTATATACGGAAGCTGATTTCTCTAAACTCATTGACGCCAACTCCCCCCGAAGAAGCTCGAGATACTTCTCCCGGTCGCCAACCGAGAGATCAAGCCCCTTCGATATCTTCCGAGGAAGCCCGAGATACCTCTCCCGACCGCCAACTGAGAGATCAATCCCCTACGAGATCTGAATCTGGTTCTTCGTCTTGCTCTGAAGTCTTAATCTTCCGGGGTCGCGGTCAACGCATACAGTCACAACCAAGTCCACGCCCTATAAAGAGCCTGGTATCCGTTGGTGTTCAGACCGAATCTGTGACAGTTCTAAAGGACACTGAATCACCAGTCATTAAGCCACCAATCACCGAGCCACCAGTCACTGGACCACCAGTTACTGAACCACCAGTTACTGAACCACCAGTTACTGAGCCCTCAGTCACTGTATCGCCAGATTTCGAAAAGCCAAGCATTGAGCAAACGGATAACGACGCCCAGTCATTGAACCTCGAGCAACTTAAGAACGAGATCAACATAATCGGGCAATACCTAGACAGTACCCCAATTCCAGAGAGCTCAAGTTCGGTTGAAACAGACAACATGGTTAAAGGAAGCCATCGCCGACTTGCCCGTCGAGAATCTCGGCAAAGAAAGAAACAACGTGTACGGAATGGACACGGCTCACGGAACCATACATTTTCCAATAATCCTATTCAACTCATTGACGATAGCGAAGACGATGACGAAGATGACCTGGAAGCCATGTGCCGTGATTATGCCGAAAACATGGCAGCTCATGGAGAGGATACCATATCTTACACATGGGCTCGTCGCGATCTCGGTGGCGAAGAGGGTGATGTCGCCATTTTCCCAGAACCAGCTACTGGTTCTACAGAAGCCTCCGATTCGGATGAGGTGACGTCAAAGATATTGACTCCCGAGGACTCGACTTCTCGTGGATCTGGAAAGAGCACTGAAGATAGTCCTCCATTCGACATCAGCACATACCCAGAAGCCCCCGGTGAAGTACAGATTGATATTAGAAATGGGTTCAAGGCGGCTGGATGGGAAGTTGAGTCAATAGAAGCGGAGGTGGAAACAGAAGAAAAGGTTGGCGAAGCGTCAGATTCTCATGATCCATTCGGTATTCCAGTCGATAGTGACGACGATTCTGCTGAGAACGATGATGACGATGAAGAGGATGAAGAGGACGAAGAGGATGGAGAGGATGAAGAAAATGGTGACGATTACGACATTGAACTTGACGACGATGATGAGGAGGACGATGACGATGTTGACGACTACATCGATTTCCCTGAAGAATATGACTATGAAGAGGCCTTCTTCAATGGCGAAGTTATTTCATTCTCTCCGGGTGTCATGAGACGGCAGAAAAAACGCCCACAAAAGGGAAATACGCCATACTTCGACACTGATCTCGACCCACAGATTCTCGACCAACTCAATAAGACTCACGTCAAAGGTCGGGCACGCAAGGTTGCCAAGAAGAAGAAGAGAGAAGAACTACGTGCTCAAGGACTTCTTGGGAAGAAGGCTCAGAAACGGGCTGGCAATCCTGGAAACCTGGACATGATCTATCCTTCTGGTATGACGTTTGAGCAAATCACAACGGAAGTTTGGAGCTTCCTGGATGATGATCACAGACACGAGTATGTATCCCATGACAGCACACATCACTACTATATATCTTGGTCGTAACAGCTAACTAACATCAACTCTCCAACTCAAACAGACTTAAATTCCCTCCAATGGCCGCATTCTTCCGTAAAGGTCTTCACGAACTCGCACACAAAATGAACCTTAAATCCAAGTCTTGCGGAAAAGGTGAGAATAGACAGCTCAGTTTCTCCAAGAGAGGCACAACCATTACGTTTGAGCACAAGTATCGTCAAGTCATCGCCCAAGTTGGTCGTCGCCACTTCAAAACCAAGACGGCCACTCATGTCGCCAAGGAATCTACAAAGTTTTCGGGTCGATCGGCTGCTGTCCATGATGGACAAGTTGTCGGTGGCGACTGTCCACAGCTTGGAACAGAAAACAAAGGACATGCACTTCTGAAGAAGATGGGCTGGAATCATGGAACGGGTCTTGGTAACGGTGACAATAAGGGAATATTGGAACCCGTACAAGGTGTAGTCAAAAAAGACAAGTCGGGCTTGAAATAAAGACTAGTCAATGCTTGTCGTTTGTAATTAGCTACTAATAATCCATCTTTCATAAACATCACTATCAATCACAAGCGGAGTCCCAGTCATGTTTCCTAAAAATTCAATTCGTCCCTGAAAAAAAGAAACCCGTATTCTTAAGTGTAATGTACAACCGCTAACCCCGATTGACCGTGCATAGTAAAAGAAGCCCCCTTGTGAAAAATCAAAAAGCACGAAAACACAAAACAAGACCTTCCGTGACGCATTAGAAAACCCAACTGGAACTCCAGCCGTTAATGGACTTGGATATGCGACCCATCACCAAGCCCATGAACCCAGAAAAACAAACAATAACAAAAGACTCAAAGGCAGAATGACTAAATCTAACAGACTTATTTGCTGGAAGAAGAGTACTTGGTAACGGCCTTGGTGCCCTCAGAAACGGCGTGCTTGGCCAGCTCACCAGGAAGGATGAGACGGACAGAGGTCTGGATCTCTCTGGAGGAGATGGTGGACTTCTTGTTGTAAGCGGCGAGCTTGGAAGCCTCAGTAGCAACACGCTCGAAAATGTCTAAGTCCTAAGTTAGTACTTTGGTTTGTATATACGATGGATGTAATAAGTGGGGACGTACCGTTGACGAACGAGTTCAGGATAGACATGGCACGGTTGGAGATACCAGTGTCGGGGTGAACCTGCTTGAGGACTATTTGAAAATGTTAGTTGATTTGAAAAGTCAAACAAGTGTACCATCATCAAAACATACCCTTGTAGATGTAAGAAGAGTAAGTCTCCTTGCGGGTCTTGGTGCGCTTCTTCTTGTCACCGGAAGAGGCGGTCTTCTTGCCGGCATCCTTCTTCTCGGGAGCCTTAGAGGCAGTGGAGGGGGCCTTGGAGGCGGGCTTCTTGTCGGCCTTGGGCGCCATTGTGAATTTTGGGTTTGAAGGTGGGAGAAAAAAAAAAAGGTTAAAGTGTGAGAGTGTTAAAAGCTGTTGAGCAAATTGACGTGATGTCGGCGTGGAAAGGTCGTGGATGAAAGAAAGAAGAATTGAAAAGACGGAAACGAGAGAAGCAATGGGGGAGGTTGACCTTTTTGTAGCGCTCTGCGACTGCGTGCGTTCCTGGTTACTGATTTATACAGGTGCTAATACTGATCGCGGTTGCTAGAGCTATGTGGCACGTGCGCTAGACAACCGCGACGCGCCGCCTATAACCCAACTTCTAGTACTGATTGTATGCCAAAAGTGGGGCCCTAGAGGCTCCCAGCCTCAGCTCGAAAAATGATTTGATTGGCCCAGCATAAAAAAAACACCAGTCCATATTTCCTGATTGGGACAGACCCCACTGCATGCTTGGGGGTAGTGTTACATTTTGCTCCTTTACCTTGCCTTTGCCGAGCTGCAGTTCTCTAGACCCACCAAGGATTGCTGTTCTCCCCAAACCGTTTACCCTCGAGTTTTGGTATTTCGATGGGAAAACCAGATTTTTGGTATTCCAAAGACAATCAGAGATGTTCCGGATTGTGTTTTTTTTTTCCGCTTGTCAGATCCATTCGCAGCTCGGCTGGTATGTTTACGGATTTAGCTGTTTACATGTGTAATCAAGTGTTGTTCTTTCCTTAATAAATCGTGCATGCCATTGATACAACAAGAAAGGCAGCAATGGTGATTTCTAAGCTTTTTCTATGAGATTCCACTATGTATAGAGAAAGTGCGTAATTCGTAGCAAGTAGCAACTGCACTGATATACATACACTTTCTAGATGTAGACATCAAACCAAGCTTGCGTTTGTTGATCCTATGGCTGGTGTAGTGATGTATCCTAAATGTCTCTGCTAGTGTCCAGACAGGTTCACCGTATATTGGAAGCTGTCAGTGTCTGTAATTATCACCCTAACCCTTGTGTTGACCGAACAACCAGTGGATATTTGATTAACTTTTGGACATTCTTCCCCAGATGAAGAGGAATATTCATTAAAATTCAGTGTAGTCTATGCAGGTGCTATGCCAACCACCGTAGCACGACCCAACTAACGCAACTTTGCACTCTTTCCCCCGGTCAATCATGCAGGGAGAAGTGACTGTGCATGCCAGTAACGACGCGATACAATAATATTGGCCATTTGATTGTTAGCATCAGGGGCCTATTTTTTACGCCATAGGCCGTTTTGCAGGGCTGGCAAGCGTGTCTGAGCAGGGATATCGACGCGTCGCGCAGCTTCTGCAAGGGCTTAATCCCACTGTATGCTGAGTGATCCGGAACAACAGCGAAAAAAAAATGGGGCTGCGACCAAAAAGGGATTTTGCCATTCTAGGACAGGATGTGGCACGAGTTCCTGTAAACGCGGTGATCTGTGACTTTGGAAGCTGCGCGCGAAAAACTACTTAACCTTGAGCTCTTCTGTTTCCCGTCGCTTGACTTATTCTCTTTCTTTCATCCATTCCCATTTTTCACGACCGCCCACCACCTGTCTTCAGTACACTTTAAGTTCTTACGAACTCACACACCCAAGTTTTTAACTCTTTTTCCCAACTTCAAATTTATTCAAAATGACTGGTGGCAAGTCCGGCGGCAAGGCTAGCGGCTCCAAGGCTGCTCAGTCGTAAGTATTAACCATCATCAAAACATTGCAACTTGAAGCAAATTTCTAACGCATTTCTTTCATAGCCGTTCTTCCAAGGCCGGTCTCGCTTTCCCCGTCGGTCGTGTTCACCGTCTTCTCCGCAAGGGTAACTATGCCCAGCGTGTCGGTGCCGGTGCTCCCGTTTACCTCGCTGCCGTTCTTGAGTACCTCGCTGCTGAGATTCTCGAGTTGGCTGGTAACGCTGCCCGTGACAACAAGAAGACCCGTATCATTCCCCGTCACCTTCAGCTCGCCATCCGCAACGATGAGGAGTTGAACAAGCTTCTCGGTCACGTCACCATTGCCCAGGGTGGTGTTCTCCCCAACATCCACGCCAACCTTCTGCCCAAGAAGACCTCTGGCAAGCCCGGCAAGAGCGCCAGCATTGTCCTGTAAATGCTTCCTCTACTTCAGCGTTTTGTTTTGTTTTCTTCAGTCATTGGTTGGCTATTTCTAGGTTGTCATGAGTTTGGGGTAATTTCGGGACCAGGGTTTCTTTCATGGTTGATTTTGTGATTTTCTCGTTAGTGTTTGGGTTGTACATTAAGCCACCATGGCAATGGTGGTCACGAATAAGAATTGTTTTTGCTCCCAATCGATATTTGATATACACATCTACCATTACACTGTTGAAGCCAAGTATGAAAGGAAATTGATTAATTGAAATGATTTTTGTTGTTTAGTATCTGACGAGATGTGTTGGTTCGTGATATGTAGTGGTTGTTCGAATTAATGTTCACATGAGTTGTGGTTCGTGTTTTGGGAATAGTTGGACCTGAAAAGGTGGCTGGGAAATCAGACTTGATAAGATTTGGCTGTGATTATGTTGATAGCGGCATCATGACTGTGATGGTATGTTCTGTAGTATCCAATAACTGTCCTGTAAGTGCATCAAGGCACTGTCTGCTGGTTGTGATGGTTTCTGTAGCGGATCGGGGCATCTAGTGTTGGCTAGCCGAGTGAGAAGGAGCTGGAGTACCGAGTTAGCAAGATAGACGATAAGAGGGAGACCGGATAGACTAACGTTGAAGGCATGGACTGGGCAAGTTGCGTTCGTATTTGGTACCTAGATGGTATATGATTAGCTTTGTCGTTCGATATGTCGGTGCTGGCGAGAAAGAACATACCTCCGGGTGCCTCTGGGGGCAAGTATGGTTCCGGGTGCTTGTATTGCTGCAGAAGCTTCTCAGCTTCATTCAACAGGTCCTGTGTATGCGAGTAACTTGTTAGAAAACCATAACTGACCCGATTGAAAGTTGAATATGACACAGCATTCCCCTCGAGGAATGGTGCCACTGAGAGAGTCACTAACCTGCCTCTGACGAGGATTCATTACTGCGCGATTGGCTTCAAATAACGAGCGAATATAGAGAGCCTGGCCTCTCCAAATGTACCGATGGACCGCCCAATCCAAGGCCAGCTTCAACGAGCGGCGATAGAGGGACCTGCAGTCGACAATGTTAGTCCATATGATCCAATTGGTAGAAATCTGATAGAGAATCAGACGATCGTTAACTTACAATGCGGCTTCTCTAGTCATGATGGACCACAATGTCAAAGGTGGAGTCAAGCTTCAAGCTCTAAGCATGTGGCGGTAGAAGGAATGATGTAATCGACCAAACTTGATATAGTGGATTTGCCTACAAGCGATGGCAATACCGTACGGGCTATCTGCTAGTTACTGGTCTTCCCGCTGGTATGGGGTTATTCGGGCAAGACTCTTACTAGAAAGAGCTCCCCATTGCGTGCTGTTTTCCGCAAGGCTAGGCAATGAACAGACCCACTTGAAACGGGTTATGGAGAATGTGTGGGGTAACAAAGACCTTGACACGGGCTCATAGCCTGGAGTTCCAGCGCTCTGCAGGGCCTTGCGCTGCCAATCAGAGGGCATAATTAGTCAGAGAAGGATGCAGAGTCCCCGGAAACAGCGACAGCAATTGACCAATCAGTGGCTAACAACGGGTTATCTCGGGCGGGTGGCCATGTACTGTCGCAGCAAATTAAGGTACAGAGGTACCCGATTGACGTGGGGCTTCGGCTATTACACTACACACAAGCCCCCCAAGAGACAGTGAGTAAGTGCAATTGCGCCGCGAGCCGAGCAAGCTCCAGGGCCCCGTACCCACCGAGCCAGCGAGCTTATACCGAACATAATTTTCTAGATAGGGATGATGAATCCATCGTATAGTTTCTTTCACGAGTGACACTCACTCCCATTACTCTTGACTTCATCTTCCTATACACACCGTTCACAATGTTCACGACAAAACTCACCCGCGCTGCCAGAGCTGTGCAGCTTCGCCAGCTGGCTGGCCGCCAGATGCCCCTGCCTCTGATGATGCAGCGCGTGCAGACCTATGCCACCGTTACCGTCAAGGTGCCTCAGATGGCCGAGTCGATTTCTGAGGGTACTCTGCGCCAATTCAGCAAGCAGGTTGGCGATTACGTCGAGGCTGACGAGGAGATTGCCACTATTGAGACCGACAAGGTGAGTGCAGATGAATTGAGTTCTGGAAGTGGTTTATGGCGATGCATTGGTTCTGTTTGGTCCTTTTCTTGAGGGTCTGACGAAGATATGCGAGTCGCAGACAGACTGCTCCATTTGGCGCATCGGTCAATTCACTGGAGAAGTGGGATTGTGTCTTGGCGGGATCTTATCCATTTTCTGCTGGCTTCCCCGCCAATATTCCGCCTGATAGACCACCAATCCCATCTCAAACTGTCCAATTGAACACAAGCTAATCCTTCCCGTCATTTCTTTTGCATGGAATATAGATTGATGTTGCCGTCAATGCGCCTCAGGCGGGTACTATCACCGAGTTGCTTGTTGCCGAGGAGGATACCGTGACCGTCGACCAGGACATCATCAAGATCGATACCGATGGCAAGGCCCCTGCTGGCGGCGCCGCTCCTAAGGCTGACGCCCCCGCGGCCAAGTCGGATGCTGCCCCGGCCCAGTCCAAGCCCGCTGCTCCTGCCCCCGCTGCTCCCGCTACTCCCGCTGCCCCCGCGCCAAAGAAGGCCGAGGCGCCGAAGGCTGCCGCTCCCCCACCGGCCCCCGTTGGTGACCGTAACGAGCGTCGCGTAAGTACATTCATGCGCACCTGTGTTAGCAATTATGAGTACTCGTTCGAATTGAATGTTACTCATAAAATACACTGTTCATTCTTGTGCTCGACGACCATGATGCTGACAGTTTAATATAGGTCAAGATGAACCGCATGCTTCTGCGCATGTCGGAGCGCCTTAAGCAATCACAAAACACCACTGCTTCCCTCACCACCTTCAACGAGGTCGACATGTCGTCTCTGATTGAGTTCCGCAAGAGCATGAAGGATGAGGTCCTCAAGAAGACCGGCACCAAGTTCGGTTTCATGGGTGCCTTCGCCTACGCCTGCGCCCTGGCTGCCAAGGACTTCCCCGTTATCAACGCCTCGATCGAGGGTGATGGTACTGGTGATACCATTGTTTTCCACGACTACGTCGATATCTCCATTGCCGTTGCTACTGAGGCTGGTCTGGTTACTCCCGTCATCCGCAACGTCGAGAAGATGAGCATCCTCGAGATTGAGCGCGGTATTGCTGAGGTTGGCAAGAAGGTATGATTGTTGTCTTTTCCGCGAAGCACCGAAATGCGGGCGACTTTGCGAATTCAATTCTAAGCTGGGTACTAACATTGATATATAGGCCCGCGACCGCAAGCTTACCATTGAGGATCTCGCCGGTGGTACCTTTGCCATTTCCAACGGTGGAGTTTTCGGTTCCATGCTGAGCACGCCCATCATCAACCACCCCCAGAGTGCCATTCTCGGTCTCCACGCCATCAAGGAGCGCGCCCACGTCGTTAACGGCAAGATTGAGATCCGCCCCATCATGCAGCTGGCTCTCAGCTACGACCACCGTGTCATCACTGGCCGCGAGGCTGTCCTGTTCCTGGACACTGTCCGGAAGTACATTGAGGACCCCCGCCGCTTGCTCCTCCAGGTTTAGAAGATACCTTTCCCAGTTCGCGCACGATATCACGATGCGTAGCCTAAATTGTCTTTTGTTGCTTTCATTATGATATTTATTTTATACCAGTTTGGCGTTCAATTATAGACGGACTACAGATTAGATCTGTTCCACTAGGTACTTGGAAGTCAAGGTATTGTATTATACTAGTTAATTTCCATTGTTGTTTGTACAGAAAGTATTAAATTTCCGTTCATCTGAGTGTATATGTTGAATTAGATGATGAGCCAGAGACTTGTCAGATTAGGTGTCAGCATCACCAGGCTGGTTCCATGTACGATTGCATAGTCAGCAGTGTTTCTTCAAACACTTGCCAAAATGTAGCATGCTTAGCTATGGTATATGTGTGATAACATGAAAATGTTGACTGAACTCATGACGTTCTTGTCCCCTTTGTTCAAGTATTTTGTTCATTAATTACTCTTACGGAGGTTTCTCTCTATGTAGAGACAAACCTGAATGAATGACCAATACATGTCATGAACATCTTAGAGCCTTTATTGGGGGACATAGTTTCGGAACAAGACCGGTTGGCCTGTTCGTTTCATACATGTCTATTGGTACCACGCGCATATACGACATGTCTACTGAAGAACCCGGAGAATACTCAATATACTTTCCATTTACCCAAGGCAAGTATGTCTTGTGAGTCTTAGGAAATGGACTTTCAAATTAGTCATAGCAATACAGTTTCGTATCACTCTTCATATACAAGAGATTGCCTTGTAGGAGTGCTCAAGTAAGCTTTACTCAGACAACACCCTTTCCATACACCATTGTGTTTTGGAAGCCACACAAAGAAACGAAGCAGTCTGTGACATTGAAGTGCACAAGGTATACCACATATCTTAGTTAGCCATTACATATGTATGTACACATATGTAAATGAACTACCACAAGATGATGTCAATTGAGTTTGTTAAGGAATAGGTCAACAGAAAACTGTCGTTCCATGCTACACTATTTGGTGCCAAAGCCATTGGTTACATTGTCAGTAGTTACCATCATCTTGCAGTCTGAAGCGGTTATCGTGAGTCCATTTGATACCTCGGCGTGACAATACACGAAGAGTGGTCACAGTCTTTAGTGAACAAGACTATGATTGACCAAGCTTGTGAACTATGGCAACTATGAATCTACTTCTTTCATACAAAGTAAATGGCGAAATTTGTTGTATGTTTATTGTAAACTACGGAATTTACCACCGAAAAGCTTACAGACTCAACCTCAAGATAGACGTGACACTGTTCCAAGTTGCACTAGGCGGTTTACACTGTAACTCGGGTGGCATCCTTGACATTACCACTCCTTAGTAATAAACGGTTTAGAGTAGGAATATATATGTCACCCATGAGTTAATTTTATTTATTGATCTATTTGGCTCTATAGAATGCTGGTTCTATCATAGTTACTGGCCCGTTTAATCTAGTCAAACAACTGAATCGGGGAAAGTACACAACCTGCGAGTAAGTCTCAAGTGCTCAAAAGACGTCATACTGGGAGTGAAACACGGGATACACCACAGAAAACACTGTACATGCATCGTCAAGCCCCTCCTGGTGTTCGTCACCGGGCCCTAAGTTTGGTCATAGGAGGGTTCCTTGGCGCAATGCACTCGCATTTCCTCACCTCCCGAGACTGGCCCAAAGGACGACACCTTTGTGATCAGCCGCGCCGGCTGAGGTCGTCCGTATTGATAGTTAGCTCTGTTCAGGTAGACGATAAATAGAACAACAACAACAACAACAACAACAACCACAGAAAACACTGTACATCTCATATACTTGTAGTTCAAAGACTGCCAATGCAAACCATCATTGTATGTACTGACTGACATTTCGCCTCTGTACACACACGTTCGTCGGTTCAAGCCTGGTGGTGTGTAGAACACTCGCAGAGACAAAGAGCGCTATAATGAGAAGGAGAGACTCATACTACATATAGCAGCATAAGCAGAACCCAAGGACAAAATAAGAAAACCGGCAAGGTACACCAAAGAAAGATGATGCCGAAGAAAAAGAGAGGATAAAGAAGCAAATGAAGAGAGTAGTGTGTGTAAAGATACCATGAAGAAAAAGATAAAGAAAGAAAAGAAGATGCTGTTATGTCGTGGTGAGTTCTAATAGCTGCGATTGTTGTAAAGTAGTAAAAGAGCCGTCCATTGCAACGATTACCAATTGATGCATAAGTGCGTCATTGTACCAACCACAAAGATCAGACACAGTCCCCCTAGCATCCTCGAAAAGCCGCTTGTTCAGAGTATCAATTCTCCGGTTGAGCGGCACCGGGCCGCTCGCCAGGCCCGGATAGTCCATCGCCAAATGAAAAACTAGCTACTTCTTCTTCTCACAATGCCAGGTAGTATCTTCGCGCCTGCTGGGAAACTTCTGAAAACCAAAAGTCCGCGTGTCATGAACTGCCCTAAGCTTCGTCAAAACCACAGTGAGCTTTAAGGTGAGCCTTTTCTGTATCTTTCTCACTTTCCTCCATTGCTAATTCGTCTACACTTCTTGACCAGAGTCCCTTGAAAGAGCCCGGTGTCTCTTCGCTCCAGCACCCATCTCCCCTTTCTCTCATGCCATACCCGGATCTCGCTACGGGAATCATGGTGAACCAAATATTCCTGCGGTGGTTCGCAACCAGCTTCAATGTGAAAGCCGAGGAGAGGTGTACTATTTATGAACACCGGTATACACGTGCAAAGCCACGGACCGGGAGGCATCCAGCTTGACAATCTAGATCTAGAGGATGACAGCATGTGCTAATGCTGTGGGAAAGTATGTCAAAGTCGGCCTCAGTCCCATCTTCCAACAAACACAGAGTGTTCCGTGCCCCATCAGTGACACCTTTATGCCTTTGAAAGGACTTCTACTACAAGAGACAAAGAGTGTCGTGCTTCTGTATATCCAAGTCAACAATTAACGTAGCATTGCCCTGATCAGGTGAATCAGTCGAGGTGTAAGTTACATTGCGCCGGGAGTATCACCAACTCCACACCTTACTATCCATTGTCTCATTGGAATGACAAATGTTAATCCATTCTCCAAGTAACCAACAGTACTACTGTCATAGCAAGTCAAATATACGGCCAAATAACCTGGATACCCGGTGTCTTCATCGTAGTTTAATCGTACTTTCCGAGTTACCAAAGGTACTCAAACATCTTGATTGCGTGTTATAGCTTCTGCAACACATACTTCTGTATTGAAAATCAAACAGAATGTGCTACTGATGATGTAGGCCACAAATAAACCTAGTGACGTACCAAATGAATCTTTCCATCGTGACGGCATAAATGAAAGTAATCCAACTTTTGTTGCGACTTGTGTGGTCATGATGCATATCATGGGGAATATACATGACATCTACTTGATGAGGTGGAACATTGGTGGCTTATTGAATACAACAGAGGAAATATGAGGTAGTGCCAGTCACCTTTCTGGTGAAATGAATGCTGCCATAGAAACTTCGCAGCAATTCAACTTCATTAGCTAGTCTGAAAAAGGTTGGCTGATGTTGAAAGTATATAGGGCACACCACATGTCATATATGAGGCGTCTGCTATAAACATTCAACAGTGACGCCATAGATGACTTGAACGGAGTTCTTTGAATCAAAAGGAATGTACATCTGACATACAAAACGTAATTCCCAAATCAGACAATAGCCTAATGACTCAAGATTGGTAAATGAGCCAGTGTTCAGACACATGTGTGATTGTGGGTGTCTTGATGAAGCTAAATGACCATCCTTAGACTATCCTGAGCGATCTAAACATCAACTGGTTGTTAGTCATGTGATAGTTTTGGGACTGCGCATTATTATTCATTAGTGCTGATATGTGACGGTGGACAATTCCCCGAGCCTTCATAGCAGTATTTGGGCAGCACAGGTGTACAGGTAACAGGGAACGTGTTCTCAAAAGATCTTGAGACTAGCAACAACTACCGTTTAGTCTAGTAGTCCTTTCTCGTTGTTTTTCTGTTGAAGTTCCAGTCTCCCGTTTACTGTAGAGCAACGAAAACATAGAGTTTCATGGCATCAGTATTGATAAGTGCTTGAGTCTTAGTGAGCTCTCAACATATGGAACTCTTGTGAGACATTAACTTTTGTTGCCTATTGTGACATCGGGGTTGAACTACAGAGTGATGGAAGATGCGGTTAAGTTAACTTTTGAATATTAGACACTGAAACTTAGCATAGGCCAAGATGCCCTAAAAGGAAATAATTCGTGATGACCAATAAACTTGTCCCCAATGCGGTAATATAGTCTACACTAGTGTGTGGACTGGAATATCTGTTACGCTGCTATCATCAAAGGTACTTTATGGCGATCCTGTGGTGGCAGACGCAAAGAATGTGCTTGACAACTTTCCCTTTTATAGACAACTGAAACATTGATATTCAGCCCGTGTATTTACATCCATATATACATACTGCTGCTTTCAACAACCGATGAATAGACACCGCAAAGGGCTACTGTCAGGCAGTGAGCCGGTTGCAAGAGACCTACTGTCTAAAACCTTCGCATAAGCTATGCGTTCGGGCTATGATGAGCTATGCAATATTGGCTGAAGTGGAACCTGGGTCACAGTTTGGCGTCAGATATACTGTCATACTTTTGGATTGGCAAGACCTGTCTATGCGGGTGACGCATGAGGGGTCGGATTCGGTTTGTTTTGCTTTTAAATTCCATGTGTGGGAGAAGACGGAGGCGATGAATTCGACTGTTGAATATACCCGTGTACACGTTCCTGTGATTGAGAGTGATCGAGTACCATTAACAAATTACCACTAGAAAAGGAGTTTCAACCCTATGTATCTGAAGAGATATTTGAATGAGAGGATCCAATCAATGCCTCAGCTACCTCCCCCTCAACTGGAAGACTTGGGCATAGGTATGTGTCTCTTTAGAACTAAGCATGCACCATACTGACAACAAACTTCAGATGTACCTCATTGGTTTCGATTGATTGACGTGAACCGACAATGCATCATAAAAGTCTCCGGCTTCAATATCAGATACTCCGCCATAAGTTACAGATGGGGATCGAGTTGCGATATTATGCTCACTGCGGAAACTGAGCCTGTGTTGACAAAACCTGGATCATTATCTCTCCAGACGATGTGTCAGACCCTCTATGACTGTATGTCACTCGCGCGAGACCTGGAGATTCCGTACATCTGGATTGATCGATATTGCATCATGCATGGGAATGACCCGGAGAAGGTTGAACAAATCCACACCATGGGTCACATCTATGCCAATTCGTGATTGAAAATGGGCTGTGTTCTTGCGCAGCCCATTGATGATGGACTGCCAGGATATTCTCAGGATATGCAGAATTTACCTAGTCAAAATTGGGCAGAGGATGCATCCCGAACAGCTCAAACGTGGGCCTTTTGGAACTACTACCAAGATGAGCCGGAATGGCTGGAGTGTGGGTGAACAATGCAGGAGGAGCATCTCTCGCCTCGTCGACTACATCTGACGGACTTCACAGCTGTGTGGCACATAGACTGCCATACGGTGAATTACCACGCTAATATACACAATCCCAGAAGGGGTCATCCGCAACCTTGCTGTCCTAAATCCAAATTATCGATTCGCCCAATTATAACACAATATTCACGGCGAAAGCTTACGGATCCGCGAGACAGATTACACGCTATTTCGGGTCTTCTAGCAGCGCGTGGGATAAAGCACGCACAAGGGATTGGGACCGGCAGCATCCGAGTTGATCTGTTGTGGTTTCGGCTCCATTCTGTTAGACCAACTCGAAATCAAATATTTCCCACATGATCTTGGGTTTGTATGGATAACGCCGTGCCATGGTACTGGAACTTTAGTCTCTCAAACATACCAAAGTATCCGACCTTGAACTCCAAAACAGAAAAACTGAAACGACCACGAGCAATGTGGATAATGAAGTTGTCTTCAGATACAGTAACAAAGCTTGATGATAGGCACATGGTTCTACATGCCAGGTCGAAATTTGTAGATAAGAAGGGTTATTTAACCTGGGACGTCAAACCGGAAGAAGATATTGCGTCTCGCCTGATGGCCATTCAGATGATCAGATTAGATGTGTATGAGGAAATGTGGGAACGGTATTTAGTTGTGGAAGCCCTCTACCCTTCCGCGAACTGTATTTATTTTGGAATCATCCATGCTCAGCGGGCTGGGCTTCCTCGAGAACGCTATCAGGGAAAAGACCACATATCCTGGAAGTTTGCCCGCCTTTGCCCTCTGGCATCACATTGTCTTAAACGTTTGAAAGCCTTCAGACTTCGAGACGCTTGCATCATCCGAAAATACCGTACCACTCCCCAATACTCCCATTGCCAGAGTTCAGTCCTGCTCAAGTTCATCACCAGTGATTCTGCATCTTCCAAGCATAGATTGGTTAAAAAATGAAGACTCGGAGCTTCCAACGACAAAGGAATGCAATCCAGCAAGGCTGGGGCGTTGAAGCTGTGAATTACAAAGCACGAAAGTGCACTGGTTCGTCCGACGTAAGCCCAGACGACGTTAGCGTCAAACAGACAAGGCTTAGGGAAGCTTCAATAGACTCCATGAGTTAGTTGCTCGAACGAACACAAGCCCAGAAAGTCCGTCACCGAAGACAACAAAACCCACAAGGAGGCCATTCTTCGGATCCGATCCTTTCAAAGATGATCCTACCTACCGCACAATTATTTTGCAATAATGTGTCTAAAAATTTCTCCAGCGTCTCTGAATTTATGCACGAATTTGCCCCCTTTAGTCGTTCCAATACAACCATTCTATTCATGCACTGAATATCTACAATCATGTTGATATTTACTGTAACCGCATAGTTTATGTTGTTACACGGGTTACTAGTGTAACGTTCAAGACGAATAAGTGATAACTCATGAATATATTGGTGTCTATGTATCTCTAACTAAACCCTCATTACTCTAAACTTGACTCGTCTCAACCTTCAACTCCGGTCTTCTCGGAACCATTGGCCACCACCACTACCCCAGTCTCACATCCCTTCCGAAAACCATCTTCCCCGCGAACACCGCCTCAATGGGCGTCTTAGGTAAAGGCAGCTTCTTATTCAGTAATCCTCTGTTTTCAGTTCCAACGCGAGGTCCTAGATCCCATAAACTGACGGCCCCGGAGGATCTCTGCCAGGGAGACTTCCGCGAGAGACAGGGGAAAGGCGGGGGGAATGGAGACGTAGGAGTAGCAAGAACGGAGGTTTTAGGGTTGGTGCCAGTCGATGAGGTTGAGTCTGATGGCGTAGGAGATACGGGATGGGATGACTTTCGGAAGGGAAGACGGGAGATCATGAAAATGATAAGGGGGTGTCCCTTGTCAAGGTAGATGACATAAACGGATGGCAATATGAATACACAGCAACAATGGGGAGAACTAGTGACAGGGGTACGTACGAAGACTCAGTGTCTTGCTTGGAAACGGTCGGTTCCAAGGCAGACGATGAACCTGCAGCCTTGGTAATTGATGTTATCGTAGTGGCAGTTACATGGCTAGTCACTTCATCACGGGTAGCGAGAGCAGTAGAGATAGTGATAGTTGTGTAAGCTGTAACATGAGTGATAATCGTCGGTGTGGCAGTGACAGTCAAAGCGCCATCTGTGGTAGCAGCAGAGATGGTAGGGTTCTCGTAGACCGTGGTGGTAAACGTGGAAGATGATGTGACGTACAAGACGCCCGATTCCGATGTAGAATCAGCGGTTGAAGTGGTTGACGCTAAGACAATGGCACTAGAAATAGTAATGGAAGTGGCACTGGCAATGACACTGGTACTGGTAGCCGAAGTCTCTAAGCCCAAGAATGACGAAACAGAGAAACTACGCGATGAGGAGACGTGCTCACTAGCTTTAGGTGTGGTTGAGACTAAGGCACTGTAGTTGCCGGGGAAGAAACCACAAAATTGCTTGAAGCAGCAGTGGCTGAAGAAGAGGACTGGGCAGTGACGAGGTGAATCTCAGTAGGAGTGATGGTGGTTGTGACAGCAGCTTCTTCGGGGTCTATTGACGAAGAAGAAGGAAAAGACGACGGAGATGAAACCAAAGAAGATGAAATAGTTGGCGAGAGATTTAGTGATGTAGACGGTTTGAACGCCGGTAGCTACAGATACTGAGACGGAGATAATAGCGGTGGTCGTAGTCGTGATCGCAGTGATAGTCGCGGTAGCAATAGCCGTTTGAACTTCCGTAACATGAGGAGTCGAAACCTCAGTAATCGTAATCACAGTAGCCGTACTTGAAACCTCCTCTGCCGTCTTCGTCGTCGCCGAACCCAGCAAAGTCGCAGTAATAATACCCGCGGTCAGACAAGCCGCCGAGATAGTCTCACTGATAGGGATAACCACCAATTTGGTCGGTGAATAAGCCGCGGTGCCCGTGCTCAATGCGGTTCCTGAAGCGACAGCGGAGGAAAATGGCGTGAAGAATTGGTCGCCGAGAGTCTCATTGGTAAAGCGGCCAACCGATGTGTCACAAGTTATCTTGGTAATAGCAGGGAACGACTGTGTGCCAGCATTTGTAGTTGATAGGGTCTACGTGGAATCTGTTCATTAGAACCCGCGTCTCACTGTGAATAGCTTCATGCTGTGTTTAGTCCACCCCGGAGCCTCTCATCGTCTCATCATTATAGAAAACTTCTACGCTAATTCTGGATGATGGGGTGAAGAGAATACAAAGACACATGTAGGTAGATTTGTTGGAGACTGGTATATAGATAGATGGGGATGACCATGTCGCTAGAACACTAAGCGCAAGTACAGGGGAGAAACCAGCTACTAGTAGCCTTATCTATCGATCTCATGATGCCCCGAGGTGTGTAATTGTCTTTAGGGAGTGGCACAAATCTGACTGGTTGGGATCACATGCCCCTTTGGAGACTGTCTGGGCTACTGATAATATAAGAAAGTTGTTATGTAACGCCCGCAACTGCATGGAGGTTGCCAACTATTGCACAAGTGAGTAACTCAGCTTTTGTAGCTGATAGAGTGGCCCCACAGAAGAAACCTTTCAACTAACATCGGGTAGGGTTGGTGACCAACGGATATATGAGCAACATATACTTGTTAGATGGCCCTGGACTCAAGCTTTCAAAAGCGTGGTGTCCCAACTACCTACTTGTAGGTTAAGTACACCAAGACGGATCATTACTTCGTTCGTGAAACAGTATAGATCAAACGTTGGCTTAGGTATGTTTCGCGGGTGTGGACTTATGTGTTCTATGACGGCTTGAAAGGGCATACAAACGTCAATCCGTCGTATTGATCGCACTGTTCAAGTTGGCGTTGAAAAATACAACAACAACAGAAACGCCAACTTGATCTCATATATCAAAGTGTCAAGACAAAAGAGGCCGCAGGTGATTCTCCCCCGGACTAAGAATAAATTCCTACATTTTTCTACGTGTTTCATCTAAAACTTTGTCACATTGGGACATCACGCCCCTGTGACTTTAAATAGCAGCGATTGGCGATGTGTTAAAACGTGGTTAACCCGATTAGACAGCCAATGTCCTCTAAAATACAGGTTCGTGGAAAACCCCCAGACTTGGCAGAGCATCGATAGATGTTGTAGTCTCCACGGGTCAGATTGTCTGGGCGCGAATCACTAGGAAAATAACTTTACCCATAATACTTCACCGCTGGTTAAGGTGCTTGATGTACACGAACATAGTTTCTCTCTCAGAGAGTGGGAAGCTTGACGCGTCGCTAAAAACGTCGAATAAATGGATCCCGATTTCATTGTGATCTACAGCTGAGAACTCTTTTGGGAAGAGATGTTACCATGAACAAGTTTAGGTGCCACCAGTCTTTCCTCTTTAGGAAACTGGTGTAACCTCTGTGGTGATGTATGATTTGGCGTGCTACCCGCCGTAATTAGATGGCTCTCTTTTCCTTTCTTTTCTCACGTTACTTCCTATCTTTTGCCGCTGTTTTTTTAGATCACCGTATCTTGAAATTTGGACGGCGCTTCCTGATAACGTTCGATCGAGTACTTCCCATTAGACAGATAGACAGATATCCACACCGCCAAATTGGAATGGCAACAGGAATGGTTTGAGAGTTCGCCCAGAGGCCCGTGGCTAGAGATTTTTTTTTTTTTTTTTTTTATAATCATAAATGCGTATTATCCTATCTAGGGACATGGCATGCTCGCTTTAAGCTGCGGCCAGCTATCTTAACTATCTTTACATGGGACCTTCTAGTTTTCTGTTTTCTATGTAGACAAAGGAAAATGGGGGTTTGTTTTGGTGCTCATTTGTGTTGTCTGCTTGGTTTGAGCGAGGGGAGCCAGGCGTAGGCTACAGGCGGGCTGTAGGTGGGTGTTCTCCGGAAGCAGGGCTTTGGACGCTGCTGTTTTGGGTGGCGCTGGAGGTCGGCGGTGTGTTTGGGAGGACGACATTGGATGTTGGTGACCACCTATAGGTGCCGAACCCTGTATTCTTGATAAATTTCAGCATTGCTGCTTTCCCTTTATCGGAGAAGAAGAGTTTGGGCATAGTGGGCGGTTCCCCAAGGTCCAGTCGTAAATCGTTTTGTTGCGAAAGAAATGTGGGGCAGTGTAGCGTGACATGTTCAACCGACTCGTTCTCTTCACCGCAGTGTCTGCACACTTGGGAGTCGACTTTCTTGGCTTTAAACAAGGCTGGGAGGTAGCATCCTTTGCCCATAAGGAGGTGGTAGAAGGCCGTCGTGAGGTTACGTGCGCCTTGGATCGGCTTCTGTATCTTTGCGATGCCTCCTCCCATTCTGCGGTAATGTGAACCACAAAAGCCGGTTGCGTATGGATTGTCTGTCTCGATCAACTCTTGCCATTTCTTCTTCACGTGTTCCTTCATCGCCCGTTTCAAGTAGCTGGCTGTGACGATGGGTTTGTCCGGTGGATTTAGTTCCAGGGCTGCTTTAGCGGCTTCATCCGCACGTTCGTTGCCAGCAATGCCCATGTGGCCGGGGCACCAGTTAACGATGATGTTGGCGTTGTTGTTAGCTGGTGGCAGTTGTCTGATTATCTCCGCCCAGTAGGTAGGCTTACCAAGCCTGCGAATGGCTGCTTGGCTGTCGACGAAGATGTGTATGGTGGAGGTGGGGGTTGGGAGCTGACGGGCGTAGGAAATGGCGCGCAGGAGAGCGAAGGACTCGCAATCGGCGACTTCGACATACTCGCCCAGGGCCTGACATTCAGTCATGATGGTGGCTTGGCCCTTGAAGTGGACTAGTGAGTATGCGGATCTCTTTCCTTCCTTCGAGCCGTCGGTGTAAATGGTGTCACAGCCTTCTAGCGACATTGTGTCTAGTTCTTT
Organism: Huntiella abstrusa; assembly: GCA_025685495.1. NCBI lineage: Eukaryota > Fungi > Ascomycota > Sordariomycetes > Microascales > Ceratocystidaceae > Huntiella > Huntiella abstrusa. The sequence goes on from JAJNMT010000040.1 coordinate 106,170, forward strand.
GCACAGGTCCAGGTGCGCTTCGGCGGCAATTTCTTTTGACACGTTAGGGATGCTCGTGGTTAGCGGGATTGGTTCGCGCCACGGGGCTTCCCATTCGATTTTGTCTCGGAGAATTGTCGTATTGTCTGGCACAAAACTACGGAAGGTGGCGGCGAGGTACTGGATCGGGCCTACTGGCGGGGTCGCAGTGCAGCCGATAAGGTTGAAGTCTTCTTCCGAGGTGAAAGTGTCATGGTGAGGTTGCATTCGGCGGCGGATGGGATGGTGCATTGGGAAGTCGAGAACTCGGAGAGTGTAACGCATGTTCTTCATGGATAGGGCTAATGGCATGGGTGGTAGTCCTGTCTCCAGTTCTGCCGCCCGTTTGGGGGTGCCATGGCCCGTACCCAGGATGCGCTTGGCAACATTGTACTGGAGGCTCTCGAGTTTCCCTGTAAGGCCTACTGGTTTCTTAACGGTCCACCAAAGTTCGGAACCATATGTAGCAATGGGCATGATCACAGTTTGGTAAAGCTGCCGGATGGCGTTTGTCGATAGACCACGGCGTTGACCAGTCAGGCGGATGATCCCGTTGTATGCATCTTCGGCTTTGTGAACGCGCTCTTGTACGTGCTGATTGAAGCGCAGGTGTGGATCAAGGGTAAAACCGAGCCATTTAACTGTCTCACTTGGCGATATTTCGAGATCTCCCACTCTGACGCAGGCGTCTTTTGCTTTGGCAGATTTAGAGCAGTGCAGTAGTTCTAGTTTTGAGGATTCGAACTCGATGCCTGCTTCGTGGGCGGTCTGCGTGAGATATTCGATATGTCGGTTCAAAGTTTGGCAGTTTGACTTGATCGATTTTGAGGCAACGGCTACCGTGATGTCATCAATGTACGCAAGGACCAGGGATTGTGTGGATAGCTGTGTGGGTAGAGGTGGTGGGAGTCTTAGAGTACGTGCGTATATCAGGAACAGGATTGGCGAGATCGGGCTGCCTTGGGGTACTCCACTGTTGATGCCAGTGAGGTCACCAATTTGATTTTGAATCTTCAGTTGGACATGGCGTGACTGGAGGAAGCTATTTATCCACGTGAGGCATTGGACCGGGAGACCGACTTCCATGCAGGCTCTCAATAAGGTTTTCCTGTCTACATGGTCGAAGGCTCCTTTTACGTCCAGAAAGGCGATGCTCACCGTGAGGTTGTCCTTTTTCCAATCGGCTATTTGATCCATGAGCAGGAGTCCACTGTCGATAGCGGAGCGTTGACGGCGTCCTCCAATTTGGCTGGGGTCTAAGAGTTGATCATCTGTTGCGGCCATGAAGCTGAGACGACGGGCGTAGATCTTTTCTAGCATCTTTCCCGGGCAGTTGAGAAGAACGATTACGCGGTAAGCTTTAACGAGCGAGTAGTCAGGTTTGTCCTTCTTCGGGATGATGACACCAGTGCCTTGGCGCCACGCGGATGGGTGCACGGCTAGGTCGAACAATTTGCGATATGCAGAAATGATAAGTGCGGGGTGGGCTTTCAGTGCTTGTTGGATGATGATGGGGGCCATGCCGTCTGGACCGGCGGATTTGTTAGGGAGTGTCGAATTGATCGCCCAGCAGATTTCGTTGTCGGTGATGGGGGCCCAGGACATTTTGGCGATGTAATCAGGTGGCAGTTCCAATGGTTCATCTGGCCGGTTGCTGTGGTCTTGCTCGCCACCCAGGAGGGAGAAGAAGGCGTTTTCTTTTTCATGGAACTCGTGACGGGCAGTCCCGGCGTGTTGGATGGTGGGCACTATGTTGGGTTGGATCCCGCGGGAGTATTTCAAGGCAGTGTAGATTTCCGGGCCTTGTGCGTTTTCAAGGAAAGCATTCCAGTGGTACTTCTTCGCTGCCCGTATGGCTCTGCGGATAGCTTTGCGGTCATGTTTGTACAGCCAGAAGGGAACGCGGCCTTTCTTGTACAATCGTTCAGTGCGCTTGGCTGTCTTTCTGAGTTGGGCTAGCTCATCATTCCACCATGGTTTGCTCCGCGGGCTACCTCTACACCGGGGGATGGCAGATTCGCAGGCTTCGTGGAGGCATTGTGAGAGTGTATTGGCTACAATTTCGGGGTCGTTGCTCTGTTGGATCTGGTCTAGGTGTTGTGCGGCTTTGGACTGTATTGTGGCTGCAAAAAGTTCCCAGTCGGCTTTCTTGATGTTGTAGGACCGGCTGGGGCTGGCGAACTGGGGCAGAGCTGACGAGCGCAGGAGAATACATTCGTGATCTGAGGTGCACATACCTAGGTACGACCATGTCCACGACGTAGTTGACGGGTCTATTGTGAAAGCCAGGTCTATGACGGATTTGTTGACTGAGGAGGTCCTGTAAAAGGTGCCCCCTTGCTCTTGTACGACCTTGCGGTCTACTAGCAGCTGGGCATCTTGATTTTCCAGCCAGTCTACGAGCTGTTGGGCTTTATCTGAAGGTCTGGCACCGGCGTCGGACCACCAGGGGTGGTGTAAGTTGAAGTCGCCCAGGATAATGGTGCGCCGCTGGTCTTGGCTGTAGCGGGCGGGGCGTGTGAGGCGAGAGAGGGGTTGTTCGAGCAGGCGGGTTCGCTCTATTGTCGTTTTGGCGTATGATGTAGGGAGATTGTGTTTTCTTCTTAGCTTGCGGGTCTTGACATTGTTGTACACGTTGAGTAGCTGCACATGGGTGTCGAGGTGGAGGTGTATAAGTTGGATGTCACCTTCCTGGGTACCGAAAACGTCGAAGTCGGCAGTGAATGATAGAGACTTGTGTACGTATGTTACAACACGGGGGCGATAGGGGAGTTTTGATAGCGGGGGAAATGGTGTGACTGTGGTGAAGTCTGCGTGTTTGTGGAAGATCCACTCGCCGTCCTTCTCGAAAACGTGCGGTTCTTGGATGCAGATTATCAGGGCCCCTTTCTCTTCGGCTTCTTTAAAAACCAGGTCCATGACTCCTTTTCTCTTCCCGTGGTTGTGCTGTATAATTGAGAGTTGGTCGTATTTATACATGGTTGTACTGGGCTATTTCGATTTTGGCTGCCGCGAAGTACATGGCAGTGTTTAAGCAGTGGCGTTCGGCTGCAGGTGAGGCTACAGAGAAGACCACTGAGGCCAGCTTTTGGCCGGGCCGAAGGGATTTGAGTAAGCGGCACTTTCCGCGGGTTTCGACGCCGTTGGATTGTGCAAATTCTTGGTGGAAGTTATGAAGTTCATAGACTGGCACATGGTGGGCAACAAGCATGCGCCATTTCTCGGGGAAGGTGACTTCGGTCCACCCGAGGGGGCGGAGGTTTGGGAGCCAGACGTCACGAGTTTCCCATAACATCGATCTGGCTGCTTCGGTTGCGCAGATCACTGTGATGTTACCCTTCCTGTTGTAGTGGGCTCCAATCGCAAGCATTCCGCGGCCGTTGTTAATCTTGTCACGGATTGCTTTGGGATTGGGGAAGGAGCCTTTCTTGCCTCCTGCACTGATCGTGAGGTGGACATACTGATTGCTGGTGTGTGAGGGGGGTTTTGGGCTGGCTTTACGGGTGTGGGACACTAGTTGAAAACCATCTTCGTCCACCTTCTTCTCTTTCTCGGCCTGGAGAGCGGCGCTTGGGGTGGCGGTGTATGGAGATGTTGCGATGAGCAGCGTGTTGGCACTGGGGAGGGCAGGGGGATCACTTTTGGTCTTCTTCTTGGGTTTGGAGACTTTGGTCTGGGCTTCCGTGGCCTTGGCTTTGGGCTTCTCTGCTACTTTCTTGTGGTTTGCGGGGTTGGTGGTGTTGTTGGTGGTGGTGTTGGTGGTGGTGTTGGTGGTGGTGGACTTCTTGGCCTGTGTGTCAAGGGTAGGTGCCTTGTTCAGAGTGATGGGGGTGACAGCGGTGGTAGAGGGCTCGGGGATGGGTACGGACACAGACGGTTTGCTGGCGGGAGTGGTGTGCAGGTGCTCCGCCAAATTGACTTCGGGGAGGCCCAGGTTCAGGGTCAGGGTGTAAACCGCGTTCCAGAGTGGGTGGCGTTCTTTGAGGAAGCCCATGACTGTCACCGCGAGAGTGTGCATTTCTTGGTATGCCTCTGGTGACTCAGCCATGGGAGGGTCTTCCATGAGGTCCATAGCCTCAAAGAGGGTGGTGCGTCTCCGGGAGGCGCTGATGTGGGCGGGGGGCGAAGACCCGAGTTGGCGCGAGGCATCTGATCTGCACTCGGTGGCGAGTACGGGATCAGTGACTGTCGATGGGAAGAGGTTGAAGTTTACGGTGGTGGCGACTTGTGCGTTGGGTTGGTGGTCGGGGAGTTCGACACTCTCGGCGCGTACGGTTTCCGCGGTCTTGAAGACGGGCGGAGACGCGTCGGCGTCCGAGTCCAGCTCGATGCGTGCGCTACGGGGCGGAGTTCTAGGAGGTTGTTTCGAAGGTTTAAAGAGAGCTTCCTCGGCCTCGGCCTGTGAGTCTCTCAGTTCAGATACGGCGCGCGCCATCGTTGTAGGCCGGCGTGTTGGTAACGGGTGTAGTGTGTTCGTGAAGGTCTACGGCAATACTCGACGCTGATTGGTCAGAGCACGGACGCAGAAAAAATAAAGGAAGAAGTTGCCGTGGCTAGAGATAACAGGCACTTTAGTAGCAAATATATGTAGGAAAAGGGTTACATGTAGTCCATTTCAAATAATGTACTTGATATGTTACACAATAAAATGAGCTACTATTGCTTATCTAGTGATCATAGAACTTCATTTACAGATGGTAACCCTATTCTGTTGAATGAATCAAAGCAGGTCTTCGTGACTTTATCACATTGTGCCACCTGATTGTTATATGTGTGGAGCCTATCGGCAACGCTCATTTATTTTATTTATTTATTTGGTTCTATGAATTCTGCTTCTGTAGTAGCTAACCCACCCAATCCCGTTGAACAATTAGACCGGGGAAAATACGCAACATGCGAATAAATACGTCGTAAGTGCTGAAAAGACGCCATGATGGGAGTACGAAACCGGATATACACCACGGAAAACCCCGCACACCTCATATACTTGCAGTCCAAAGACCACCAATGCAAAAACCATTGCATGTACTGACTGGCATTTCGCCTGAGTACATACACACCTGTCGCTCGAAACCTGGTGCCATGTGGAACACCCAGAGAGGCCAAGAGCACCATAAGGGAAAGGAAGAACTCATACTGCATAGAGCCGCATGAGCAAAATCAAGGAAAGAAGGTAGAAAAGTCCGCACGGTAAACCAAAGAAAGATGAAATCGAAGCAAAAGAGGGAACAAAGGAGCAAATGAAGGGTGTACTGTGTGTAAAGACAATATAAAGAGAAAAGGGTGGAGAGAGAAAAGAAGCAAGGTGTTTGTTATGTCGTCGTAAGTGCCAACAGCTGCGATTGTTGTGATGGTGTGAAAGAGTCGTCCCTTGCAATGATTGCCAACGGATCCCTAAGAGCGTCATTGTACCGACCATAAAGATCGGACACAGTTCACCTCGCATCCTCGAAAGCCGCTCGTTCAGAGTATCAATACTCTAATTGAGCGGCACCAGGCCGCTGGCCAGGTCCGGACAGTCCACCGCCAAATGAAGAACTGTTTGCCTCCTTCTGCTACAATGGCAGCTAGCAACGTCACGCCTACCGATAGCCTTGTGAAAACCAAAAGTCCGTCCGTCATGACCCGTCCGAAGCCTCATCAAAACCCCATTGAGCTCCAATGTTAGCCCCTTCCGTATCTTTCTCACTCGTCTCTATTGCCAGTCCGTCCACGCTTTTCGGTCAGGATCCCTGGAAAAAGCATCAACTTTCTCACGTCCGGCGCCCCTTCGCTCCAACATCCACCTCCTCTCTCTCTCATCTCCCACAAACCTGAGAACATTAACCTTGCGCTGGTATTCTGACCGAGGAAAAAACTCTTCGAGCGAAGTGCCGGTTGGTTGCATAATCTGTGTGAGAACTGACGTCCACGCGGGGGATTCCATGACCCAGGCCTCGCTACGGGCAGCGCGGTGAACCAAACATTCTTGTAGTGGTTCGTAAGCAGCTTCAATACGAAGGCGGGGGAGGGGGTGTACTCTTTTGAGCACCGGTGTACACGCGTAGAGTCCCAGACTGAGCAGCTTCCAGCTTGTCCATCTGGACTTGGGGGATGCCAGCGTGTGCTAATGCTGCGGGTACATATGTAAAAGTCGGCCTCAGCCCCGTCTTCCACAAAATGCGGAGTGTTTCATACCCCACCTCTGACTTCCGGCCAAGACTCTTAAGCAGTCGCACTGTTTTCTTGGCGGCCTCGCGAACAGCCTCTCCTTGGAGTTTGCCCGTCCCTAATCGATGGAGTTGCATGCCGAGAAACCTCGAACTATCTTGCACCTTCACTTCATGACCGTTAAACGCCAACGGGTGATCTTTCCACTGGTTACTGGTGTGCACATTGAGTGCCAAAAGCGTACTCTTAGCTGGCTCAAAAACTACTCCTCTCGTCTCAGCCCATCCCGCCAACAAATTAAACCTAAGTTGAGCAGACTCCTCAGCTTGTGCACATTTCTTCGCGCAAATCAGCAGGTTGGTGTCGTCTGCGAATTCGACCCCCGTGACACCGTGTCTTCACCGTTAAGAGAAAGCGCCGCATGTCTGCCAGCGAGATAGCTCGTAAGCCAGTTCGTGACATACCACGGAGCCCCTATCACTGTCATCTCATGAATGAGCCATTGGTGATCTACCTTGTCAAAAGCGCCAGCAACATCCAACTGAAGGAGTGGGACCTGTTGCTTTTTACCACAACGCTGCGCAAACTCCTGTACTGCCCTGACAGCTACATCCGTCGATCTGCCCGGCCCGTTTCCCATCGGGCCACTGGGAAGATATGGGTCCAACGCCACCGCTAGGCGATGGACTGCGATCTTCTCTATAACTTTCCCCGTTGTTGATAGCAGCAAAATCGGGCGCTACCCACTAGCCTTCCTCTGGTTCCGAGCGGACTTGCCCAGTTTGGGGATCAGCACGACTCTGGACTCCTTTCAGACAGTCGGTCAGTACTGATGATAAAGTGACGCTCGTGGGCAACGCTCATTTGGGTCTTTGAGATAGTTTCCTACAGAAGGTTAGTTTTGCGTGGTAACCAGTGTTGTCATGGCTGCTAATGTTCACACAGTAAATAAATAACGCAGTGGGGATTTTATGCTGAGTCAACAGGATATCTCATGAGCGATATGTTCATATTATAAGCTTAGCCAAATGCATTCAGAGCGCACCGGAGGTATTGCCGAAGCGAGGATGGCAAAGGACGATCCAGCGAGGCGGCTATAGACGAATAGTTTGTGCTGTGCCAAGGGTTTGGAACTGTTTCTCTATGAGTGAAAATCTATCCGCGCCGAGGCCGAGGACTGGCTATAAAGGTTGAGCAACATGACGTGAAGTCGTTGGTCGTTAGATCTAGTTACTAATTTCTTATTGCTGGTGTATACTGCCAAATATCTCATACGTAATCCTATAGTGCCCCCTCACTTTGAGAGATGCGCCACCACTGGAGTAGAGCCGGCTAGGTTCACGGGGAAGGTCCACCGAAATCTAAGGCGTGTCAAATTACTCAGGAAGTGGCCCTGTAACTGCCCTACACACCCTATCGTGAACGGTGCAAATGAAATTGAACAGACAATGGAGACGGTCGTCCGCTTGTATCATCCAGATATTTTAGTTGACATATCTAAGTTGGCCACCTCGCTACCCATACCGTTCAACAGAAACGGCGGTACGCGTTGCTCAAGAGTTCGTTCAAAGGTCTCCTAGCCAGTTAGATCTGGCATGCCTCACGGGCCCCTAACCTTCCTACTCCTACTTATTACTTTCATTGTAAGTCCTGAAGAGCTAACGGCGTCATATGATCCAGATATTACGTGTGGGGTTCGCAGGCAATACCAACTTGCTTGTTTAAAGTTGTTCCCCAGAGCAGGTCAGTTTAGCTCTGTGAATGGTATTTAGTACGACGGAGGAAAGAGCGATCAGGAGGAAAGTTGCTTTTGAGCCGAGCAAGAGTGCTCTTATGGTTCTCAACGTTCACGCCACGAACCAGTCAAACGGCGAAGTTTTTCCGCCGAGCGGGCAAATTTTATCGGTAGTGACTAGATTACGTTATCTGGGTAGTTGGACTAACTGTCCAGGGTCTGGTACTACACAATACTCTGTTCTACTCGCTAATCTGGGAAATAAGATCAACTTCCTCGCCGCTCTATAGAGGGCTAGCCAGGCCAACCGAGATGCTCCCACAATGATCTGAGTGGTCTGGCCTAGACTACGTGTGACTCCTCCGGGAGTCGTCCTTTCATGGCACGCTCACAGATATAGGTATCGAAGTTGAAGGCGTGCCAAAGTTGTGCGTTTCTTCTTTGTGCAAGAACCTAAAAGTCCCCCCGTTTGCTCCATCTCCAAACTGCGGCGGCGTGAAAGCCACTCTGGAAGTACCTTGTACACTTGGGTTCCCTCGCTGGGATAGGAATGGAGGACCTCTCTAGCTAGATTGCCATGAAGGGTGTAATTGTGCAGACTATGCATACGGATCCGCAAGAAGAATGTGCCAAACCCAGATACCGACGACCCATAAAAGTTGCCACGCAACGAGCCAGTTGCAAGAGATTCATTATATATAACCCTTGCATAAGATATGCATTCCAGTCAACATGAATAAAGGCACCTTCAACATTCCGCATTTCTGTATCAATCGCTTGTGATTATCCTCACAGTAACATTCAAATGTCCCAACTAGATGCCGCTTCCATAAGTCACACTAGTTTAGGCCATGCACTGATGTTGCCGCACCATTTTCTAACCGCTATTGTCTGTGCCTCGTTACACAAAATAGTTACTGTGTTCCTTGACAGACGCAGTTTGATCGTACGCCACAAGTAGCGTTTAAACGACGTCTGTCTTAAACGGAGCACCTAGGAATAGGAGTCCCGACACCAGAAATCCGGTTTCAAAGTGTCAAGGGCAAGCAGGCTGTTGCTGGTTTCATCAAAGATGCGAGGTTTGGCACAAAACGGTGGAACAAGGAGATTGGCGCAGCCTTAAATGAAAAGCATGGAATGGGGAAAGGTACAATGTTCAGATGAAGAATGGAAGCAGATGGGTTCCCTTGGAGCGACTTTTGAAGGAAGAGAGTTGTTGGAGTAGTTCACACTCAGTGAATGAGAGATACAAGAAGAGAAAGATAGGTGGGAGAACTACAGTAAAAAGAAAGAGAGCCAAGAAAAGAGGACCGGAACAGGGTTGGGTATGTTTCACGGGTGTTCTTATACTTTGTTTCGATGTTAAGGATTACTGTTCCCAATGTTAACAGCTTCCTTATAGACTCTGGCTAAAATGAGAGGGAAGGCAAAAAGATAAAAAGAAATGGTAGCAGTAGACAATGGATAGAGTCTACTGACGCGGTCGTGCAAGTCGATGAGTTTGGGGTCTTCTTGCGCGTTCGATGTGTCATGTGGTAGTTGCATTCCACGTTGAACGTGACTCATCGAGAAGTATATTTTATGTTTTCTAAGACCTAGGACGAGTGGCAATGATATGGGGCTTGCTCAAGTTCACAGTTGGCATTCTACCAGTTGAGACTACCTGTCTTATCAGGGAACTGAAACCGAAGTTACAGTAGGCACAACCCAAGTACCCTAGATTCCGGCTCGCAAGAAAGAAGACCTAACTCTCTAGGGCAGAGGTCGTCTTCCATAGTAGTTTAGGCAAGGAGGCTGTGGTTTCTTGTATCAAAGACATAGAATTTGGCACGCAAGAAAGTTTTGAGCGGCATGCTTGAAAATTCGAGGAACAAATAGAGCGAGTGTGATGGCGATGTGCCGGCAAAGGTTGCAAACCTTCCCCAGCACCTAGAGCAGTGAATGAGATGCCAGGGTTAAAATAGGGGTTTAGTATAAAAAGTGGGCGACTGACAGAGAGAGAGTTCAATGGATGCAGAGGATACATGACGTTTGATCAGTGACTACTGCCTTTGATACAGTGATCTATAAGGAGCGGGGAAAGATGAGAAGTAACGTGTCGAATTCAAGAAAAGAAAAATGTATGGAACTATGGTGGGGAGTACGTCGAACCATGGATCAACTTTGACGTTGTAGCAGTCTCCCAGACAAGAAAGGCTGGTGGCACCTAAACTGCTTTCACGGTAACAGGGTTACCCTATTTAGACAGATTCGGCTTCAATTTTGGCACATTTACGTGCTCTCACACAATTTGTCTACTTGAACGGACGTGGTGCTATGACGAGAAACGCTTTTTTAGATTGTACCGCAGGATGGAGACAATCATCAATTACAACACCTAGCTCGTCTATGTGATCACGGGGAGCATCGGGCTGCCACAAGTCTCAAATGTTTCGGTTGTAGGCCATTTCGGTTTGCTGGATGTATCCATATTCCTCCTCGGTGTTTGGATGATTGTCGCTGCATTTGAGAGTGTATTCAGCTCAGCGAGCAGGCTTCTTTAGATTGACTTTGTTTTTATAATCGTGATTGCGTATCGGCCCATCTAGGAACGAAGAATGCTCATTTTGAACCGCTGTGGCTATCTCTTGTATTTTATATATACACATCACCTTCTAGTTTTTTGTTCTATGCATGGCCAAAGGAACAGTGGTTTTAGATTGATTCCCAGTTGTATCGTCTGCTTGTGGTCTGAGGCACAGGTATCGAAGGTGAAAGCCACTCCATGAGTCACTTGCTTAGATTACCATCAAGGGCGCAACTGCCCAGGCCATATGTACAGATCCGCAAGTCGAATATCGCAGATCGGAATACCAACGGATTACGAACGTTTTCCGGCACCGGGAACAACAGTGGAAAAGGAGTTGGATGCGAGCAGCGCGATTTGGAGGAATGGATAGGGCGAGAGTGTTCCAGGAACACCTGGGGAAGGGGTTGTAGACGGATAGCTTATAGCGAGCTATGTCAAATATTTGGCGCAAGTTCTCGATGAGTGAGAACAGGTTTCACTCGGAGCTAAGAACCGATCACGGAAACCTTGTAGCGTGGCATAAAGCTACTGGTCGTCGGACCCGGACGCCCAGCTGTCATTGTGGGTGAGCACTACAAACCATTGCGCACCTTGTCCTTTAGTGCCCGCTCACGTTGACCGGTGTTACGGTTTACAACTTAATTAGACTTTACCTTTGACACCATCGTTTTTTGCCAGGCTGAAATATTTGTCATCACTTGTCGACGGCGCCTCTGTTTCCATCATCAAAGAAGTCAGAGAATGATAAAGTGTGTTTAGCGGTGAGCATTGAGTATAAAAGGTGCCGTCAGCTCGACCCGATTCTTGAGTATATTCTGCTTCCTCATCGACCTCCTTGTAACCCGTCTATACTGTCCGATTTTAGTGGGACCATATTGACCCTCACAACCAGAGCATAGCGGTTGAAGTGGTGGCCGGGCAGATTCGCGGACGAAATCTGTCAGCACCCAGTGGCGACAATTCAGTTAGTCAAAGAACAATACTGCGACTGCCTTGCCTTGCACACCCCACCAGCAGGGGCGCAAGTCAACTTCGACAAGCCATAGACACGACCGGCCGCTCGCAACAATCAGATATCACCGCCGTTATACCTCCACGGCCGACTCCACTATCACCCCGACGGCTCAGTATCTCTATTTCACCATCTCTACTACAAGGCGCTTCCAATGAATATCAGCTTTTGTATCCTCTTGTTTCGAGACATTTTCAATTTCCTACTTTTTGAGATAGTCTAATTTCTGGTTTTTCTTTCGATCGTGCACAATTGATCTCACGCAGCTCTTCCCTTCTTCGGAGGGGCTTAATTGGCTGAACGGTGACGGAAATCTATTGCTAGTTCACCCGCCGTATTCAAGGCTCCTGACCAAAACAAGTCATTTGGAGCCGGTGATCAAGTGTACACCAGTGTTGCTACTAAGTGTACGCACGCAAAGCCATTTGTCCACGACGGGGGTGATTTTTGTATTGGTGTGCCATTCTTCCATCCACCATCTATATTAGTTTAGATCATTACGTGCCACAGAACTATAAGGTCAATGTGCACGCAGTTTTTTCAGTCATTGCCGAGCTATGTTCCGAGCAGTTTATTTGATAGGCTTAACGCATTTCCTTTATTTCAGAAAGTTGGCCCGGCGGTTGCACCGAAAGGCTTTTCTGGGGGTCACGAGTTGATTGAGATTTGAAACCGCGGTGATTACTTACCAGTCTTGTCCGGCTTCTCCAAAATGTGGTAGTCTTTAGAGCCTGAATGACCAATCATATTAATTGCCATATTGTGCTAGATGGAGCTTCTAGCCCTGTGTGTGGTTTTTCAACCCAGATAGCGGGTTGTTCGATATGCCCAGCACAGATTATCAAGCTGTCTAAAGCGAGCGTGGCGCAGCTCCGTTGGGTACCGATGTTTGCAACAGGTTTCGCACCATCCCTGTCATTAACACCATCGTCTTAAATGCCACATCGCTTTCTGCTGTAGGCTTTTAATTTCGAAGGGAAGGTAGTAGTGTTGGGGTCGGGTCAGTTGATGAAGGTCGCGAGAGGAGACAAAAAAGGCGTCGATGGTTTTCTTCATGAGCAAGAAAATGGAGTTCTTCAACTCATCGAATAAATGCGCAGAATGTATCTTGTTTTATGGTACTTCGTAAATCGGCTTATCCACTGTTCATAGTCGTTTCGCCCGTTCTCTCAGACCACAGACTACTGAATCCCTTATCTCGTGTTTTCTCGGCTTCGTTGGCTTCACTGGCCTGCTGAGTACACTACTCCGTATCTACCTCGAATCGCGAGTCACCACTGGGCCATTGAATGGAAGCCTTAGAAGATATATTGATTCTTTCTTCACCAAGAACCTGTCCCTCGGTGCCTCCCTACAATGTCCCAGGGATAACAAAAAGATTATTCTACCTTCTCGAGCTCAAAATAACCCCAAATTTAGCTACGGGCAACTATGCTTCGTAATACTCACTCATACATTGATCTAGCTTCGTCTCCACGGTTTCAAATTGTGTAACCCACTAAAAATGTGCCGTCTTGTTTCATATGCAATGGCAATTTGACGCGTCGACGGACAGCGGTTCCAGGGCCATAGCTTTCGTCAAATAATCATCCCGATACTTCCATGCTTTCTTCCAGCCGTGGATACTATTGTCCAGCAACTTGTCAAATGAACATTCTTATTCGCTCCTAATCTGTTCATTTCTGGTGTTATATTTAGTCGTTAGACGAAGGCTGTCTATGTTTGTAAAGAACTTGAAAGATCGCGGCCATTCAGCATTTGCCACGTATCAACTATGAGTGTATGTCACCGAACACAGCTGACAGTTAACGGTTTAGCTCGTTCTCAGTTTGTCGATCTACGTATTCTGTTGCCACAGCTGTGGTGTATTTGTTACATTTCCAGGAACGCCAGAGTGCGTGTGGAGCCAATATTCTTGGTAAATAGCGGCATGTAAGAGCTTGCAAACCACAAGGCTTTGCCTAGTACCTGATATACATTCCAGACAGCCCCCACTCTGCATAGCTTTCTTTTCTATTCTTTCCTTCCCCGACAATGTCTCTGCTTCCCACATTTAAAGTCCCATTCATGACTAGCCTTTGACACGGTAGGTTCTTTTGTTAAAGTCTATCAAATGTCGGTGGCTGGGTGGGATGACATATTTAAAAACTTGGTGGTAGGTTGCACTTTGGTGGGTCAATATGCCTACACAGGAGGTCACACAAAATGACAGAAACTATGACTTTGTCAAAGAGAAAAGGGAAGACGGAGTTGGGCAAGGCCCTGGCTCGAACTTATGATTCAATATGACAGTCTCATAGGACTGTTTGGAACTTGCTGTGAGAGGTCGACAAGGTGGCGATATTGTTTCTAAATGCTACGTTGCGGCGTTGACTATAGTATCAGACAAAATCTCGGTTGGTAACACACGATAGCACCCATGCCAAAATAGGAAGTGTCGGGTAAGATCAATTAATGGTAAGGGTCGATAGAGTCACACTAAAATCAGACAGTAAAGACAGGAACCAAGGGGTTCGGCAAAGAAGCAGATCCTAACACTAATAACACAACGGGATTGAAAGCAGGCATTGCGATGTCTCACATGCAGACTTCTTAAGGCTATTCAATGACGGGTTCTTTTTCATGTATTCTAATGAGTGAATTTTTTTGGTTTCATCTTCGTCGAAACATTATCCATTCTCAGGTAGCTCAGCAAAGCTGTTGATCGCCAGGAAATTTATCACAACCAGCTCACACGACGAGCCCCGAGTGGCATTAGCCAAAATCAAGACATCAAGAGACAAAGAACGTGACAATTGAAACCAGTGAAGTTTAAGTTTAACTTGAGAATGTGAAAACATATTTAAATAAATATCGTCATTTCAAGATCAGTGTCATGATGATCTCAAAATTGAGGGCTGTTAGTATTCTCAACTGATACAACTCCTGGAATACAAGTGCCTAGAGACGTAGCGCACAAAGGATGTCAAGAGCTCATCTTAAATTAGACGTTGAATGCAGGAAACAGAGACTTTGTTAAGGAAGAAAAGGGAGGAAAAGAAAACTCTGCAGAGTGGCAGCTGCCCGGGATTTGTACCAGGTACTAGAATGATTCCCCTTAGAAGGTGGTCAACGGTGGTCATGACATGGCAAAAACTTGAACCATCTGGTTTTCTTGATAGTAGCGGTCCGATCAAATCCAACCCGATGTGGTGCCAAATGCGATCCAGGACAGGTAGCGGCTTGAGCAAGCCTTGCTTGCACTGATGTCAGGCGTTGGCGCTGCTGCATAGCTCGCAGTATCAGACAAATCGAGCGACACCTTCAGTGTAGGTCGACCAAAAGTATTGTCTAGCGATTTCCGTAACCATAGTCCTCTTTCCGGAGTGAATGAGTGTCATCGGGTCGTGTACTTTCTAGAGCAAACTAGTTTGCAAAGGCCCGGACTTAGGAATCCAAAGTCGAGAGGCTGCGTCTGAAAAACATTCCGAGATGGATACTTTCTAGCTACCCTTCAATTTGTCGGGTCAGTGTGGGGATTGTCGCTTCGCGGCGTCGCAGGCAATGGCGCAGTCGTGATCGAACGAAAAGGCGGACTTCCATTTGTCGGGTATCTTCGGATCACGGAAAGGCGAGGTTGGGTGAGGGGAAGGCGTAGATGTAGGAGAGTGTAGTTGGACATGGGTGGTGCGGACGCATATCAACCCATCGCGGGACTTAGCGAGCAGTTGTTGACAACGGGCGGCCAGACGAGGATCTGAATCGTTTTTGGGTAAGTCGAGTCGTGCAAGGGCATCGGGAAGCGGAGAAAGTTTGCCTGGTCGGTGTTCCAATTCCAAGTTATATTCGCTGAGCAAGAGGGCCCAACGCGCTTGTCTTTCCGCCAATTGTCGAGTATCCGCGAAATGGAGAAGGTTCTTGTGGCCGGTAAGCACGCGGACAGGGTGTTGGGCGCCTTTCAGTTCTCCACGCCATTCCTTCAAAGCTCGGACGATGGCCAAACGCTCCTTGTCATGAATCTCGTAGTTATACTCCGCCGGCGCGAGCTTCTTGCTGAAGTAGGCGCAAGGATGAAGCTGATCGCCGTGTTGTTGAAGAAGGACTGCACCTGTGCTATAACCGGAAAATCTTAGGGTATAGAACCAAATGAGGCCTTGCCTGGATATGATCGTCACTTGCCTCACTGAATCATTGGTCATCATCTGTCGGATGTTACATAGTGATCAGTGGTCACAAGGTGATTGTTAGTCACCAGGTGGCTGGGAGTCACAAGGCCGTTAACAGCAAGCACTGCACATAAAAGGTGCCATCAGCTCGACCCAGCCAATGAGTGGATTCTGTCTCTCCATCGAACTCTCTGTTACCTGTCCATAATATCCGTTTCTCGTATGACTCAACTGACCCTGATATCCACCACCACCATCACCTCCGCCGCCCCCGCCGCCCCCGCTGTCACGTCCACCGGCAAGACAACCAACAAGAGAGCTTCGGACAAGCCCAAACCCAAAGCTGCCGTGGCGACCAAAACCAACACACAGTCCCAGAAGAAATCTGTCAACAACGTCCCGCCTGTACTTTCATATAAAAATGCACCAGATATCGATATATCACCCTACATAGCCACCCCCCCCCCCCCCCTCCCCGCAGCTTCTCAAGCCCCGAAAAACAACAACATCGACGAAGATGGTTTCCAAACGGTGACCCACGCCCACAAACCCCGCCCCTACCAGCACCCATCTCGCAATCAGCATAGAGCGAAAGAAGGGCGCTTTCACCGACCCCGAAGCCATACGCGATAAGATTAATAACGGCCGCGGCATGCTCGCCGTCGGCGTACATCTGAACATGCGAGGGAACATCACAGTAGCTTGTGCAAATGAGACCGCCAGAACCCTGATCTGGAACTCTAGAGACACCTGGATGCCCAACCTCCGTTCACTCGGCTGGACGAACGTCACCTTCCCTGAAATCTGGCGCATGCTGGTCGCTCACTATGTACCAGTGTATGAACTCCGAAACTTCCCCCAAGAGTTTGCCCAGTCAAGCCCTCGCCTCGGTGGTATTCTCGGTAGTCTCACCCGGAGCAGAACGCTACTGCCTAAACACTGTTATGTATTTAGCGGCGGCTAAGAATGAGATTGCCAAGTACAATCATGTATAAATTCGACCAGATCACTATTATACAACACAACCACGGAAAGAGAAAGGGTGTCATGGATCTAGTGTTAAAAGAAGCCGAATAGAAAGGCACCCTGCTAACCTGCATACATTGTTAGGGTTTGCAATCCCAATGGGCTTTTCCTGTGATATCATCGTTCCTCGTGACGCTGAAGTATCAGCCGTCGCATCTTCCCTCGCCACACCGAAGGCCATCACATCGTTCTTCGCCACGCTAAGGCATCAGCTGGTTATTATTCGCCACCACAAGCTCTTTGACGTCATCATCAAAGTATTTAGAAAATGATACGGTGTGTTTGAGGGCGAGAATCGTAGTATAAAGAGCCATTGCCGGCTCTACCTGATTGATTAGTTTAGTCTGCTTCTTTAGCGAACTCCTTGTAGCCTGTCTTCACTGTCCGATTCTGTGTGACTCCATTGACCCCTCATATACATAAGCTCACGTATTCGGAAAGGACGGAAAGTGGATTCTCCACAACCACTCAGACACCGTTACACCATATCCAGCATCAGTAAACCTCCCATATCGCCCCCCGGATTGTCATTTACGTACACAACTCCCTCCCCTTTAATTCAGATCACGACATCTTCAGAAACCACGAAGGAGATTCCCAACTCTTATACCTCCACCTCGATACTCATGTGCAGCTACTCAATGTGTACACCTCTGTCAAGACCCGCAAAATGCGAAAAAAGCACAATCTTTCTACCACATACGCCAAAACGACAGTAGAGCGAACCCGCCTGCTCGAGCAACCCCTCTCCCGCCTCACTCGCCCCGCCCGCTACAGCCAAGACCAGCGGTGCGCCATGATCCTGGGCGATTTCGACCTACAACACCCCTGGTGGTCCGACGCCGGTGCTAGGCCCTCAGGCAAAGCCCAACAGTTTGTGCACTGGCTCAAATATCAAGATGCCCAGCTGCTTGTAGATCGCAGTCATACAAAAGCAAGGGGTACTTTCTACAGAACCTCCTCAGTCAACACATCTGTTACACATTTAGCATTTACGCTAGACCCCACCACTACCTCATGGAAACAGTCATACTTCGGTATGTGCAGCTCAGACCACGAATGCATCCTCATATGTACGTTTGCCAGCGCTGTCACAAATTGCAAGCCCAAACCGGTCTTTCAAAATTAAGAAGGTCGACTGGGTGTTGTTTGCAGAGACAGTACAGTCAAAAGCCCCACAGTGTCTAGAACAGATTCAGAACAAGTCGTGACCCAGAAGTGGAGGCCAACGCACTCTCCGAATGTCTGCAAGAAACTTGCGAAGCCGCTATCCCCCGTTGCAGAGGTAGCGCGCGCAGCTAACCCTGGTGGAATGATGATTTGGCCAAACTACGCAAGATCGCCCAACGCACTGAACGCCTTTTCAAAAAGACCGCGTTCCAGACTGGCTATATAAACACGGCCGCAAGGTTATCCGCAGAGCTATAAGTGTCAATGTTAGGGTTTACAACCAGACTAGGCTTTGCCTTTGACTCTATCGCCACTCACCGCACTGGAAGCATTGGCCATCATTTGTCAGATGTTACGAAGCTACCGGCGTCAGCAAGATGACCAGGGGTCTGACCGAAGATTACCAGCCACCGAGTGGTTGGTGGTCGTAAGGGGTCAAACCATGAACGAGCACACATAAAAGGTGCTAACCAGCCCAACTCAGCCATCGAGTGTATTCTTGCTTTTTCATCGAACTCCGTGTTACCTGTCTCTCTCCGTCCGATTTTAGTGTGACTGTAGTGACCCTGACAGTCAAGGGCTAGTCTTAAATTAGACGTTAAATGCAAGAAACAGAGACTTTGTTAAAGAAGAAAGGAGAAGAACGAAAGCAACCTTCTTCCTTAATACCCTCGAAATGGCACCTTTTAGGTTTTGAGATGCTTTTTCCACCGGACTCAAGGCAAAATTGTCCCATTTGCCGTTGAGGGCTGAGGATTTCCCAGTCACTTCACCTCTTCCCTTTTTTTTTTTTTTTTTTTTTTCTATTCTTTTATCCAATGGCGCGCTCATCGCCGCTTCACCCCTTTTGAGGACAGCCTCGTCGATGACTCAACCACCACATCACGACCACCGACGCCTCAAGAGCTGCACCCACCCTACCCACGGTGCGCTCACCTTTGGATACCCTCTTTCAAGCCAACCTTCAATCGACGTGCTTTTCAGCAAGGTTCAGCGCCGATTTTACACCCTCATCTACTACCTCGGGATGGATTTATGGACACGATTGGATCATGGAAAATTTTGACGAAGGACGGCGAATTTTCCCCCAAGACGACTGTGGAGACAACCGCTCAGGCAGATGGACGTACTGTGCACCCGCAAAATAAGCAAACAGACACAACGCCGCACGTTGTCTGACTGGGAGACTGATAGCTGGGGGTCACTTTGAGTGTGGCATTTAGCAGCAGATCGCATCAGGCAACATTCTGTCTTTCTTCTTTTGTTTTTTTATGTTTTGGTGGATTGGGGAGATTGGGGAGGGAGTGCCGGGTACGTGTGCCCAGTTGTTTGGCACAGGATCGATTAAAATGGAGGAAAAGAAAATTAAGAAGCCCACACACGTTTGTTATTAGGTAGTTACATAGATACGTAGATATTTAGGTCGCTTAACGACACCCATTGCCATATCCCACGATAGGACGAAAGCAATAAATGATCCCAAAAAAAAAAAAAAGAAGAACGAAAGCTCTGCAGGGTGGGGGCTGCCTGGGGTTTATACCAGGTACCAGGCAAAGCCTAGAGAGTTGCAAACCCTAACAATAAGGGCAACCAAGAAACAACACTGAAACGCCTTCCTGGATAATGCACAAGGTCCGAAAGTCTATACAGCCCTGAAGTACACGTGCGGGATCCAACTGAATATCGTTCCATCCACTCAACACAATGGCACTTCCAGACGCTCGTTCTATGATACGTCAGAAGCCTTCTTCTTCCCGCTGGGTGGCGAGAAGGCCATAGCAACCACCCAGATGAACCTCTCGAACTGCCACCGGACCATCTAGCCAAGATGTCCCGGGCCCCCATTACCGATAAGGAAAGACGTTGGACCATCGAATCTACACTCCACAACAAGTCCGCCGTTTCTGGCGGCATGGCCCTAATTATCCTCCAGCATGCACTCAGAGCCCACCCCACACTGATCCTCACTCCGTACCGCAAGCTTTGCCACCTGAATACACACACATCGGTGTGGCACCGGGGCACTGTTGTTATCATCCCGAAGAAAAACCCCGACTACTCGCTTGTTAAAGCTTACCGCGTGATCGTTCTTCTCAGCTGTCCGAGAAGGATGCTTGAAAAGATTTAGACCCGACGCCTCAGCTTTATGGCCGCAACCAATCATCAAGTCTTAGATCCCAGCTAAATAGGAGGACGCCGCCAACGTTTTACCATTGACAGTGGTCTCCTGCTGATGAATTAAATTGCCCAGTGGAAGAATCAGAACCTTCTAGCAAGCATCGCATTCTTGGACTTGAAAGGAGTCTTCGATCGTGTAGACAGAAAAACCCTTCACAAGGCCTGAACGGACGTTGGCCTTCCAGTCCGATGCCTCGCCTGGATCGACGGCTTCCTCCGATCTTGGCACGTGCAACCGAAGATCCAAAATGAATCACATGAACTCACCGGCACCAACAGTGGGGTACCTCGAAGCGGCCCTATATCACCGATCCTGTTCTTGATTTACACATACTCCCTGAGACTCCCGCCGCCAACACCCACAAAACTCTCTACACAGTCCCTAGTGCTTGCACATATCGACGAGATCACGGTCGCCGTCGCCTCTAAGTCTATCAAAGCCATCTCCCTAACTCCGAACCGCCATATCAGTACCTCACGCAAACCACCCTGGAAGCAGGCATTGACTTTGAACTCCTGCATTGCACTGAATCTGCCAAAGCGAAAGACGCTTATGTCAAGTGGGCGACCTCGATATACCGCCAAGTGAAACAGTGAAATGGCTCGAGTTTGTGCTAGACCCCCTCCACCTACGCTTCAATTAGCATGTCGAAGAATGCGCCCGTAAAGCCGATGCCGCATTTAAAGGAATCATCTGCTTCACCGGCCAACGCTGTGGTCTCTCTGCCAACGCCATTCGGCAACTCTACCAAACCGTCACCATGCCCATCGCGATGTACGGGTCAGAACTATGGTGGACAATCGACAAGCCGGTAGGGCTTACAGGAAAACTGGAGAGCCGTCAGTACACCGTCGCCAAGCAAATCTTGGGCACCGGTCGTGGCACACCAAAACGAGCAGCCGAACCGGAAGCAGGCCTGCTGCCAATGCCACTTGCCCTAGCCCCGAAGAATATGACGTACACTCTCCGAGCCCGAGATTTCCCTACGCGCCACACTGTCTGAACGCGGAAGACAATTTCAACCCGATCAGTCACACCCTGTTACTCACCAATAGGCCCGATCTAGCGCCTCTCCGCCATCTTCCGCAGCTTCGTGTCGGACAATACGACAATTCTTCACGATGAGATCGAATTGGAAGCTCTGTGGCGCGACGCAATTTCGCTAACCTCCAGCATCCCTAGCTTGACAAAAGACATTGCTACCGAAGCGCACCTGGACCTATGCAAAGACCTCGACACAATGTTGCTAGAAGGCTGTAACACCATTTACACTGCGGGCTTGAAGGAAGAAAAAAGACCCGCATACACAGTAGTCCACTTCAAGGGCCAAACCACCAACATGACTGAGCGACAGGTCCTGGGTGAGTATGTAAAAGTTGCTGATTACGAGTCCTTCATTCTCCTGCGCGCCATTTCCTACGCCCGTCAACTCCCAGCCCCCACCTCCACCATACACATATTTATTGACAGTCAAGCAACTATTCGCAGGCTCGACAAGCCGAACTAATGAACGGAGATGATAAGACAACTGCTACCAGTTAGCAACGACGCCAACATTATCGTTGGCTTGTGCCCCGGTCGTATGAGAATTGCTGGCAATGAACGTGCGGACGAAGCTGCAAAGCCGCCCTGAAACTAGACACGCCGGATGGAGCCATCGTCGGAGCAAGCTATTTGAAACGGATGATGAAGGAGCATGTAAAGAAGAAATGGGTTGGACACACCAAGCTACACTGCTCTGCATTTTCTGCACAACAAGAAGATTTACGACTGGACCTTGGGAACCAACCACTATGCCCAAACTCTTCTTTCCCAATAAAGGGAAAGCTGCAATACCGAAAATTATCGAGGAGACATGGTTTGGCACGCATAATGGTGAGCGACCTCCATGATCACCCTCCCACCCGCTCCGTCAATCACCAATGCCAGCTCGAATAGCAGCAACCAAACTCTTGCTTCCAGAGGTCAATCACCTGCCCTGCAGTCAACTTATAGGCCATGCCTGATTCCCCTCGTTCAAACAAAGTAGACAACACTACGGGGCTCCAAAATAAACCCCCACTCTTTTTTATGTCTATATAAAACAGAACAATAGAATATCCCGTATATAGATAAGATAGCCCGCCCGCAGCTCAAAGCAAGCATGTCATGTCCCTAGCTAGGATGATGAGCATTTAGGATTAGGCATAAAAAAGGGAGTGTACAGTTTCCCGCCTAATCTGAGTGGTGTGTGATTATATCTGTGTGACGGCCAGAGTGCGTCATCCAACGCAGCATCTATTTATTCATTGATACTTGTTCTCCCAGAGATTCTGACTTTTAACTTTCTATTTCGTCGATCATCACTTTCTCCCATGTTTTGTACTGTCGCCTGTATGGCTATGTGCTGTCTGCGTTTTATGGCTCATATCGTTTGTGTGGGGTTTGTAAGTTTGAATATTGACGGATAGGTTTTTGTGTCTAGGTATGTTAGGTTTGTATGTTATGTCTTAGGTTCCTAAAAAATGCTAGAGTTGGTTCATGTGGGTATATTTCATGTTTGGCGAGTAATGTACTTGGGTTTGCAGATATTCAGAGATGCTGCGTCAGCTTTCGTGAGGTGCATTGAGTTGCTCCTAACATATTATGTCATGAATCGATGTGTTTCTTGGTTTGTCATTCAAATGCCTGTCACATGTGGTCTCTGTATGCATGATTGATGATTTTTTTTTTGTGTCATTACTCTCATGCCAGCCGAAGCCTATGGAGAGATTGTTATTAATAGTAACAACAATAGCCTAAATCAAGAACAAAACTAAAAAGGAAATTCGTAAGTCATCAGCACCCTCTCTTTCTCCCCATCTCCACCCCTTCGCCTGTACTTCCTCTTACGTCCCCAATGAAAGCTCCCTCATCTTCTCTCGCACCTCGTAGACCGCCCTCAGGGCACCCACTTCCGTCCACCCTTCCTCCGGACACCGCACCCGCACCCACTCCATTTCCTCATCCAGGCCTCTACCCCCCTCCTCGATCCACGGCTTCGTGCCAAATCCTGTATCTCGAATGAAAACAGCCAGAGCCTCCTTGCCCTTGCTACTTTGGAATAAGTCGCCCAGCGTAGGGAGCTGGGGTCCCATTGACATGAAGGCCTTTTTTCCTCGCCGACTTAAACCCGGGACACTCGAACAGAATATGGAACACCTCCTCTTCTTCTCCTCCGCACACTCGACAGACGGCATCATCCCTTTTCCTCGCATTCCTCAGGAAAGGTAGATAGTAGCCCTTCCCCAGCTTCAATTGAAAGTAGGCTGAGCTAAGCGCCTTGGGGCCATTTGATAGGTTACCTTTGGTGCTCAGCTTTGGCCGGGTCCGCACTACCGCGGAGTAGTGCTTACCGACAGCTTCTTTCCAATTTCCACCGAGTAGGGCATCCCACTACTTGATGCTCCGTTCCCTCACCAAACGCTTTACATGGCTTAAAGAGGTAAAGCCCCTCTCTGGTGGTGTTTTCAATAAGGCCTCTTTGGCCACCAAATCCACCTTCTCGTTCCCTCCGACGCCACTGTGCCCCGGGCACCACATAATTGTGACGTCCTTGGTTCGTAGCGGTCTTAGTACTTTAGAGAAGTAGTTGATGCCGCGGAATCTTTGAGTCGCAGCTTGCGAATCGACAAAAATGAATTTTTTGCCTTGTGTGGTTTGTAAAAATCGAACTGCTTGGACATTTGCCCAGCATTCACAATCGGCGATCTCCACATGGCTTCCCAAGGCATTGCTAGCGGTCATGCCTGAGTTGCGGTGGAAGAAAGCCCACGAGCTTTTGTCACTTTCCTTGGAACCGTCTGTGTTCACGATTCGCGCACTCTCCTGCTCCAGTTGATTCACTAAGTTTGGGTGGCTTGCGGCCACTTCTTCTTTCGTTCCACGCTGGATCTGTATAGATAGATCTAACGGGGCTTGCCATGGAGCAAACCACTCCACTCTAGATCTATCCATATCCCAAATTGCAATGAATTCTGTAGAACCGAGAAAAACCTGTGGCAGAAACGTAGGTCTTGGACCTACCTGGCATTGTGCCAGCTCTGCTAAGGTTTTCCCCGATTCTAAGCCTTCAAATTCTCTTGAGAGTATTTGCCGTACGGGGTGGTGCTCCGGAAAGCTGAGGATTCTGATAGCGTATCTTCTTTTTGCCATCTTTATCTTCACCTCTATAGGGAATAATCCAGCTTCAATTCGCATAGCATGAACGCAAGAGCCCTGGAAAGCACCTAGTATTGCTTTGAGTCCGAGGTTCTGCACCCGTCGCATGGCTTTTATCTGCTGCATCATCGGAATATGCCCTTTTTTCCATACAATTGCTCCGTATTCCATGATTGGGGCTACGTAGCAGTTGTATAGAATCTTGGCTGTGCGGGACGGTACACCTCTTCCAATTTTAGTGAGTCTAGCAATGGCCATAAAAGCTTTTACGACTTTACTTACTGCCTCTTTGATATGTTCAAAAAACTGCATTCGTTGGTCTAGGAAGAAACCCAGCCATCTCATTACTGTCTTAGGATATTTGTATATTCAATCTTTTTGTCCTGTGTTTGTTACCCGTTATGTGTGTTGGTAGCTTGTATTTTCGGATATTTCTTTAGTATGTTATCCTTTGATCATGTTTATGTATTTGTATGTTCATTCTTTCTCTCTTGAGCTTGCTGAGTGTTTTGCGTGTTGCGCACTTGTCTTTCCAGATGTTTCATTAAGGAGGATACATGAAAAAAGCTATTCAGCCAGTAATGATCATAATACAATCCTATCCGCAAAGAAGGGAGATTTACCTCCGCCTGTATGTTATTTCCAGAGTTGCTCAAATGTTCCTGATCAGCACATTGGATTTTGCTTATCTCGGCACGTGATATCCGGTGGGTTTCGTACCGTGTTTATTTGCGGTCGCATCACATATTTATATACCGAATCTTGTTCTCCCAGAATGTTTGACTTCCAACTTTTCTATATTGGCCGTGGTCGATTACTTCTGTCTTTTGTACATTCGCCCGTATGGCTGTGTGCTGTTTGTATTTTTGTGCCTCGCATCGTTTGTGTAAGGTTGTATGTATATTTGTATCTTCACTTTTCGTCTTGTGCTTGTGTCTGTGGTGTTTGTGTGTTGTGGCTTGAGTTCTCGAATAGTACTGAAGTTAGGTCTTGTGGCGTGCGCCGTATGTTTTGCATGCTTTACACTTGTATTTCAGCGTATGCATTGATCCTCTCTTAATCCTTTTGGGTGTATTGTATTTATCTGGATAGGTTGTTCCATACATCGAGGTATTTTCTCGATTGCCAGTCATACTTTTGGTATATTTGGTCTTGTTATTCATCATTGATATTATCATGTACTTCGGAAAGTATAAAGTAGTTTGAATGGGAAAATGGGTAAAAGATAGTATAACTGTGATTTATTCTGTTCTTGATGATTATTCTAAATTCTAGTTTGCAAACTTGGGAGGTTCTTTTCCGTTTATATGTCTTGTCCAGAGTTGCTGGAATATGCTGAATCAATACTTTGGATACTCTTGTACTTTGAGCTTGAAAGGTTTTCTTGTACTTGTGGGATTTCTTCTGCGTCAATAGAGTTTCCTTTCCTTTGTAGAAAGACTTACGTTGTGCTGACCAACTTTTATTCTTTCTCTGTTGAGCTTATACAATTGTCTTTCAACCGGGACTTGCGTGTTTCCGTATCGCCGCTTTGTCAGTCGACCGTCCTTCACTTGGGATTTCTAACTTACTATTTTTGTATTTAATGTGCTTGTATTTTTGGATGTTCTCAGAATACTCCTGGATGTACACTCTATACAGATCGTCCCTTGAATTTAAACTTTTCGTCTTTATACATGCTTCTTGAAACATCCAAAAACGCCGTTTGTTCGGTGGATGCCATCTAGAGGCTCTGAGATGCATCGGGCTTGTGTTCCTTTATTGATACATACAAATCGACAGCTCTGCTGTCTTGTAAAATAGTAGACTTCTATGGGATTTGATCCTCCTGTGAAACTTAGCATTCATAGACAGCTTGATGGCAGACTGTTTATCAACGACAATGGGGAGCGGTGTAGTTAATCGGACTTGGAGGTGTTGTGAGATCAGTAGAGTAGATGTGCTGGAATACAGTCCTTCCTGACGGGCATCCTTCAGAGCGATGTTCTCAGTTTGAAAGCAGCCGGAGAGACACACTTTTGTGAACACATGATTGCCAGCTAGTTGGATTATGGCTCTCAGATGAAAAGATGGACGCAGTTGCAATTGTCCTACCTACAAAATGGCCGGTGTAATGCGCACCAACGTACCCAATCAGCGATGGTGTTGACTAACGATTGTAGTTCAGCTGGCGATTTGGAGAGAACAGAAACTACTTTTAGAGTCCGCCAAGTGCTGTTACATGTCGTAGGGCTGGATTGAGCTTACACCTGCCGGGTTTGATAGTAACATAGTTCATATCTAGTCTTGTCTTGATGCTAAGATGTGGGATAGAACAAGCCTGTTAGTGATATTGTTTAATTGTAGCTTGTGATGCTTCGTGAAGACTGTCGCTCAGCTTGAGGCCAGCTTGCATAGGAGCTTTTGATGGTTTATGATGTTGTTTTGACCTGCCACAACGATCACATCTACATGGCAGATAATGGTGATCGATAGTGAGAGCGTGATGAATATATCTTCATCTTTTGGGGAACATTTGAAGTCAACTCCTTGAAAACCTTGAACGGAAATTGATACCACAGTTTCGATGATTGTTCTGCGCTATACCCAGCCTCAATATACTTTCCAGGTTTGGACTTTGCATAGTACCGTCCGGTATATCAATGAATTGTCCAGTAGCAAACTTGACAGGGACGCAATCGTTATAGGCATCATATTTCATGTTGAAGGAGTGGTCATTTGTAATGCGTGACGAAGAGAAAAACAAGTAGATGGTTATCGGCTCTGCACTTGGTGGGACATGTTCAGAATAATCTATACCAAGAATTTGGTTGAATCCCTCGACTACTCATGTGGCGTTGGATTTCGCAATTGGAGTACCGGAGTTCTGCTTGATCTTATCAAAGCATTTGCCTCTAATGATATGCCATTTTAGGTCATGGTGCCTCTCTGCTGGAGGATGTGTGTCTTGTTCTGTGACACTCGATCGTTCGCTTTGCATTGTTTTATTCCACCCTTCGCCTCTGGAGGAAAGTTGTGATTGTTTTCATGTTTGTGATTCACTGACACTGGCAAGAGCGGTAAAGGGTGCAAGCTTAAAGACTTCGTCAATATCTTTGATGTCGTGTTGAGCGATGTTGACAGTAAAGCTCCTTGCTTGAACGGTAGTATTTGGAACAGCTCCAAGTTCATCCATGACCGGGGAATCTCCAGGTTAGTGTGCCAAGCAGGCAAATCGGTGCTTTAGGCTCTTTGGTTGATTGCGCCGTACCCTCACTACATAAGTATATTCGAATCCAAATGCATGACACGCAAAACATGAAACATAACCTAAAAGACCTGACTCTAGTATTATCCGGGACATAAGCCGCCACACACAGAGATGCACTAGCAATATCTCATGGATATCCACGGATACGAGCACACTGAACACAAAACAAGAAACATAACCTCCCAAGAAATAAAACACATCAATTGTATCATAAAGCATACACGCCCAGTGCTAGGCACGAACACCGATACTATATAACCACACCGGCGAAAATGCAAAACGATAAGTTAGAACGCGAAAACGGTGAGTCAAAAATCCCGAGTGACCGATGGTCGACCAACAAAACTGCGATACGATGACAAGCAAGCACCGGCAGAAGGCAACCGTAAAACCCTTCATAGCGCAAGAGTAAATAAAACCTGCCAGGACAAAGAAAGTTTAACTTGTAAAGAAAAACTTATCATCAAAGGAAAACTCTCTTGACATAGAAAAAGCCGTCACGAGTACAAGAGAGCTTTCCCTAGCACAAGACCACGAGCATATAGAGTATGGATTCAGCATTTCCCCGCAACTCTGGAACTTACGTATAAAGGGTGACAGCATTCCCAATTCAGTAAGTTAGAATATAGAAGAATCATCACGCTCAGAAGAAATCACAATTATCCCATCTTTTCTCCCTTTCCTAATCCCCAACTACCTTACATTTTCACAGATGCACACAAACAAGATGCAAGAGCGAATTTACAAACGTACCAAAACACACATGAAAGAAAATAAATATGAGTTCACATGAGCCATGTGATACACAGATACAGACAGCACATAGCCATATAGACAAGATTACAGAACACAGAAGGAGGAGATGGTAGGCGAGATAGCATAATAGGAAGTCAGACATTCTAACAGGACAATAATAGATAAATAAGTATATGATGCTACAGCAAACACACTCCGCGTAAGATACTAGGCTATTATGCGCGCGATATACGGAGAAGGCTCTCCATCCAAATCGGCCGAAAAGTTTACAGTGACGTGACCAGTAAAACTCTGCTAGCACAAGATAAGCAAAATCGGGTGTCCTGGTTTGGACTATCGCAGCAACTGTGGACGAAACAAGTAAACTGAAGTTGATCTGCCTACGTAGCAATTAGGATTTTCGACTGGCCCTGACTTTAGAAGTAAAGATTTTCTCTATATATCCTCCCTTCCCCCCTCCCGCTATTCCCTGTTTGCTTCAGCCACCGTTGTCTCTCTTGCAAAGTGGGAGTCGTTTAGCTTGAATTTGTATGATGTGTATGCGAGAGCCTTGGAAAACACCTGGTATTGCTCTGGGACCAAGTTTATGCACCTGTTGTATGGCTTTGCTTAGCTCCAGAACCGGCATACGCCGTTCTTTTCACTCGTTGGCTCCGTACGACATGATGGGAACTACACAGCAATCACGTAGGATCTTTGCTGTGCGAGACGATAGAACTCTTTTAATTTTAGTGAGTTTGAAGATGGTCCAGAAGCATTCCCTGATTTTACTCTTGAGTTGAGGAGCTCCAGTACTCGTATTAGTTGGTCACGGAAGAAACCCAACAACTCATTACTACTTTAGGATGCACGGTCATATACCCGGCTTGCACTCCAGACGTCCTCCAACAGTTTGATCTTGCCAGAAGGACAAGTCCAGCGTAGCCATCTCCACATTCGATGACATTTTCTTTTGCCAGGTATCTGGGTGTCACCATGATACAATGTGGTCGATGTCCCTCGGGTGGAGACGTTTAACTGAAGTGCACTGTCCGTTTCTGTTGCTTTTGTAGATCAAGAGGAATACTGGCGATACAGTGCTTCCGTGGAGTATTCCCACGGGCACATCCTCAACAGCATTTTGCTGTGCCTCGAATCTCAGTGAGATGCTCCAGCTAGAAACAACTACCCCTTGAGTACGTGTCTCCGGCAGTCAGATTGATCCAATAGTTCGTCTCCATGAATGTGGTCAAATGTCGAGCAATGTCTGCAAGTACAAGTGTATAACATGCAAAACATGCAGTATAAGTCACCGGACCTAACTCTAGTACTATCTGAGAACAGAAATCGAGAACAGAATAAACACCTTCCGCTATCTTCCCTCAACCTTTGCTCCTGTTTCTCACCTCACTCACTTTTAGTTTCTTTTACAGAATGCACCCTCGATATCCGTTCTTGACACGAACACTGGGCTTAAGTCCTCTGGCCTTTCACCGTTCACTTTGGGCTTAGAGGGACAGCAGCGCAGCATCGGTAGACATCAATTTCCGGGTGCCTAGCTAAGATACGTCCAGCAGATTATTGCGTATTGTAGGGGGTAAATTAAACTCGACGCAACTATGTTTGGCGTTACTTTGCCAAGGCAATTAGTGAAGACTGGAGATCACTCGGCAGGACAAACCCGGCTATTTGTCTTTCTCCTCCTGTCTTTGGCAACCCAACTGTAATACCTTCTTTTAGGCATCGCTATGTATTCCCACTGTGAAGACTTTTTGGTACATGAGGTCACAACCCGATGGTGTGAAAGGATGCGCTTTATATATGATGTGAAAGGATAACCCATATGGGCCGTAGGCCTTGTTGGGCTAGGACATAATCGCCTTGTTACGTTCATGTTTGTCTAGCACGGGCGACTGTCATCAGGGGTCCAACTCAGTGAGCGCGCTAGACTCTCCATTCAGTGTGTGGGAGCACCTGGACAAAACTTGCAACCACTCACAATTCACTAATATGATGTCTGTCAGAAACATAGAGGTGGATGAGAAAGACAAAGAGGCGGAAAATGTGGATGGAGATGGATAAATAGAGTAGTCATTCTGTTGGTGAAGTACATTCTACAAAGCTGTCTTCCAAATCGGTAGAAACACCTCCGTTTGTATGATGTTTCCGGGAGTTCGTGGAATGTTCTTCTAGGAATATTCTGGTAATATTCAAAAATACAAGCACACTCATCACAAAACGGGAAACACCGACACACAAGACACAGTATCCGATAATCATAACATAAAATAAACTAAGAATCCAAAAGCGTTAAGTTAGAGATTCTGAGTGAGTAATGGTTAACTGACAAAGTGGTGATACGGAGATACGCAAGGTCGGGCGCAAAGACAACCATATAACACTCACTAGAGCAAGAATAAAAGTTTGTCAGTGCAAAGAAAGTCTTATCACAAAGAAGATTCGGAACAAAGAAAAGTTGTACTTCGTAGGAAAGAAAAATCTGCTCGCGCGGAAAAGCTATTACGAGTACAAAAAAAACTTTTCAAGCTCAAAGATCAAGAGTATCTAAAGTATTTATTCAGCATCTTCCAGCAACTCTGGAAATGACACATAAACAGAGACAAAGATCCCATATTTATAAATTTGGATTTAGAAGAATCATCATGATCTGAATGAATCTCAATTAGACTAGCTATCTTTTGTCCACTTCCTCATCCAAAACACTTGATACTTTTCGAAGTTCCAAATCAAAAGATTGAACACTGCTTACGCTGGCTGATAAAGGTTGATCGCCGCTCTCCAGAACGTTGACTTCCAATTTCCTGTTATACCGGTCATCTCTTTCTCCCTGAGGATGTTGTAGTTTCAGAGATGTGGCTATAGAATAATGCCCATACTGGTATCTCATATTTGGCGCGTGCGGTTGTACGTTATTTCTCGCGTACAGTTATATGTTTGTGGGTGATTACGTTTTTGGTATGCTGGTACATCGGGGGTGTCGGCATGTTATGTTCGGCGTTCCTCCAACGTTCTAGAGTACGTACGGTCTGGTGGATTATGTTTCAAATCTGGCGTGGCATGCATCTAAACATCCACACATCCCTAGACTCTGAGGGACGCTGAACCGGCTACACCGCACTTTGTTGCAGAATTGCGGGACTATCGAAACTTGGCTACATGGTCTCAAAATGCTCGTCCGATCTTCCTACTGGGGAAGAGTCCCCATTGACGACGGGTCTATTTTCGCCTGAATGCTAGCCAACTGCACCGGAGAGTTTGAGTCATATGCGATCAACTGAAACGGAAACTTGATGGCAACGCAAATTGTTGGCCGCGCACTTGTGAGCAAGGCCTTCCAGCATCTCCTCGGCAGGCTGAGACGATTCTATCTTGAGGTGAGTGGACCTAGGAATAACACTGTCTTAGACACCGGATCCGCCCATCGAAATTGGCACGGAGAGATCTTGATAGTTAGCCTGCTTCTAGTGATGGAACTGTCAATGTGTTATTTTGAGATAGCCAGATGATACGGACATTGTCAAACTGCCTATTTGTGGCTGAACTCGGTATGAGCATCGTTAGCCTGTCATACCCCAGGAGCAACGCTGCCCTTTCCAGTTAAAGCTAGTTCCAAATCCAAGAAACATCTCAATCAAGTCTCATCACTTCTGGATTCCGCCAACCAGGACTTCAGTCTGTCTGCTAAGCCTATATTCCATGGGCCAATACTCATTCCAGAAGATGATGACAAAATTGACCAACAGACCTCGAACATTTAGCTCCAATGACTTGGTCATCCAAACAAGGCCATTCATTGTCTCAAAACTTACAGCCAACACGATGGGTCTCAACTCAATCAGGAACATCGATATCCCATCGAGAGGTCATCCAAACCGGTAAGTATACTTCAAGAAGAAACTCCAGGACAGAATAAACCATAAAATAAAAAAAACGTCACATGAGTACCCAGAAAAAGTCTCCAGTGACATAATTGGACCAATAGACTCTGCCAAGGTATAATGGATGTAAACAAATCCTCACTTTTCTCGACAAAGGAACAAGCCAACTTGACATTCTTTTGTTAAAGCACAAGTCAGAGACATTCTCCTGCTTCGAACAATCCAAGTCACTGAAACCCCGCCCGAAAAGAAAATCAAATCCCTTGACACCTTGACACAGACAATAAATAGTACAAGGTACAGAAGTAATGTTTTCCAACAATATCTTCAAGACTGTAATATTCTCCCCCGCCAAATAAGCAAGCCGTCTACACCGAACTGAAATGGATTTGCTGGAAGGACGAATAGCACTATCTACGACGGAGATGGAAGTCTACCTTGCAATGCAAATCTCAAACAGGATTTGAAAATACAAGCGTACAACACGCAAAATATGCAACATCAGCCACAAAACCTAACTTTAGCCCTATTCGAGAACGCAGGCGATAACACACACAAACACACGACTAAAGAGTGAACATCCAAATAGATTAGATTGGCGACTAGCATAAGTTGAACCTAGATGTCCTGCAATACAGAAAGTCTCTCCGTAGGCTAAGCCTGCTGAGAGTAATGATTCAAAAGAAGACCATCCGAATATACAATCGCACACAAAGGATAACATAGGAACATGTACGAACGATATGAGACACAAACTCTGAGCAGCACCCAGCCATATAGGCGAAAGTACAAAATACAGAAAGCGTGAGATAACCGACGAAATGAAAAAGTAAAACGTCAGACACTCCAGGAGAACAAGAATCAACAAATAGACCTGTGATGCGCCAGAAAACACACTCCGTCCTACACCCGATGCATGGAGCATGCGTGAGATAGACCGGCATTCCTCTACAAAATATCCCAAACGATTATCCGCCCGAGGACAACTGGACATCTTTCAGTAATGCAATCCGAAAATTTTGGCTAAGCGCGAGATAACCGAAGTCCAATGTTCCGGTTACGAACATTCCAGCAACTCTGGACATGACATACAAGCGGAGGCAAGTCTCTGTACTTTACAGATAGAGCTTTCAGAACAATCATCAAACATCTTTACCTATCTTCCTCCTGATCTTTCCTTTTCTTTCTCCCGTGACTTTCTATGGCTTATAAGTGTTATCTGACGAGATATATTCACTCTCCTAGAGAAGTCCGACACACCAACACCCCGAGAAAGTCTATGATTGGGGATATTGTAACATCCTTTTTCCCAGCAACACTCGATTTCATCATGACACGCACGATCCGCATGAGAGCTTGAGGCAACGACTTAACTCATTTGGAATACGCAATTGAAGGTTTTCCAGACTCAGATGAACGTGATGTCGTCCCAAGTACAGCCATCCAACCTACGAGACTAACTGCCAACAAGGGCCAACATGACCTCCAAGATGTTGACTAAATTCATGCACCTGTACTCTTTTCCATTCTAGAAGGTACCGATAGACCACAAACCTAGAGACACCGACACCTTTCCACAGGAAGGAAACAGTGACATAAAACAATGCATAACGACGTATCGAGTGTCACGCAACAGGAAAAATATACTTCTGCCGAGAGAAACAACCGGGTAGAAAAGACGGCCGTTTGAGGCAAATGGGTTGATAAGATCAAGAACAACTCTAAAAAGAAGCTGCAAACTACAAAGTCGGCCGGGCAGGGCAGTCAAGGGATTCAACCACACTTGTAGTGTAGATTGAAATGGGTTACTACAAGCAGAGCCGAGGGCTATTAAGTTATTCTTCTCCTCGCGACGCGCTGCAAATGACCACTCATTGAATACGATGTCAAGCACTCTTGTGTCCCTGCCATGTTTGCGACTGAAAAGCTCATTGAACTACCGGATCGTCACTATGGCAAGTCCAAAATCGGGAAAGATATAAAGGTTCGGTATGGCCCAAAACATCCCTGGGACTGTGGTATCAATTGCTATCTGAGGCTTCCAAGAAATTCACTTCATCACACTCCGACCATTGATGATTCTTGCTTGCCATTTAGATGATATTGTCATGGCAGATGAAGACAACTCATTCATGCAGCACCTAAAGGGTGTACCGTCCCGCACAGCCAAGATTCTATATGACTGCTGCCTAGCCCCGATCATGGAATACGGAGCAACTGTATGGAATAAAGGACATATGCCGATGATTCAGCAGATAGAAGCCATGCAACTGGTGCAATACCTTAGTCTTGAAGCAAGACTGGATGCTTCTCAAGGAATATCTGAAACTACAAGTGCAAAACACGCAAAACATACAACATAAGCAGAATTCAAAGTTCCGATTTGGAACATTCCAGCAACTCTGGAAATAACATATAAGTGGAGGCAAATCTCCATACTTTGCAGATAGAATTTAGAATAATCATCACTAACAGAATACACATTTTTAACTATCTCCTTCCTAACTTTTTCTTCCCTCACTATCTTACC
Organism: Huntiella abstrusa; assembly: GCA_025685495.1. NCBI lineage: Eukaryota > Fungi > Ascomycota > Sordariomycetes > Microascales > Ceratocystidaceae > Huntiella > Huntiella abstrusa. Next base: position 140,767 of record JAJNMT010000040.1, read on the forward strand.
CCTATATTTCTTACAGCTTCCCAAGGTCTTGCATTCGTGCTATGCGAATTAAAGCTGGCTTGCTGCCAATTGAGTTCAGGATAGAGGATACGCTACCAGACTCCTCGGCTTTCCGGAGCGTCACCCCGTACGACAAATACCCTCAAGAGAATTTGAAGGGTTGAAATCGGGAAAAACCTCAGCAGAGCTCGCTCAATACTAGATAGGTCCAAGACCTGCGATTCCGCCACAGGCATTTGTCGATGCTACAGCATTCATTGCAACTTGGGATATGGATAGATCTTGAATGGAGTCGTATGCTCCCGCACAAGCCCCATTATATCTAACTATACAGATCCAGTGTGAAACGTGACAAGAAGTGGCCGCAAGTTACCGAGACTTAGTAAAACAACTGGAATGGGAGGGAGGGTGCGCAAATCGTCTACACAGACGGTTCCAAGGAAAGTGACAAAAGCTCGTGGGCTTTCTTCCACCGCAACTCAGGCATGACCGCTAGCAATGCCTTGGGAAGCCATGTGGAGATCGCCGATTGTTAATGCTGGGCAGTTGTCCGAGCAGTTCTATTTCTGCAAACTACACGAGACAACAAATTCATTTTTGTCGCTTCGCAAGCTGCGATTCAGAGATTCCGCGGCATCAACTACTTCTCTCAAGTACTAAGACTGCTACGAGCCCACGACATCACAATTATGTGGTGTCCAGGTCACAATGGTGTCGAAGGGAGCGAGAAGCTGGATTTGGTGGCCAAAGATGCCTTATTGAAACCACCACCAGACAGGGGCTTGACCTCGTTCAGCCATGTGAAGCGTTTGGTGAGGGAGCAGAGCATCAAGGAGTGGGATGCCCTACTCGGTGACAATTGGAAAGGAGCTGCCGGTAAGCACTACAGCTCAGCCTATTTTCAATCGAAGCTCAGGAAAGGCTACCATTTACCTTTCCTGTGGAATGCGAGGAAAAGGGCCGATGTCCTTCCTTTGTCGAGTGTGCGGAGGAGAAGAGGATGAGGCGTTCTATGTTCGAATGTCCCAGGTTCAAGTCGGCGAGGAAAAGGCCTTCATGTAAATGGGAACACAACTCTCGGCTGGGAGGTCTTATTCCAAAAAAGCAAGGGCAAGGAGACTCTGGCTGTTTTCATTCAAGATACAGGACTTGGAAGGGTAACATGATGGATTACGAAATTCTTTTTAGTTTTGTTTCCGTTAAGGCCATTGATACCATGAATAACAATGTCTCCATAGACTTAGGTTGGCATGGGAGCAATGACACCAAACAAATGCAACCCCTGACCAAGAAATTTGAGTTCACGCTTTAAATCTAATCCCTTGGCGAAATACATACGTTTCCATGAATCCAGACCTCCAGAAACGTGGAAACACAAGTCCTTGAGCTATACCAACAGCAATACACATAGACGTTCTTCGAGAGGTTTGAGAAATCTCATCAAAAACCACCAAACACTTCCGCGAAAGCCGCCCTGGGGCTGACAGAAAATCCATGCGAAGCCCTAACAGACACTGCCAAGCAGTGCCGGCAAGAGACTGGCTCTGTCCTATGACTTAGCATAAAAAAAACCGGATCTTATCTCTGGTACCAACAAACTTGACAGGTTCATGACCAATCCAGGCCGAGAACATCCAACGGCACTCGAAAAACTGTGGAAGTGCCTTGGGTTCACCCAAAATCACAAGTTAGCAGACGATTGCCAGTCGACGTCATCACTCACCGGACATGTCCATGCGAACTGAGCTGGGGATCACGCCTACTGAAAAAGCACAATCGGGTATATGTTCGAGGTAGGAATTCACAATCCAACTAGCTGGCACGTATATCTTCAGAAATGTGTCTCTCTCTCTAGCTGGGCAACAGAGTGTATTGCTTTCAAGGGAGGAATCTATCTCAGTACAGCTACTTCACCAATCCTACAACACTTGCAAATCCAACTAGTGCGGCCGCCACCCATTCTGGTAGATAACAAGTCTGCCACTGAGCTGTCGATGAACCCAGAATTCCACAAAAGGACGACACATGTTGATATGTCCTACCATGTGCAAGAGACCACATACAAGGAAAAAGGCTTACGGTGCTGTGTGTACCAGCAAATAAGCAAAGATCCGTTAGATTTACAAAGCTATCCGATGGCACTTGACTATATATACCCTGGATCAAATCGGTGAACATCTCTTGCCAGCGCCTATTTGGCCAGTTCAAGTTGCAGAATCAGATGGCAAATCTGACGGTAATCAATAGCGATGCTCTTCAGGGCAGCCCCATATTGCCCGGCCTGTTGATCATCTATATCTGCACCCTCCGCCTACCATCACAACTGCCAACCCGTACTCTGATTCCAGCATACATGGACAGCATCACAATTGCCGTGGCATCTTGGCCTATCGAGAACAATTGCAAGAAACTCACCAACCATGTTGAGCACTTAAGCATAGCCGGCAAAGAAACGAATATTGAGCTCGAATCATCAAAGCTAGAGCTTAAACACTGCCCCGAGTCCAAGGAGACGATGGGAGCATCAGTAGGAGTAGACGGGTTGGTAATCGCGCTCAAGACACCGTCAAATGGCTCAGATGCGCACTCAATCCCTACTTAAACTTCCATCAACATGTCCGCAATCGCGCAAGCAAGGCAGTAAGTAAAGCTTTCCAGAGAGACCTTCGCATCACCGGCCAAGCCTGTAACCTCCCTGACACAGCCATCTGCACTACCCATCTAACTGTACTGCCCGCAATGGCAGGACGCGGTTTAGAGCTGTGGCGGATACACAAGAAACTCGTCAGTCTGGTGAAACCGCTCAAATCCCTTCAGTACATGGAAGCAAAAAGAATTCTCGGCACTGGCCACGCGACGCCAACATGGCCCGCTGGGATAGAAACTGCCATCATGCCCGTCACCGTCGCCCTCACCCCGAAGAACAAGGCCTGTACACTGCGTATCCATGAGCTTCCGAGGCCCTCGACAGCATTGGCTGCGCAACAGCTAACCCCGTCGGACAGATCCAGTTCCTTGCCGTCACCCTCCGACCAGCCGTATCCGACAACACTACAGTCACCTGGAATAGAATAGAGTGGGTTACCCCATGGCGAAAGTCGTTCCCACTGTCAACATTCGCTCCAAAACTGTCCAAGGAGGAAGCAAAGGTCGCCTACCTTGAACTTCGCAAAGAGCTAGACCACAATGCGCTAGAGAACTGTGTGTTAGGGCTAGTCACTGGAGGGACATTCAATGCGAAATAACAGACTTTGTGAGATTGGGGGTTACATAGTAGTTAACGGTCAACACCGTACATAAAAGGTGCCATCAGCTCGACCCGGCTGGCTATTGAGTGTATCCCCTTTCTTTATCGAACTACTTGTTACCTGTCTTTGTTGTCCGACTCTAGTGTCACTCCATTGACCCCTACATTACAGGGGGCCGTCTGAAATATATACTAGGTACTAGTCAAAGCCTAGAGGGTCGCAAAACCTAACAATAATATGTAAAAATACGAGTTCCCGACGCACGATACACGAAGACACCGCTCAGCCACACAGGTGGATGTCCAGACCATGGAAGACGAGAAACATCCACCATATGTAATAGGTGGGATTTTGAAGATCTGGAAAAAGCATATCCAGTAGACAAGAGAGTGTTACTGCCGTGGGGCAAGAATGTGTTAATCCGCGCGAAGGTGGGATACGGTTGTTAGCATAGGTTGAGAAGGTTGCAATGTACTAATTTGAAATTTCCAGCAACTCCGGAAGTAATATGCAATGGGAGGTAGGTCCACCGACTTTGAAGATTTAATTCTGAAATAATCATGACTAATGGCATACACACGGCTATCTAACTCTTACTTTCCCCTCTTATCTCTCGCTCACTTTTGTCTTTTTGTTGATAAGCTGGACCCATCCCTTTATTCCTCTTCTCCAAGTCCCTAACAGAAACGTACACTCAACTAACGATGGGCCTAGAGCTTGGGCAACGTGTTACTTCATTTTGGAAACTGTGTTGTGGCGTTATAGGTGGTGACATGGTCATGTCCTCCGTTGGTCGCAATCTCTAACACAGCGCATGTGTCATTGACTGCAGTCTTTTCAACGGAGGTCCCTGTAATTCGACCTATTTGTTAAACTTTACAGATCATGGCTTGTACATAATAGCATACGTTATTCTATCGCCGCGTGTTAGGGTTTACAATCCGCCACATTTTGCTTAGTATCTGGTATAAATGCCAGACAGCTCCCACTCTCCAGAGTTTTCGTTTCGTTTCTTTCCTTTCCTTCTTCAACAAAGTCCCTGTGTATCGCATTTGACGTCCCATCAGTAACTAGCTCTTAAAACCATAGTGTTTTACGGCGTCGCTGTCTCGAAGAGACCCAACGATATGCTTTGTTCCAGCGCCCTTGATATCCTGTGTATATTGTGGTGAGGCAAGACGCCAACGAGGGCTGCCTCAAGTTGGCAAAATATTTGGCAACACAGGTTGTTCAAAGAAAATAATGCCGCTCAATGTATTCCACAAGTCGTGATACAAGCGGACACTGCCCTCTTTGTTTTTGCGATCATATACTGTATTTGTACTGACGATAAATATGGAAATTGCGTGTCTTACCTTGAAAACACAGACTCAAGCTCCTGTATGTGTACATCCGTATATCTTATCGAAAAAATCAGAATTCCCATCCGATCGGACTTTTACTGTACCTACACACTCGGGGCGCTTCTTCATTTTCACGAGGTACCGCTCTCCACTCTAGATTTGAGGTTGATTGATTGATTGACGTTTGTTTATTAGAGTTCCTTGTAGCCGAACCTATCCGCTACAATGCAGGAACTATATTTTTCTTATATATAATGACCAAAAATGTAGCATTTTCTCCCCGTCCTGCTGTCGGGCCAAATTTATTTATTTATTATTTGATTCTGTAGTGCTTCTCTAAAAGTAGCTAACCCACCAAGCCTGTCAAACCAGCCAAACTGAGGAAAATACCCAACACGTGAGTAAGTCACAAGTGCCTAGAAGACGCCATAATGGGAGTTATTGTCAGCCCAAATTGGAGAGGTGCCGTATGGACCAGGGTTTAACCCACTATCTCGGCCTCGAGAACAAAAAAGACAGCAACAAAGAAAACAATTGTGACCAGCGACGAAATCAAATGAAGTTGCCTCCGATCGTGTAGCAACCTGGCTATGAACCTTCCAAAGCTTGCCTGATCTATATCCACCGTGGCGTTGGTCGTCGTGTAGGTGCTCAAGAGGGATTGATTGTCGCGATGAGGGGGGGCGAGGCGTCAACGAGGCTGACCTCAAGTTGGTGTAATGACTCGCAACGAAAGTGTGATAAAAAGAAAGAGGTAATGACTGATGGATCCTCCGCACCTCAACAACAGCGGGTATGGCTCTCCTCCCAAAGCCTGATAGAAATGACGACGAGTAGCCTCAAAGGTGCCATCCCGAGGGTTGTAAGGAAGAAGGTTGCCATAGGAGCATCCATAGAGGTAGACGGTGTTGAACCACAAGGGTTATGGGTCATACTGACCCTGTGGCCCATGACGCATTAACAACCCTGCCTGTTATCACCATTGGCTAATGTGACGACAATGGCATTGTGAACTAAGAACACAAACGTTTGAGGTATAAAACTCCCTCAAAACGTATAGCTGTTTTGACTGAATCTATTTCAGTCGCTGTTACAAAAAATGTCGCACCAAGAGCTCTACTCAACCGTCTTTTGCCGACTCTAGCATCTTCCGTTAAGTCCGTATCTACCACCGGTGTCAGTCGAACAAAGTATAAGTATGGGTGGTTAATCCGGTGTTCTCTGTTTGGTTTATGATTTTAATATAACAAGTTCTTCAAGTTTATCTCATATTCGTGATTACAAATCTACATCTTACAGACGGGCTAGTAATCGCGCCCAAAGGCACTGTCGGATGGCTCGGGTTCACGCTAGACCCCACCTCAACTTCCACCAGAATGTCCACAACTGCGCGAGCAAGGCAGTAAGAGCCTTTCAGGAAATCCGTCGCATTACCGGCCAAGCCCGCGGCCCCTCAGCCACAGCCATCCGCACCGTCCACCAAACTGTGCTACGTGCAATCGCCGAATACGGCTCAGAGTTATGATGGAAACAGAAGAAACCCGTTGGTCTGGTGAAGCCGCCCGAATCCCTTCAGTATATGGCAGCAAAAAGAATTCTCGGCATGGGCCTCGGTGCCTACTTAGAAGTTGCCGACTGCGACTCCCACGCCTTTCTTAAAGCAATCGAGTACAGTCGAGGTCTCGCTGTCTGCTCGCCAACCACCTACATCTCCGTCGACAGCCAAGCAGCCGTACGCCGCCTAGAAGAACCAACTTATTAGTCTGAAATGGTGCACCGCCTCCCGTCCCTAATCAACGCCGCCAAAATCATCGTCCAGTGGTGCCCAGGTCACATGGGAATTCCAGGTAACGAGTTCGTCGACCAGAGCGCCAACGACGCCCTATAACTCGCTTTCATTGATAAACCCAAGGTGAAGGCAAGCTACATCAAACGCGCGATGCGCGAGGACGCAATGAGGGACCGGCAAACAGAGTCCACCCCCCGGTCCCGAGTAACCCGAAGGTCGGCCCGGCAAGAACTATAGCACTTTGAGCGGCACTAAAGTAGCGATACACAGGCGATAAAAGGCCCTCGCTCACTGACAACGGCCTTCTACTATCTCTTGATGGGAAAAAGGAGCTACCTATCAGCATTGGTCCATGCGAAAACAGTGGACTTTGACATTTGCCGACACTGCCATCTTGAAAGCTAAACGGTCATACACATCACCTTCAACTGCCCAGCGCCCAGGGACGCACAACACCAACTGTTGCTCCACCTTGGCGAACCACTTGACCCGCACAAAGCCTTCTTCCCGGAGAAGGGCCTGTCCGCCATGCTAAAATTCATCATGAGCATTACATTCGGCGCATGGCAATGGCCTCCTCAACCGCCAACACCAGCCAGCGCCGGTTCAGCCAATGTGCCCGTCTCAGTTCTTACACCGGCCCCACCGGGCGCTCCACCTCCACCGGCGCCTTGATGCTATTATGCTTTCTTTCCATTCTTGCTTATTCTCTACAGTCTTTTGGGTCTTTGTTTTTCATTGGGGTTTGGGGTTATGATACTGTTGTGTTTATGAGATCTGGAGTTTGGGTTTTTGTTTAACTATTTCATCAGGTGGTTGGCTCCTTGGGCCACACACGGCCTCTGGAGTTAAGTTCGGGTTGGGTTGGCTAAGAAAAACGAAAAAGAAGAAACATCTAGGGTGTCCAGGTAGATGTGTTGCGTTCATGATCCATACACGTACCCATGAAGTAGCTTAGTTACGCGTTGTTAGAGAAAGACACTCCATTGCCATATCCCCGTCAGGACAGATGCAATAAATGATTATCAAAAATAGAATAAAAAAGCCATTACATCGTTGCTGTTTCTCCCATGCGTTTTACGGTATATGACTAACCCTGTCACCCAATCAGTGGTGCACGGATCCTCGCAAGTACTGGTGTAACTATCTTGGAGTGGCCTAATCTAACATCTACATTGTTGTTGTTATTTCATTTAACGTTTGCCCAACTAGACTTACCCGTGAACACAAAGAGACGCATCCGGCGTGGAACTTTCTTCTCAGAAACGCGCTGAAAGTGAAGGTGAAAGTCCCTCAATGTGTCCATACTCCAGAGAAAAAGCTCATGTAAGGGTCAAGGGATGTCAAATTGGCAGCAATTGAACAGATTGAGCCTAGCAAGAAGCAAGAACCTGAAAACAAAAGGATAAGGGGTGCTGTGTAGTTTAATACAATCGAAAACGAATTGGAGAATAATCCATCTTGTGTTCGATGACAATGGCATCTCCACCCATGAAGGTACCATTCTGGGGGTATCAAGGAAGAAAATTGGTGTTGCTGTTTTGTTCTATGTCTACCTAACTAGCGTTCTCTATCGATACGACGGCTTCCCAGACCAGTTACAACCCCGGATGATGATGTCCCCCTAGAATTCTCCCTTGGGTGATTGGCAATAGCAACAATACGCAAGTATAGCGGTCCTCCCCAGACCAAACACAGAGCCAGGTGAAAATTTTAAAAATGAGAAAACAGGACAAAAATAAAAAACACCGAGAGGGTCTATACTCGGCATGGTCCGAAGGCGCCCCGCGGGCCCCAGGCTCGTCCTGGAATTCTTTGGCCTACGGCCGATGCAGCAATAAAATCAAAAATCAGTCGCCACAGTAGTTTTGTATCCATCCGACACGGGGTACCCGTCACATATTCATTTCCTCTAGATGGTGTTCTCTTCTTCTTCCTCACCGCCGCCTCCGTAACCTCCTCCTACCGTCCTCCGGCTTCTCCGTCGCCCTCATCACCCGGCCCCGCGGCTTCCACTTCATTCACTTCCATCGCGCGACCGACTTCCTCATCCACCTCCATCTCCTACCCCTCCTCTTCCCCGCTCTCCTTTCCCAAAGTAGACGCTGTTTTTATCCTCGGCCGTAATTTCTCTATGTTGCAACGTAGAAACGAAGTCACGAAACTCGTTGACTTCGGCTTGCTCAGCAACTTGTCTGCAAATTTGAAAAACCACGGGCGTTTGAGCGCCTTACACGTTCACCAATGAGCCCGATCTTTTTCATTACTGCAGAGTGGACAACCCAGCGTAACATCGTGACCGAACTTGCCATGATCATAACCACAATTTCGGTGTCCGGTCTTGGCTGCTTGTTGTTGTTGTTGTTGTATTTTTTAACGTCTACCTAACTAGATCTAACTGTTAATACGACGGCTCTCCAGGCAACGTCGGGCCAAAATGAAGTCGGCATCCCAGTATCCTCCGTTGAGTGGTCGGCAATTGCGAGTAATGCATGAGCATAGAGGTCCTCCCAAGACCAAACAAAGAGCCAGGTGAAAAATGAAAAATGAAAAAACAAAAACAAAAAACACCGAGAGGGTCTATACACAGCATGGCCCAAAGGCACCCCGCGGGGTTCAGGCTCGTCCTGGTGTTTTTGGCCTGCAGCCGATCCAGCAATAAAGTCAAAAATCTGTCGCCGCAGTTTTTGTCGTCGGCTTTCGGGTATCGATAGTGTGAAAATTTTTTCCTCCGTCCTTCATCTCAGAAAAAGAATCTCCTCGACTTTATCAAAACCGTCCACCGAAATTTCACGACACAAAGAGACGCATCCGACGCGGAACCTTCTTCCAAGAAACGCGCCGAAAGTGAAGGTGAGAGGCCCTCAATGTGTCCATACTCCAGAGAAAAAGCTCTTGTGAGGATCAAGAGAAGCCAGCTTGGCGGCAATCGATCAGGTTGGGCCTAACGAGAGGCAAGGACCTGGAAAAAAGAAGGGAGAAGGGGAGTGGTGTGTGGTTTAATACAACCGACAACGAATTGGGGGAAAATCCAGCCCGTGTCCGATGGAAATGGCATCGCCAACCTCGAAGGTACCATTCCGAGGGTATTAAGGAAGAAGGTTGCGGTCTTGGCTGCCAGAATGTAGCCAAGCTCAACTCATTCGACCTTTTTGTAATGTTTGAAATGGTAGAGCCGTACGCTGGTCATGTCGATATTTCCTTTTTAGCCCTTCTCGCTAGTCAGCCACTTATTAAAGTCCACGCAGGGTTAGTTGCGACGCCATATCCGGGCTCCGGCTAGGCTTAAAATGGGTGCCGAGACAACTCACTTACTGTGAGGGGTCAATATTGTCACACAGAATCGGACAGTAAAGACAGGTAACAGAGAGTTCGATAGAGAAGCAGACTAAACTAATCAACCAAGTAGAACCGGTAATGGCTCTTTATACTACGATTTCTTGCACTCCAACACACTGCGTCATTTCCTAAATACTTTGATGATGACGTCAAAGGACTTGTGGTGGCGAATGATGACCAGCTGATGCCTCAGCGTGGCAAGAACGATGTGATGGTCTTCGGTGTGGCGAGGAAAGATGTGACGACTGGTACTTCGGCGTCACGAGGAACGATGATGTCACAGGTAAAGCCTCTTGGGGTTGCAAACCCTAACACTTACACCCTTTGCTTCTAGATCCGCCTGCTCGTTACCTACCAGACCAACGTGGCCTGCGATCCAAAACACTTGTACCTTCCTCGCGGGGTCTTCGTCTTTCTAATCTGCTAGAATACATCTGGTTTCGCCAATGGCCTCCTGCGATGTGTTGTTGTGGATGACTGCGTTACGCAACCGCGACACGCCACTTTGGTTTTCTAGACAAAGCCAGATCTCGGTGGAACCTGCGACCTTCGTGGCGCGCCTAGCGATTTCACAGGTCGTATGTGCTTCAGTGTCTGCTACCTCTCTCCATACACCGAATGTCGTGTGACCTGACTCGATAATATCATTGTCTATGGTAATGACCCAGACTGCTCCAGTGTTTCCCTGCTTATCTTTAGAGCCATCCGGGTTTGCTATGGCGGTGGATGAGGTCGCCGTGAGAATGTCCTCCAGGTGTCTAGCTGCCTCGCTTTCTTTGTCGAGCCAGAGATGGGAGGGCATATGGAGACTACATGTCGGCAGAGTGAGAGTAGTATGCTTGTCCATTTTAGCCGGCGACATGCCAGTCGGGTTCTTTACCACTGAGTTATGCCGCTGCGCACGTAGTAAGCGTTTGTCGTCCAATGTGTGCAGGCAGATGGCTTCTCTCCGCTTCGCGTCCTGCAGGAGGAGTTCAAATGGTGGGAAAGCTGCCATGTGGTGAAGATATCCGATGCTTGTCGTTGGGTAGACGAGCAGAGCCGTCCTGAGGCATCTGTAGATGGCTATGTCCAGGTTATTTAGTATCTTCTGTGGAAGTTTTGCGTCACCCCAAGCGACTGAGCCGAAAAGGGGCCTGCTGAGACCGCATTAACGGACTGCCGTCAACATACTGGTCGTGCTTACCCCCTTGCAAGCGCCCCCGAGATATCTCATGGTGATTGCAACTCTAGTAATGCTGGCGGTGACAATTCTGGCGTGTTTGGTGTAACTCAGCTTGGCGTCCATGTGCTTTTCTAGCCAGCGAAGTGTTTCACGAGGTGGTGAGGCGGAGACGGTGCCGTGATTGGGGATGGTGACGGATGGGTTTCCGTTGATCCCCCTCTTCCCCTCCAGGTGAATGAGTCCAGTCTTGTCTGGATCAAGTTCAAATCCGTTGCGAGTTGTCCAGGTTGTCACATCTTTCATTACGTCCTCGATGCCTGGTAGCTGACGTCAAAAGACTTATTACTGATGATCAGCGCTCCATCATGGGCGTACCCGAGCAAAGCTGGGAATTTGGCGTAAAGGGGGCACATGAAAAACATATGAAAAATCGGCGAGATTGGTGATCCTTACGGTAGGGAACCCCCGCCTTTTCTCGTCGTCTTGAGGTCATCAATACATAGTAGTACCTCTCTTTCCTCCATGAAACTTCTTGTCCAATCGCATAGTTTCGTGGGCCAGCCTAGTTCGACCATAAGGCCTTCCATCATAGCTGGGCTGACAGCGTCGAAAGCTCCTTTGACGTCAAACGTCAATAGGGAGGTGACATTGTTCATGAACTTGCCATCCTCGATTTGAGATTAGAACTCGGCGAGCATATCTGTCACTCCCCTCTTTGTGACCGCGCACATGTAGTTGCTAGGGATGATGTTGTGTTCAATGGCTTCCTTAGCGAGCCGTCTTGCGATCATCCTCTCCAGGCCCTTGCCAAGGGCGAGCAGAAGTGATATAAGACGGTATGCATGGGGAATCGAGTGGGGGCGCTGTGGCTTGAGGATAGCGACGAGGTTTGCTTGTTTGAACATCTTGGGATGGTAACTGTTTTCGAGACACTGTTAGGGTTTGCAACCTTCTAGGCTGTGCCTGGTACCTGGCATAAATCCCAGGCAGCCCCCACCCTGCAGAGTTCTCGTTCTTCTCCTTTCTTCTTTAACCAAGTCTCTGTTTCTATCAGAGATTGGGGGTACTGGTGGCCTGTGGACGACGTCTGGACACCGAGGTACCTATCAGTCCATTGAACGTTAGGGTTATTGTGGGAGTCCGGCGCGGCGATAGGGTGTCAGAGATACGGGTAAACGTGCAAACGCAGTCGTGCAAGTCGTACAGCGTTGTTTACCGATCCCTCCCGTTGGCATATGTAATATATACCGGGATCGATTTATTAGGTAAACCGGTAAGCCACCGGCATAGTGTTGTTGACTGATCGCTCTCTCTCCGATTGTGATGGTGTCCGGATGACGGAAATGGGAACCCCCAATGATCATGTATATATAGCACTATCACCATCTATACATAGAAGAAAAGAGAGAAAAGAGATTATGTGTTTTCCGAATGACTTTACCTGACTGAATTTTCCAACAGTTTCCTACATTTAACGTCTAATTTAAGACTAGCCCTTAACAGACACATGGTGTACAATTTCGTGATGGTGTCACCAAGAGATCCCCATACCCGTTTCCAAACGTCGTTCATTATCCCGTCAGAGTCCGGAGCAGTATTTCTGAAGCGCCAGATAGCTGATTTAACTTCGTTCTTGGACGGCTCCGGCCACTTTCTTGCTGCGGAGTTGGGTTTTCTATCATGCCGGACTTCTGGCACATAAGACTTCGTATGAGTATCCAGCAGGAGATTGACTGACTCCTCGGTGCTTTTGGTTTCGGTGCCGTTTGGCCTTTTTAGGAGGGGGATCTTGCGATCAGGTTTTGGCTGTCCTCAGGTAAGAGCACGAGAGATGTCTTTACGCTCCGCCAGGTTTTTCATAATCTTATTCATGAGGGCAGCTTTGGCTCGCTGTGCCACCTTGCGCATACTCCATCTTTCATTACTGACTCTGGCTTCGCTGGCGTCACAGGGATTATCTCGGTTGGCGGTGCGTGCTTCCCGCATGCGGGCGTTCAGATCTCGGCACTCCTTGTTCCACCAAGACTCAAGTACAATGTTCAATGCAGTCTTGGGGGTAGACGCCTCCAGCGTCTTTTCAACTGCCAGCATCAACTGGTGGGCCATTCTCTCAGTATTCTCAATGTCGATGTCTTCGGTATCTAATAACTGGTTGAGGTGACCAACATTTTTCTCATACTCTGCGACAAAGCTGTCGAGGTTCATTCTCCCCAAACGTCACTTCGTCTCAGGCTTTTTGCGAGTGGCTTTAACTCCGAGTCTAATCTCAACAACCTCATGGATGTTGGAGCTGCCGTCAATGATCTTCACTTCGGGCTTCCACTTCGCTATCGTGACTGGTGGGGCAACGCATAGGTCGAGCACTTTTCCTCGATCATGAGTGGGCTCATTGGGGTCATTCATGACCATGGTGTCGGTCTCAGAGAGCCACTCATCCAGCAAGTTACCGGCTGTATTCGTCTCGTCGTTGGCGTCCCAAGTTCCGTGGTGTGATTTGAAGTCCCCAGCGGTAATCCACCCAATGTCTTTTCCGATGGTGGTGAACTCCGCAAGGCCAGTGCCTGCTCTGATACATTCTTCCGGGGCGCTATAGACTCCAAGAGCTTGTAGCGGGCCCATGTTCGTTTTGGTTCGGACCTGGCATAGATCCAAATGGGTCTGACGGGTCTCGACTGTGGCAATGTTTTTGCGAACATAGACAACGCTGCAAACAGGTGTCATCCTTTGATGACAGGGGTGGACACTTGGCACCCCTTAAGTGGGTCCTGGGGATGAAGTCCTACTATGTGTTGGACTGAATATATCCAGGACTGGTGTTCGTCAGATAGAGACAGAATCAATATATAATCAAGTCAACTGTGATACTTTGTTTCATACGTATACACTACATCAGCCGGGTCCTCGATACCTTAGTCGTTACTGTACATAATGTACTCATGGTTCGTTTTGTTCTCGTATTTGGCTCCTGAATAAAAGAGTTCCTGCATCAGAGGTAACAGTTGCATTTTCATAACTTGCCTTGAAGGAACCTACAAACTTAAGGCCAAAAATGTCTGATGTTGAAGCCCCGATGGCGCAGTGGTTAGGCACTAGGTGTACTTCTTCTATAGGGAAGAAGTAGCAGGTTCAATTCCTACTCAGGTTAAATCAGTGAACACTAAGTTCAAGGCTGCACCCGGCAACTTCATCTTTGTAACTTAGTGTAAGTTGGAACTAACTTTCCGGTCTGTAGAGGGTCTTCTAACTTGGGGTCTGGTCGGGGTGTCAGAATCCGGGCTACTATATACTGGATCGGAGGAAATGAGGTGTCCGCAGATTATGTTAGTGACTAGCATAGGTTTTACTTAGATGTCCTGCAATACAGGAAGTCTTTCCATACGCTAAGCCCGCATTAGAGTAATGAAGAAAAAAGGGAACTGTGGTTGAGGTTGAATAAAGTAGATTAAGTTACTGTCATGCGGCAGGTCAATTATGCTAGCTAGCCACATAACTTTACAACCTGAGACAGTTATAATATAGCCGGCCTTGTCTGTGAACTAAAGAGGAACTTTCAAGGGCATGTGAACTAGACATGAGTGGAGTAGAATGAGACTTTGTGCACGTCTTTAGAACTACCATGCCAGAAACGATGCCCTGTATCTCATGGTGAACAATTTATAAAACCACTGCACAATTCGAATGATTGAACAGAAAACAATGACATAGACTTGAAGAGATATATTGTGAGGGGTCAATGTAGTCACACACAATCGGACAGTAAAGACGGGTTACGAGGAGTTCGATAAAGAAGCGGACTAGACTAATCAATCAGGTAGAGCCGGTAGTGGCTCTTTACACTACGATTCTCGCCCTCAAACACACTGTATCATTTACTAAGTACTTTGGCGATGACGTCAAAGAACCTGTGGAGGCAAATGATAACCAGCTGATGCCTCAGCGTCACGAAGAACGATGATGTCATGGGCAAAGCCTATTGGGGTTGCAAGCCCTAACACATATCCTTAGTAGAACCAGTAGGAGTGGTGTAACGGATGCGAAACCTAAGGCGACAACCAATACGAAGTGCTTTCGGGGGCTCATATGCTTAGGTTGTGCGATTTGAAAGTGGACTACCCTTAGTGGTAGAAGTGAGTGTAAAGATGCTGTAGAGAAGATATGTCATCCGATTCACCGGGTTTCCAAAACACAATCTCGTCAAGGTACAACTAACGCGAGGATATAAACAGCACAAACCAGGGACAACTCTGGCAGCGACGACCAAGAATCAGGTCAGAGTAAAATAAATCAAATCACAACATACTGCTCTTAAAGCAACCGAGTTCATCTAGACCCAAGATGTGCATTGGATAGAAACGGAATGATTATCTTCGTGACAAAGCCCTTCAGAAGCATCCATCTAAATCAGTGAAGACGCGAAAAAAGGAGTAACTACGAGTTACTAAGGCATAGTGTATTGGTTGGAGCCGGAAGGTATCCTAATCGTATGCACGAACAAGTTCAAGGGAAGTGAGGGAAGCCACGGGGAATGGGTTGTCAGAGCTCAAGCGTGGAAACAGGCAATCTCCCAGGTAGTCAGATGTGAATTTCCAATTACGAGTTCGAGGACATTTTGCAACGAACGATAAACCCAATAACACCGAAGAAAATGGATCCAGATGGGCGACTTAGCAGCTGCACATTAACTGCTACCATGAACAAGTTTAGGCACCGCCATTATTGCCTCTTTGGAAGACTGGTGTAACTCTGGAGCGGTCTATGGGTTGGCGTGTTCCCCATCATGATTGGATAGCTTTTCTTTCCTTTTCTTTAATATTTCACATTACTTCCTATCTTTTCCCGCTTCCTTAGAGATGGCTGTATCATTAACTGTGTTGAAGCGACAACTATTGTCACAGTTTGAGGTGAATTCGTCTTGACTTAGTGATGTGATTAGGGTTGTTATGGTGCACGGGCAGTGATAGGGTTGATAGCTGATTTGTTAAGATAGCTTTTCAGGAGTCTATGATAGAACTTAGAAGACTAAGCATTTACATATTTATTACAGTTCACCTATTATTATTGACCCTACCTTTCTATAACGATCGCAGGACTTGCTCGATTTCATATCTTTCAAACTATTAATTAGTACCCCCAGAAATTTAGATGGACACAAACCAAACATGTCATGGGTACGTCCAAAACAATGCTATAGCAGACTTGATAGCTCAAAAGGCCTCGAAGAGCATACCATCAAAGAAGAGTTTGATCTTGTCAAGCTGTGTAGAGCGTTTGATATGGGAAGTCTGCCACCCCAGTCTAACAACGACCAGGTTGACTACATGGGATTTGACCAGTATCAACTCTACGGAACAGGAATAGCATACAGGGTGTCAACATCTCCTGTAGGACTTGGGAACTTGCACTAAAATCACCAAGTTGGATGCCCTTCCCTTAAGCCTGCAGCTCTCGGAAAACTTTATGGCGCCCAAGTCACTGTCTATCATTCCTTTTCGCTTGAAGGCTACGTTGGGGCCCCCTTTGGGCTAGGAGATACTGCCAGTACTAAATTGACTTTGTGTGAGAGAAACTGCAAAAAGTATACCTCACAAAAAGAGTAAAGATCTTCAAAATGTAGGGTCCTATGATGGACCCCGAGCGGGCCCAGTTGTCATTTATACGGACATGCACGGGTGCCAAACTCTCGACCCTAATACCCAGACTCCACGTTGAAGCTGTGTATGAACCTTCACGAGAGTGGCATCGGCATCCCAGAACCTGTAGAGACACATGAACACATGAGTCACAAGCTTGGAAGTTAGTACTTATGCAGATTGCTCAAACCACAAACATGCCGGTTGACCAAGAATACCCTCGCACTGAAGCAACGTGTGCTGCTAATGTTCTTTTGACAAGTAAGGACAAGACGAACAAGCAGTATATGACAGATGGGAGCGGCGCCAGAGTTGAGAGAGTTCCAGTTTTACAGGGGGATCCGGACCGGGAGGTTCGGGTTGACACAGATTGGGAGGAGGCCACACTGTTAAGGAATAGTCTTGAATTAGACGTTAAATACAAGAAACAGAGACTTTGTTAAAGAAGAAAGGAGAAAGAACGAATACTCTGCAGGGTGGGGGCTGCCTGGTATTTATACCCGATACTAGGCAAAGCCTAGAAGGTTGCAAATCCTAACATACACGGGTCAGGATATACCTAGCCCGCCTCGGCAACGGCTTTATGACCAGGCCTAACATGGGACATATTGGGAAGGGGTATGCCGTGTTGCCACTAATCATACAACGAGTGCGGGTGCCCTGGTGGGTGTCCTAAACAGCCGGTATTTCATTGAGTGCTACATTGACCCGATACAGCTGGACAGCTAGTGGACAGGAGCTTTTTTGGTGGATGGCAAATTATTTACAACGACAGTTCAATGCGGAGCTTTAAAGCCCCAGCGCCGTATCGTGCCAAAGATATTCTGGTGTACCGACTGTCCAGCAATGAGTTCCCCACAATACACGTCCCAGTTATTGCGAGTTTCTAGACGTGGAACCTTTTTGCTTTCCGCACCTACTCTACTGTGAAAATCCTTTGTTGCTTTTATTTCTTCCGTTTTATGTCTTCGACTCGACTGTTAGGCGTTCTCCCTTTCTTGTTGTCCGTCTGGTGCGACGATAATTAGTCGTCACACAAACTTATAGAACAAATTTTGTTCTTCATAGAACCGTATCAGATTGAAGGCATGTTAGTACCGCTATCCCAAAAACAAGTGAATATTTTGAACTTCATATGGATGCTTGTTCTACGAGTAGCTACATAATATCAACGTCGCCATATAGCCAAGAAGAGTGCAAGCGAGAGATTGAATGCCCACCAAATAGAGCGTATTATAACACCCTGCCATTAAAACCGTTACCCTATACATCCAACAACATATTGAGAAATCCTGGGTAGCGCATTATTTGTAAAGAGTGGCTATCCAAGTCAAGTGGCCGATCTCTCCACATATTCTGTATATACTAGTTTAATGTCACCAAGGCACTATTAGACGGTTGAAATACCACATCTCGCACTTCCTTCAAGCTCCTTGCAGTCCTATGAACAGCTGGTAGGATGCGTTCCACCTCCTTGTAGTCTCTTGCTCGCACTAGGGGGGTTGTAATGTCCGCAAATTGAACTTCAGTAACGGAAGGTTGTATGCGCTCCACCGAGTCGTGCATACTTGTGACGAACGTGATGAACAAGACTGCTGACAGTGGGGAACCCTGTAGTACGCTGGAACGCATCGGTCTACCACCTGTAACTTCACTGTTGAGCCAAATCACCGCACAGCGGTCTTCTAAGTACCACCGTAGCTTCTTGGAAAACGACTCGGGTGCACTTTGTATTGTCAACTCATGAATGAATTATGAAAGATCGACTCTGTCAACGGTACTAGCTCTGTCTAGCTGCAAGGGAAGTGCCTAATTACGATAATGTACTATTTGCCTAAACTCCTGTGCTTCCCTAATGACTATCTCCGTGGAAAATATAGAACTGTTTTTCATTGAGCTAGTTGGAAGGCGGTCATCCAGCATCTTCGAGAGTCGCAAAACTGGAATCTTCTCGATGATCTTCCCATTGTAGACAGTGACGATATTGGCCGCCGGGCATCCATCTACTTCCTCGCCGAGGATAACTCCCCTGGCTTGGGTACAGGTTCCAAGCGTCATAAGTCCAGCAGCGCCTGCGCCGTACGTTGTCCATGGCCCCTTCGCAAAGTTCCACAACGGATTCGTAGTTGCCATTACGGCCTGCATACGTTTGTCCCGCAGTTCCATGCAAGCTCGTGGACGCACTGACTGTTAGGGTTTTGCCAGCGTTTTGGGGGTGACGGACTGGGAGGCATCAGCATACCGCTGCACCAAAAGAGTTGGTACCTTTGGACTTTGTTACTAGTGCTGTTGTATCAGGGACTATATAGGAGGCAATTCCGTATACAGTGAGAACGAACACTTAGTGAGCAGCCATCAGACAGAGTAGAGGCTGACAGGGGGTATGCCAGTACCGCTACGCCAAAAAGATGGATCCTTTGGTCTTTGTTATTGGTTGTAGTAATATCAGTGACTACAAGCTTATAACATCTACTATGCAGAAACCCCTGCCTTAACCGGGATCCCCAGATAGGGTACAGTCTGATAGGTTTATAATCTAATTAGGCTTTGCCTTTGACAATATCGTTTCTTGCCACGCTGAAAAGTTTGTCATCATTTGTCACCAACAACTTCTTTGTCTTCGTCATCAAAGAAGCCAGAGAATGATACAGTACCTTAAGTGGTGGGCATCGGGTATAAAAGGTGCCATCAGCTCAACCCGACTCTTGAGTGTATTCTGCTTCCTTGCCGAACTCATTCTAACCTGGCTATACTGTCCGATTTTAGTGTGACTACATTGACCCTTCACACTGACTAGCGCTCATGCCACGCCAAAGTATTAACTAGACTATCCCTGCTCGTGAAGTGACATAAAATAAGCAGGCCTACCAAGCCTGTGTGTATCATAATCTTGTCCCGGACCTGGTCTGTGAAAATCTTCTCCTTACTAAAGTGTGTTCATCCGGCAAAATAGCTACATCCCGTGACATCATCTCACCTCACTGGTTACACAAACCTAGAACGGCGGCATCTGCAAGACGACCGTGCCATGATGGAGACTCCGAAGTTTCTCTCCGTTTTTGAAGCACGTGAAGTCCAGCTGTCATCTGTGGTCTGGGCTTGGGTCAAACTTGTCTCTCATGTGCTAGATGGTCAGCCGCTTATTGCAGCTAGTTAGCAAATCTGATAGTTACACTACCAGTTCGCCCAGGATATGGATACCTCCCAAGGTCAAGTTTTCAAACCGCTCACAGCCCAAATCTCCCTTTCTCATGGCCTGCTGACTATGTAGCCTTACACTTCTCACATCTGTCCGAGTACCCTCACCATCCACAAAGCTGAATGTGCATTGAAGCACTCCATCAAAATGACCGCGCAGAGTCCGATGAAACTGGCCAGAGCGATGCCTCGTATGTCATTACTGAATTTCCGGTAAACCGGTGCTAAAGTGGATTGGTCACGGCGGATGTCCAAATATGAGGGAGAGGTCAAGATGAGTGTACATTTGATGTAGTACGGTAAGGTGTGTGGCTAGAACAAGACATTCCACAAGCGAGGCTATCTACTACGGTACACCTTGCACGATACAGTGATCTATGAGAGGCCGGCAAAATATAGGAAGTAACGTGTAGAATTCAAGGCAAGGAACACCTACCTAATTAAGGTGGGGAGTACGCCAAACCATAGACCACCCTAGACGTTACACCAATCTGTCAAAAAGGAAAACCTGGTGACACCTAAGCTAGCTTACGGTGACAGTGCAAGAAAGAAAAGAAGAAAATGAATCGAGCTTTGAGAATACACTGCTCGTAACATAGCTCGATGAAAACTGGAGAAACTGCGTGCGCGCTGACCTTGAAAGTCTGTGGCACCTAGTGGTCTAAACTGACATGTATGAAACAATGGCACGCCAATACAAAACCTACCCCCGTTGTGGACATATAACTTCGCCTGCGTACACTCAGTAGCAACGCTGGCGAGCGTTTGAGCACCTGCTCCAAATGACTTGTTTTGGCCAGGAGTCATGAATACAGCGGGCAAACTGGCAATCAATATCTATCGCCTTTTAGCCTATTAAACTCCTCAGAACAAGGGGAGAGGTGTGCGAGATGACTTGTGCGTGAACAAAAGACAAAAAAGATTAGATAGACCATCTAAAAAAGGAAAACAGTAAAAATGTCTCAAAAAAAGAAGATAGAAAAGCTGATAGTCATTGGAACCACTTTGTAGTGGAAACGGTAAACTAGAGTTAAGGGGCTGTCGGGGTGATGGTGGAGTCGGATGCGGAGGAATACCGGCGGTGACATCTGATCGATGCAAGCGGCCGTCGCGTTCGTGGCTTGTCGAAGTTGACTTGCATCCCTGGCGATAGGGTGTGTAAAGCAGCAGTAGTATCGTGCTTTGAGTAACTCAACTGTCACCACCGGGCTCTAACGGATTTCATCTGCGAATCTACCCGGCGACCACTTCAATGGTCATGCTTTGGTCAGTGTGAACGAGCACCAAAGGACAAGGTAAGTAATGATTTGCAGTGGCCACCCACAATGACAGCTGGGCGACCAGGACTCACGGACAGTGGCTTTGCTCCATGTGGCAGATGTTCCGTGACCGGTTCGTAGCCACAAGAGAAACTTGTTGTCGCTTATCGACAACTTGGGTCTAATCTTTGACACAGCTCGCCATGAGCTATCCATTCGCAATTCTCTTGCCGGGTCTTCCCATAACACCCGTACCCTATCTGTAAAGATATGAAATTGAGCAAGTCCTGAGATCGTTATAGAAACGTAGGGTCAATGATAATGGGTGAACTGTAATAAAATGTATAGATGCTTGGTCTACTAAGTTTCGTCATAGCCTCCTGAAAAGCCATCGTGACATATACTCATCAACCAACACCCCTATCACCGTCCGTGCACCATAACTACCCTAATGTCACACATCACCAAGTTAAGACGACTTCAGCTCAAACTGTGACACTATCCACTCCTCCGAGTCGCTCTACGGGCATCCAACCCGTTTCCTGCTCTTCTCCTCGACGCCTGAGAACGTCATACTCCGTTGCTATTCTGATCTGGGGTATTCGTGGTCTACGCAACTATACCCTCCATAGCAATCCAAGCAGGTGACTCCTGCTTCCTTGCCTCGGAGTGGACACCCAAGTATACAAAGTACTCCTGAAGTGGCGCGCACGCCGCCTCAGCTCGGAGACAACCCAAAGGGGCGGACTTGTATGTTCCTGAATAGACACGAAGCGCACGAGATTGAAATGTCTCTAACTTTGATGCCTGTGTCTGAGAGAGTCCCATAGAAGCGAGGGCTCCCGGAGCATGAGTTAAAGGCGGCCCATGACAGACCATCCAGACCATTCTGAGAGTAGCTCAACTGGCCTGGTTGGCTCTCGATAAAGCCATGAGGAGGTTGATCTTGTTTCCAACCTTAGCGAGTAGAGCATTGTATTGTGCTATACCAATTCATCGAGAACTCATCCAACTACACAACAAACATGAACTTGTGACTACAGATGAATCTTGTCCGATTAACGTGAAAATTTCACCGTTGCACCGATTCGCTATGTGAATGTTGAGAGCCATGAAAACACCCGCTGTCGCCTCAAAAACAACTCCCCTCTTAATCGTCCATTCCTCCGCCAAACTAACAACCGTTTGCAGAGCGGCACTGACCTGTTCCGAGGAACTACCTCAAACAAGAAAGTTAGCATCGTCCGCCAACCCCACACCGGTAACATTTGGGTGACACGACGCCACTAGTTCATACAGACTTGCAATGATACAGTGATCTATGAAGGAACGCCAAAAGATAGGAAGCAACTTGAGATATTAAACGAAAGGAAAGCTATCTAATTAAGACGGGGAGCACTCCAAACCGTAGACCACCCTGGAGGTTACACCAGTCTCCCAAAGAGGTAATACTGGTGGCGCCTAAACTTGTTCATGGTAACATGCAGTGAAAGTGATAAACGGGAGTGGAGAGAGTGGGGACCCTTGGGGCACGTCGGATCGAGCTGGCCGTTTGCCTGTGTGAGATCCGTTCAACGTAAGAGTGACTTCTCGGTCCTGGGAGAGGCCTTCTATGGTCTGCCCCGTACGTTACTGGAAGTCTGAGTGCAACTCTCTCCAGTGAGTATAGACTGGTCGGAGATTCTCCGACCACCAGCCCCCGGGCCTATTATAAGCGCTCTTTTTTGGCGCTGGTCGGTCTGCGGCAACAAGAAGTTTGATGACTAATGTCTCGGTGGCGGAACCTAACTCTTCCGACATGCGTATGCGCCCCAGTGTGTCTCCGG
Organism: Huntiella abstrusa; assembly: GCA_025685495.1. NCBI lineage: Eukaryota > Fungi > Ascomycota > Sordariomycetes > Microascales > Ceratocystidaceae > Huntiella > Huntiella abstrusa. Next base: position 163,564 of record JAJNMT010000040.1, read on the forward strand.
CACAATAATCTTGACCAGACAATAAGCTGCTAACGTTTCTCCAGTCTCGGGTAGCGAGAAGACTCCCTTGAGTCCCTCTCAAGCCAGACTGTCCCCAAAAGTGCTTTGTGATCCAAATCAGGTAGATATGCGTCACCCTCAAAAGACGACTTCACGCCTCGGGTAATTATGGGATCTATGGTAGTACCAAGACCATGGAATCACGCCTGGTGTTGTAACAACTTGAGCACCTTAACCGTTATCATGCCTATCGCCATGTACGGATCAGAACTATGGTGGACAGTCAAAAAGCCGGTAGGGCTTACAGGAAAGCTGGAGAGCCTCCAATACACTGTCGCCAAGCAAATCCTGGGCACTGGCCTTGGCACACCAAAGCGAGCAGTCGAACTAGAAGCAGGTCTGCTCCCGATGCCACTTGCCCTAGCCCTGAAGAATATGACATACACTCTCCGAGTCCTAGACTTCCCTATGCACCACCCCATCCGCCGCCGCATGCAACCACACCACGACACACTGAACTCGGAAGACGACTTCAACCACATCGGCCACACTCCGGTCTCGCCAATAGGCCCGATCCAGTGCCTCGCCGCCATCTTCCGCAGCTTTGTGCCAGACAATACGACAATTCTCCGCGATAAAATCGAATGGGAAGCCCCGTGGCGCGAACCAATCCCGCTAACCACGAGCATCCCTAACTTGTCAAAAGAAGTTGCCGCTGAAGCGCACCTGGACCTATGCAAAGAACGCGACATAATGTCGCTAGAAGGCTGTGACACCATTTACACCGACGGCTCGAAGGAAGGAAAGTGATCCGCATACTCACTGGTCCACTTCAAGGGCCAAGCCACCATCATGACTGAATGTCAGGCCCTCGGCGAATATGTCGAAGTCGCCGATTGCGAGTCCTTCGCTCTCCTGCGCGCCATTTCCTACGCCCGTCAGCTCCCAACCCCCACCGCCACCATACACATCTTTGTCGACAGCCAAGCAGCCATTCGCAGGCTTGACAAGCCTACCTACTGGGCGGAGATGATCAGACAACTGCCACCAGCTAACAACAGCGCCAACATCATCGTTAACTGGGGCCCCGGCCACATGGGCATTGCTGGCAACGAACGTGCGGATGAAGCCGCTAAAGCCGCCTTGGAACTAAACCCACCGGACAAACCCATCGTCACAGCCAGCTACTTGAAACGGGCGATGAAGGAACATGTGAAGAAGAAATGGCAAGACTTGATCGCGACAGACAACCCCCATGCAACCGGCTTTTGTGGTTCACATTACCGCAGAATGGGAGGAGGCACCGCAAAGATACAGAAGCCCATCCAAGGCAAGCGCAGCCTCACGACGGCCTTCTACCACCTCCTCATGGGCAAAGGGTGCTACATCCCAGCCTTATTCAAAGCCAAAAAAGTCGACTCTCAAATGTGTAGACACTGCGGCGAAGAGAACGAGTCGGTTGAACATGTCACGCTACACTGCCCCGCATTTCTTACACAACAAAATGACTTACGGCTGGACCTTGGGGAACCACCCACTATGCCCAAACTCTTCTTCTCTGAGAAAGGGAAAGCAGCAATGCTGAAGTTTATCAAGAAGACAGGGTTCGGCACCTATAAGTGGTCACCAACCTCCGCTGTCGCCCTCCCATCCACTCCGCCAATCTCCAGCGCCAACTCAAGCAGCAGCAACCAAATTCCTGCCACCGGAGAACAGTCACCTGCAGTCAACCTGTAGGCCATGTCTGGCTCCCGTCGCTCAAACCACGCAGACAACGCCACCGAGCTCCAAAACAAACCCCCACTCTTTCCTATGTCTACAGAAAACTAGAAGGTCCCGTGTATAGATAAGATAGCTCGCCCGCAGCTCGAAGCGAGCATGCCATGTCCCTAGATAGAATCATAAGCATTTATGATTATATATAACAAAAAAAAAAAAACTTGAGCACCTTCATCTATCAGCCAGCCTCGAAGAAATCTGTCGTACACATCTGTTCTTGCATACTCTTCACCCCAACATGCGGCGTGTGCGTTCAAGACCCCTGTTACCATGAACAAGCTCATCAGCCACCAATCTTTCCTCTTTGGGAAACTGGTGTAACCATTGAGGTGGTGTATGGTTTGGCGTGCTCCCCGCCGTAATTGAATAGCTTTCTTTTCCTTTAACCTCTCACGTTACTTCCTATCTTTTGCCGCTCACTTATAGATCACCGGATCAACTCCCCTGGTGATGGAAGACTCCGGGGGTCGGACTGCACGCAGCGCAAACCCATCCGCAGTCAGACATTGCTTCTGATAAACAGACGCTATGATGTATCCGCTCCCTGCCCTCACTCGTATAACTTGTCTTCCTTTCACGAGTAGCGCTGCCACGCCCGAATCTCTCAAGACGGGGTATTCCCCCAGCTTTTCAGCTAACTTGCAACTGTCTTTTCGTTCCCAACTGGGAAGTTCCTGGAGGAATACGACACCTACCCCGGTTTGTTGTGCGCCCTGGAAATAATCATTGTTCCTATTGACATTCCACTGGACCAGACACATGTTACGCATGCTTACTGTAACTTGACCCGGCTATTGCCTGCCAGGCTGTTCAAAGTGAAAGTAGTGGGGGTGTACTTGGGAAGCAGGGGGAAGGATAGGGTCCATGGCGAGGGCGTCCACGATCGTCATATCGGGAGCGGAAGATGATTTGGGCTGCTTATCGGGGTCTGTACGTCTCACAGACACCTCGGGTGTGCACTTTTGTCTATTCCTTTTCCGCGAGGACGAACCCTGGGACTCGGGGGGTTCTTCTTGGATGACCTCTGGCAAAAGCAGCTCCACACATGACTCCGCGCCCTGCTCGCGGCTAGCCTTCCAATAATCCCGGTTTTACCGACGGGTCTCCTTTGACTTCTGTAGAACCTTGGAATGCCAGTCCTTGTAAACCGGGCACTTAGCGCTCTCAGTTGGGACATGACTTCCTCCACAAAAACAACGGAGCTCGTTTTGGCAGAGGGGAGTCTCGTGTTCGCCAGCACAAGTGCCGCAGCAGAATTTCTTCTCCTTCTTGAACCGCTTTTGAACATGTCCGTAGCGCGTGCATCTGATGCATTGAACAACTACGGGGGGTGGTGAATACCATTCCACCAGAGGACCACCCGACTTCCTCATGGCAGTGATAGCTACGACTGGATTAGTCAGTGCCACACGCATCACAACTCCTGATTGCAGCCCATCGGCCCGGCTCACACCACTTGCCGGGAAAATTGAGCCTGCAACGCTTACTGCGGTCGCTGATTTGCCAAGGTGTAGGTTCGAAACCCGCACCTCACACCCATAGTACACAACCTAAGCCTCCAACTGCTTCAGATCGTCATGCGCCCGGAACAGTTCTGTCACCCGTTTCGCCTGCTCCTCCGTAGAGACAAAGTCCCCGCGCAAAGGGATACGGAATATCTGACCCGGTGGGTCCCGCACAATGCAACTCTTTTTAATCTGAACCGGGGGGCATTTTCGTATTTGCGCCTGAAGCCGCCTCCTGTGTCTTCATGATCGCCTCGCGCATCCCGACTGACGTAATGAGCGGAAGACCAGAATTATCCATAAAGATATTCACCACCTCCGCAGACCGTTCCGATGGTACCGACAAAGAATACCTATGGCTCTTCTCGTTGTACACCGGGGGAGCCTTATGCGCATTCTCTCTCCTCCTCCGCGCACTGTTAACCCTCGCCCTCTCTGCTTTCGTCGGTTTAAACCCCAGCAACGTCTCGTACTCCCTCAATCGGGCCGCAATGCGGACCACGAGCTCGTTACCCTTCTCTCCCAACTCCGCCAACATGGACTCCGACACCAAACACTTCTTCACAATCTTTCTGTCCCAATGGCTTACCAAACCCACGATGCTGGATGCCGACGCATTCCCGGAAGAGGCCTATCCTTTGCCAGCGGTCCCTTTGCCTTTAACAGCGGCTGAGACATTACTCCTGTTATCTTTGGCTGACTTTTTGGAAGTTAACTTCTTCTTCGCCATCTTGACGATTGAAGCAAATCCTTCAACAAAGCTACGCGCTCTGGTTAGTCAATACAGATTGCGAAGAAAAAAGGAAGGAAAGTCCGCGACAGTGCATATCGCTGTGGCGGGTAATCTCTGTTAATGGCTTGTTACTTGCGGGACGTGAAACGCGAAGAACAGAGACTTTGTTGAACAAGAAAGAAATGAAAGGGGGACTCCACAAAGCGGAGGCCGTCTATAATTTTTACTAGGTACCAGGCAAAGCTTAGAGGGCTGCAAACTCTAACAATCGCTGGTTAATCGAGATTCTCATAATAGGGTAAGATGTCTAAACCCTACCTATGGTTTAACAATCGACGCCACTTAAGCACCACACACCACAGCGACTGCAGCATTATTCCTCGTGACAACCCGTATCAATCCGATGTATTGGACCAGTAGCACGGCTGCACCAGCACATGGTATCAGATAATGCCTCCATAGTCTTCCGGTGACACACTCAACAATCGTGTGCTCAGCAACTTCGAAAGGTCGTCTGTTCTACCGTCGAGCACACCACATATGTAAGGGGTCAATGGACCCACACTAGAGTTGAACAGTAAAGACAGGTCACAAGAAGTTCGATAGAGAAACAGAATACACTCAATAGACGGGTCGAGCTTATGGCATCTTTTATGTACGGTGCTGACCGTTAACCACCCTGTGTGAGGGGTCAATATGGTCACACAGAATCGGACAGTAAAGACAGGTAACAGAGAGTTCGATAGAGAAGCAGACTAAACTAATCAACCAAGTAGAACCGGTAATGGCTCTTTATACTACGATTTCTTGCACTCCAACACACTGCGTCATTTCCTAAATACTTTGATGATGACGTCAAAGGACTTGTGGTGGCGAATGATGACCAGCTGATGCTTCAGCGTGGCAAGAACGATGTGATGGTCTTCGGTGTGGCGAGGAAAGATGTGACGACTGGTACTTCGGCGTCACGAGGAACGATGATGTCACAGGCAAAGCCTCTTGGGGTTGCAAACCCTAACACCCTGTGACCGCTGATCACCTTGTATTATCTGACAAACAATGACAAATGTTTCAGCGTGGCAAGTGACGATAGTGTCAAAGGTAAAGCGCTATTAGGTTGTAAACCCTGATAACATAGGCACTCAGGTCTATTGTAGACATTTCGCTGTAGCAGACGGAGGATTTGCAGGTCTAAGACTGACCAGTCCGCTTTTTCTCGGGGCCGTTAAACTCAGCAGAGATGGCCGAAGACCGAAGCACATGGCCAAGGTGCTTATTTCAGCTTATTTTGGCATGTTTTGAACTGAAGCCCAGAAAGCATACTACTCACCTTTCCCAAAAAAGGCCACATATAGAATGCTGTGTATCGAATATGTATCAGGGGCGATGGGAGTACATGCCACACATAGCCTATGCACTTAGAATTCTGGCCAACAAGGAAGAAAGCCCTCCAATGCAGATACGACAGAGGTCTTGATGTTTCTATATTGCTTGGAAAAACGACATCCATAGAGCCCCTTCTGGGTTTAGTACTTGAAAGTATTTCAGCGAAGCTTCTAACTCCTTTATTGAACTACTGTGAGCCTAAATCCTTAGAGGGCGGGAGATATTTTGAAGCAGGGAGGAAAGTATGTTTTCATTGCTCTCACTGAGAAAAAAAACTCAGCATAATACGGTGAGTTGAGTAACGTGAAAGAGAACAAGACGAGTGGCTATAATAGTTACTGATACCACGTCTGGCAAAAGTTCGACACTAAGTGGGAGGAAGAATAACAGAATTATTGCAAAGGTCTAGAGAGTAGACATACTGACTGGCCTTTGACTGCTCATTGGGGACTCCTTTACATTGACCAGATTAGGTTTATTAATATCACCAATCATAGTGCCACCAAAAGATCTAGCTGGCATGTGAGCAACGACTATAAAAGAAACTAAACAGTCACTAAAATGACTGAGAAATCCTGTCCTTGAGCTACAACGCAGACTACAAGACATTCTACCACCTTCAAAACTGAAAGCTTTAGATGCGTGTGATACAATGGAGATCAGAAGGTTAGTATATGCAAAGTACCTACTTGTGAGGCGAAAAACCCCTAGGCACACATTTATATGGTGACAAACAAGGACATAGATGAGAAGTGTATTCAACGAGTACAAGAATGTCCGAAGCACTGCTAAAAACCAGTGGCTCCTGGTAACTCAGACCGAGAAGCTGGTGAAACTGTAACAGGAAATGACAGTTCAAAAACCTTGATCGAAAGATCCTGAGCAATGCTAATTTGTGCATGACGGGTCTGCCTTGGATCCTAGCAATCAACTTTGTGTGCCACAAAACCTCATACCCGCCTATCATTGCCAGACCCCAGGCTTCACCAGAGCGTGTATATCTGGGTCTAATTTCGTGTTCGTGGTGTGCCATTCCTTGACATGTGGCTCAGGTGATGGGCTCTTAATAATTTAGCATTCCAAAGAAAGGCCTTTTTATCAAGGATATGCTCTGGTTAGCATGAATAATAGATAACATATCAAAAACTGACACGGTATATGGTACTGCACTAGTATGACCACGAGTGCAAGTCTTGGTAGTACTTGGCCATAAGAAGGCTACATTAAATAATGGGTTATTGCTAATCTCTGAGGAGAGTTACATGATTAGCCTTTAGAGAATGGCAAGTTAGTACTTTTGTTTCCACACATGGTGGAGTATGTACCTTCGTATTGCAACTTTATTTGCCTGGGGGTGTGATTTCGACACACTCTCCCCAGTAAAACTCACACCAAGCGTTGAAATTCAAGAATAAGAAGCATAAAGACTGGATGAATTGGGGATTTTAGGCAGCTATGTATCAGGGTGTAGAAACTCGAGGTATTACAGGATCAAATTACCTGTGATAGTTGTTTAGGTGTACCAGAAGAAGCCAGGATCAAGACACACGTCTTACCTAGTTTTTACGTGCAAAACTTAGAAACAAAGCATTTCCCACTGCACCCCAATAAATACTTGCATAATTGGATACTATATTTCATGTTTGACCTTCTCATGAAAACCTCGCTTGGTATTCTTATTTGAAGACTGTTTATAGAAATGACACACTATTTCCTTTTTAGGCAAACATCTGCGCTAGCAACAAGACACCATGTGTATTATATATTTATTTGACTATGTAGCACAAGGGACATAGACTTTGCTATGCTACCAGAATATCAGCCTTAACACGTATGTATATACACATATTCAACATCCACTGAATAGGCCATAGGTCTGGATACGGTGATGGATTTTTATTCTTCACTCTAACACAAGCCAGTGATTCTAGAGAAGCAAGATAATACTGTTTCTTAATTTGAAAACAGGCAGGGTTCTCAGTTTACAAGAATTGAACGGGTAGCCCTGATCTACTTTCTTGTTCATCTTGTGTGTTTTTCTCTATTGTGGCTTTTGATTTATCTCGTCTTGATTTTGTTGACTGATGTCACTTATTCCTAGTGGCACTTGACTTTCCTTTCCAAACTTGAATATCTCTGGCACATCATTTATTTTTGGGCCGGAATAGTTGCCCTTCCATTGGCACAGGCTTGAGAATGCATTTTGTATATATCGCAAAACAGTTGGACAGCCAATATATGGCCCTTGATCCTTGCGGGATATCTCAACTGTGCAGACTCTCATGCTTTCCAGGCACTGACTTTCGTGATGTACATTTGGGCTGTTTTTTGTGGTCAACTGGCCCTAACCATCTTGTCGAGGTAATTGTAAATGCGAGTCCCGATAGAAACACCAAACAACAGAGCTGCTGAGCTTTGCTCTACGGTATAACAAGTGGCTTCGTCATTTGGGCATTCTGCCGAGACTCCTCTCATTACTATGTGGCTCGCTATGTTCACGAAGATATTCGCACAAGAATACTACAGGAGTATAAAGAATTGCCTTAAACCCAAATCAGAGTTACATGATACAATAGCCATATCCATTTTTCCCATTTATTGTGCAAACGTTGTGGACCCCTAACTTTGAGATTTCGCCGGAATCTGCGGTTGCGACCGACTTTACAGTAGGCCATATAGATGTTTTCAGCACACCATATATGTTACAGTTGTGGTCTCCAGGTATAGCGTGGATGTATAGGGTACTAGTTCCAACCAGAGCAGTATATAGAAGAACAATATGTTCAAGTCAGTTCCAAATATTTCTTTCCTAATCAATATAACGATGGTATAGTATCCCGAGACTCAAGCCATTTGCTTTAGCTAATTGATGCACAATCGGAGGGAAGTGGACACTAACTCAAGCCAACAGATTATTTATGTAATGTGCAGCATTTATGCACGCCAGCCACTAGATTCTGCATATCAAAAAGCCAGAGGAGCAAAACGATACCCGTTATGCCTATTTATTCATAACTTCACTTTTAGTGAGCGTGTATAAATTGCGAGATCCCAGCTGTTCTACATATACCCCTTATACTTATCCATGCCCAAGATGGCCATGTAGTATTGAATCTAGTTCTTCGCGGGTGTACCTTAACAGTACATTCAATATTGGTATTAACTCCTCAAAGGGTCCTTAGAGTAAGAAGAGACAAAACTTACTCACAATTGAACTCAACTCAGGCGATATTTTCCTGAACTTATTCATGCTAATCCGTGCCTTGGTAAAAGACTTGACTTGAAACATATAATAGACAGATATTCAGCAATTCATAGTGGATAATACAAGATGACAGAGCGACGAAGGTTTGAAAACTTGCAATAAAGAACAATTGCTATACATCCGTGACGAGTACGAAACTTATTGTCAGTCCGTGAGAAAAAACGATCATGACGGGAACTTCTCTAGATGAAATCATGGAGCGACTCCCGTGTTGCTAGTGGTGGGCATATTTTTTGTTGGAGAGTACATATGTACCTGTAACCGTCTCTTAAGAAAGTCTGTTTTGATGATTCATACGGCTTCGCACTCGTCGATGTCAACGCAAACAAAAGCATATCGATGCATTGACTGGAACTATTCAAAGTAACATACTGCTCCCAACCTGACTACATGTGATAATGTCAAATTCTCAACAATAGCTGCACTAGCAATTGGGTATATACCATATGGTTCAATACAGTGAACCAAGCTATACAACGTAGCCTCAATAGTCTTGTCAGCGAGTAGTTCTTTACCATGCCAACAGTACTCATTGATGGAGACTCGGGGTCAGAATCTATTTTAGTAGAATATTTCAATGCTTTTTTGTTGCTCATGTGGAGGCTTCCGTCCATGGAGAGACTTGAGTAGGAGATGACCTGCCGTGTACCTAAATATTCACACACATTGATATGTAGATCTCACTTTCCAGAACTTTATTTATACCAGTCCTGTGTCTTTTCCCTCGCGTTATACTTATTTATACTAAGCTATATCCGTAGAACGATCATTATATCGGAGGTGATACCCGAAACATGGAAAATATCGAACTACGGAGTGGCCAGTTAATGTTATTACAATCTTCAGAGTAGCATGGCTAGACCGTGATCTTGTATTCATATTGAATTGTGCCTACCACTCGATTATCTCTCAACATGATTTTATACACGGAGACAGTTCGGTAAATTCCGTATAGGAATAGCCCGAGATAGACACCTTTGGCTGGTTACATATGGGGTCTACGTCGTGACAACTGTCAAGATTAACCAAAACACTTGCCAAGCCCATTGCGGTGAAAGCGTTGGCTCACGGAGCGTCCGTTGGATCAATGGATAATTTCTACCGGAGGTTACTGTTTGATGAGTTTCTCTGTACCTTTAAGACGGGAAAGAACGTGAACAACCAAGAGTTAAGGCGAAGAGTCGACGCGTAGTTTTGAGCCCGTACTCACAAGCCTTCTTAGCTTGGCGGCTCCTGCTTCAATTCCTAGTAGTCGCCGGCACTATGCCACTTATCCGCTTAGAATCTGGGCATTCATTCAGTGGCTATCTGTCAGTCATTGGCTCACCAAGATGCCACAAGCTAACGCTTATGGTAGATGAAATGACATTGCAATGATCCGCCTATAAAATCAGCTTCGTGGTCATACTCATAATAACCATCTTTTGTCCAATGATCCACATCTAGTCATCAGAATGGTGCTTGCTCAGGCCTATCACATCGAATTAAAATCCCGGAGACCGCCGATTGTCTTGTTACCCACCGCAAGGGTATGGCCAACATGCTGCACGGTGGGTTCTTTCCAACCGCTGTACTATCACAACTACTACTCATACATGCTTACCCGTCTGTATCTGAATAGAGCATAAACTGCATCGTGAGTTTCAAGCAAGTTGCTGAGGCACTCAGGCATACAGAACCACGGGACGCTGCCAGCATTGACGGTATCCCTTATTGGTTTGCTCGCGGCGTTGGACTTGGAGTTCATGCTTGCATATCTAAGCTCGTACGAGCGCCAATTTGTCACTAGTACTGGCTGACTGTCTGGAAGGAGTCCAAAATCGTAGCGATTCCCCAACCTGGACAAGTCTGCTCGAGAAACGAGAAAGGCTGACAGTCATGAAGTTAAGGTGTAAGACAGCTTGAAGTTTCTCAGCATACAACTCCACCAATTAGTGACTCGTAAACTGTACCCAGAAGTTGTCCTCGTAAAGGTCAAGAACAAGGTACGGCTGTTTGAAAATATCGGCCGGAAATCGGAGGTGGGTACGAAAAACTGCCCGGGTTTTTGAAGATGGGGTCGAGGTCGGCTTTGACGTATGGACTCGTAGAATTAGCACACGTTAGCATCTCTCAGATTCAGATGAACAATCTGGAGACTGCCCAGTTGTAGCTCTAGGCGTGTATGCCGGGGCTCAGAACAATACGTCTGTCCCCCGTCTTCGTGTTGAAGCTGCTTGGGAAGCATTGCAAGAACATTTGGTTCACCGCGCCGCTCGTAGTGAAACCCAGGTCATGGAGTTCGCGGCGTGGGCGTAAATTCCCACACAGGTTGGCTTTTGCCAACAGGCACTTCACCCCAAGAACTCCTTCCACAGTCACAACACCAGCGTAAGATCAATGTTCTGCGGTTTGTGGTAGATGAGCTAGAGAGGAGATTGATGCTCGCGCAAAGGGACGCTGGACGTGAGAGAGTAGAGGCTCTTTCTTGGGACCCTGGCTGAGAAGCGTGGACGGATTGGCAATTGAGACGAGTGAGAGAAATACGGGAGGGGCCACCATGCGAGCTCGATGGGGATTGACGAAGTTTCAGGCGGGTCATGACGGGCGAACTTTTGAGTATCAGGAGTCTATAGGTAGGCGCGAAGATGCCAGTTGTCATGGTGGGATGAGAAGGCAACCACTGCTTTATTTGGCGGTGGACTGTCCAGACCTGGCCAGCAGCCGGGTGCCACTCAACTAGAGTATTGACACTCTGAACAAACGGCTTTTCGAGGGTCTTAGGGGGGTTGTGTTCGATCTTTATGGTCGATACAAAGACGGCCTTCTGCATCTGTTGGAAATCATGGCAAGTACTTAGCTATATCTTAATCTTCCTACGCCCCATGTTTCTCTTAGACGTCAGGTTATTTTCATTCTTAGAGTCCCGTGAAACTCACAGAACCCTTCTACCACAGACTCATTCTAAACTCAAGAGCGAAATATCTTGACGTCATAGACCTGAAAATAAATATGTGCGAGGCGAGTGTATTCTCTTAGAAGCTGGCCCGAAATGACTCCATGACCCCGCGAAAGGCCTTGTATCTGGTTCATCGAGGTTATAGTCTCGCCCATACTGAATCACAGGGGTAAATCTAATGACATGCAGAGGACTACATTTCATCCACCGGCTCATAGACATGGCGGTGCGTAGTATTACACTATTGTGCACCTCTATCATGCTCACTTATTATGTCAAGTTGGCTTTCCCCTATTTATCCGGCAAGTTCGTCAAGATATTACAGGCCAATGTAAAAACGTAGCTGCCGTGGGATATATCTGTAGTATATGGTCCCTTTAGTTAACAATTCCAGGCTTTTCGGTTTTTATCATGACATTAATCATATTACATTCACCGCCTCCAATCCTCCAACGCCTCTTTCAATACACAACATCAGACATGAACTCACGCTGGAGGTTATATCAAGTATATCCAGCGTACTTGTTATGATTCTATGTAAGGCGTGGAGAAACTATGTCTTAATATTCGAAGCAAGCTTGCCTTCCTTCTCAACCTAAACCACGGGGTCGCGAAAGCATACACATAGCAAGTCGTCTCCAAGTCCCTTCAATATGCAACAAAAATGGCAACACGACACTACGTATTTTTCACGAGATTGTTATATAGTAGCCTTCCCTATATTTACATCGAACTAGCTCTGACTAAGTTGCCCGGACACACTTGACTTTTTTGTCTGGGTCTCTAGACGTAGTTGAGGTCGAACTATGTGAACATAAAGTCTTCCCACTCGAATCCTTGTATATTCAGCGAGATACACCATACCTGATGATACCTATTACTTCTGCGTAATTGCAACATCGTCTGGTGAGTGTCCCAGTCAGGCCCTTTTGTGGTTACCCGCTTATTATGACATTGCTATAAGCGCCCGTATAATATAGAATTAGGAACAATGTCCAACGATGATCGTTTCTAGTTTTCCGATGCAGTGACTAGCATCTTGGTCTCCACATAGTGGTCTACGAGCGGTCTTGCGTGAGTGTTTGGGCGTGTTTGACTGCAAGTATTAAAATGGATATCTGCGCCATAGCACAAGGTTTACACGGAGTGTGGTTGTTCACCGTTAGGCTTCAAGACTTGAATGTGATAATGCCACCAACGCCAATGTGTTTTCACTAGAAAATTTTTACAATACGCATACACCATCAAACAGAGATACTGTATGCTTTGTTAGCTGACTAAGTATATTGCATATAGTTATGTACAGATATTCTTATTGCCTTGCTTATAGATACATACATACATACATGTCAGTACTTTGACTCCACCTCTCTCAATTTATTTTGGATAGTACCTCCAATCGCGTAGATGTTTTTGACACGTAGTCGTCTTGCTTCGGGTGTTTTCTTAAAGCATGAGAACATGAAGCTTAGTTTTAAATCGGTATACGACCACTATTCTTAAAGAAATGCGTTGTTTTTCAAGTCAAGACATGGGCTCCAATAAAGCAGCAAAGCCTATTTGAATATCATCAGCATTGTTTGTATCAAGTAGTCATAATGAGACTACCGAGAGTATACACATGTACGTGTTTGCAGGTCAGGAACATATATATAAGTAGAGTGAAGGGGCTGGCTGTTTTTCCTTTCAACGAGAATAGCAAAACGCCGAGAATGTATTCAAACATGACGCATGACCAGACATATTCCACGGAACTAGCTATTGCGTTGTTTCCTGATCTCCGTAGCCATCAACCGCTGAGTCATTTGATCAACAGGCGGCCGTCAAGTAAATGAAATGAAAACGACATGTAAATATTTTACCAGATTTAAAAGTGGCTATAAAGTTTTCCGTCTTTACACTGTCTTTAATTCAATTCTATGCCTCGCATCGACGAGAGTGATCCCCATGCCTTTTCACGATGTTCGGATACCCTAATTAACCCTATGTAGAATTGACATAATGCAATGGGAAGCGCATACATTTGACGGTTCAATTGGATGACACACAACAACCATCTATCGTCGATGGTACACATATACATACACAAAATTACGAGTATAGAGATTATGATGAAGCATTAAAATTCTATTAGTAAATGCACGCCGAACATTTGATACCTCCGAATAGAAATTTTCAGAACACTAGTCAAGTCAGACACTAGGGTTCGTAACCCCCGCTTACGTTTATGACGCATGTAGAATTGGCACTCGAAAATTATATTCCCAGCGATTGTATGTACAAAGTTTGAAGTATCAGCGAACAATCTCAAAGACCAGGCGAATGACACTTTTTTTCGCATTACCTCCATGAAGTTTTTTCCCAACAGACACCATTCAAACTTTCACGGTATTGACTCCAATGTGAATTGCGAATTATGATCAAGGTGTAGTAGTGCGAGGAGATGATTGAGAGCTTTCCATGAGTTGAAACTCCCCGAGCCCTACTATTTTTGAAGCTTCTGGCAACTACCAAACTTGTCAAATCACTGGTAAGCCCTCAGAAGACGACGATCCAGTCGAAATTGCGATGTTGCAAGTGATAGAGCATCTTCTAAACCGTCTCGTGTGAGTTAACGGTCGTTGTAATTCCTCATTCAGAATTAAATGTGACACAGCTGCCGCTCCTTCATGTAACACTAAGCGGTCTGCCGAAGTCGGTTTGACTAAGTGCCTGCGTTGCCCCACTTGCCTTTTGCGCCCTCAAGCCTTAGCGGCTCTACTGTGTGATTGCCATTGAGAAAAATGCTATTCGTAGGCTATACCTTTCTGGGGAGACGGATCACGCTCTAAAGGATCGCCGCCGTACTGTAGACCTTGCGACATTGATGACTCTTCGGCAGCTTTGACGCTATAGTTGCATTATCATGCGCACCAACATCGTTTGACGAACGACTTTCTGATTGTGGACATTCTCAGTATTTTTGTGTTCATGTTTATCTTGTCTATTTGAAGTCCGTCGTATAGTCTTGTTTTGTTGTAGAGACTATAGGAAGCCGATTAAAAGTAGGATATCCCAGATTTTATATCGTCACCATTCTAGAAATGGGTGTTTTGGAACCATACTAACCGACAACTTACTCTTGATAGTTTGTCGCACCTTGGATTCGCCTTCCTACGACCCTTCAGGGCTTTAAATACCACCAAATCAGCAAATACCCGTGATCGCCGGTCGATTGCCACTCCTCGCCATGAGTGCTCCCGCCACGAGCGGCCCCACCCGGGTCTCAATCCTTGGCGAAGAGAATATCATTATCGACAGCGGACTGTGGTTGAACTTTGTGTCCCAGGAGCTGCTCGAAAAGATCCCGAGTTCTACCTACATCCTTATTACCGACACGAACCTCTACGATACCTACGTCCCTCCCTTCCAGGCCAAGTTTGAAGAGCTGGCCAAGCAAAAGTCCGATGCGCCTCGTCTCTTAACCTACGCCATCCCACCTGGCGAGGTATCAAAAAGCCGCGAGACCAAGGCCGAGATTGAAGATTGGATGCTCGAGCAGCAATGCACCCGTGATACCGTCATCATTGCGCTGGGCGGTGGTGTCATTGGCGACATGATTGGTTATGTTGCTGCGACTTTCATGCGCGGTGTTCGTTTCATTCAGGTTCCTACTACCCTCCTGGCCATGGTCGACTCTTCAATCGGTGGAAAGACGGCCATTGACACACCCACTGGCAAGAACTTGGTTGGCTCCTTCTGGCAACCCAAGCGGATTATCATCGACCTTAACTTCCTGGAAACTCTTCCTGAGCGTGAATTCATTAACGGCATGGCCGAGGTTGTCAAGACGGCTGCGATCTGGGACGAGGAGGAGTTCTCGACTCTAGAGAAGAACGCTCCCGAAATTCTGGCTGCCGTCAGAACCAAGCCCAGCACCGACAACAGCCAGTCGCGCCTTGCTGCGATCCTGCCTATTTTGAAGCGCATTGTTCACGGCTCAGCGAGAATCAAGGCCCACGTTGTGTCTAGCGACGAGAAGGAGTCCGGTCTCCGCAACCTCTTGAACTTTGGTCACTCGATCGGTCACGCTATTGAGGCCCTTCTCACTCCTCAGTTGCTTCACGGTGAAGCTGTTGCCATTGGTATGGTTAAGGAAGCTGAGCTTGCCCGTTACCTTGGCATTCTCAGCTCCAGCGCCGTCGCTCGTTTGTCAAAGTGCATTGCCAGCTACGATTTACCCGTCTCGATTACCGATAAGCGCGTGGTTGCACGCACTGCTGGAAAGGCTTGCCCTGTAGATGTTCTTTTGTCCAAGATGGCCGTCGACAAGAAGAACGTTGGAAAGGCCAAGAAGATTGTTCTTCTGAAGGCTATTGGCAAGACCTATGAGGATAAGGCGACCACTGTCGAGGATAGCGCTATCCGTGTTGTTCTTTCTCCTGCTGTTGTGGTTGCTCCTGGTATCGCCAAAGATCTCAACGTTACTGTCACCCCGCCTGGCTCCAAGTCAATTTCAAACCGTGCTTTGGTGCTTGCTGCGCTTGGTACCGGTTCGTGCCGTATCACAAACCTGCTGCACTCAGATGACGTGGAGTTCATGCTTGCTGCGCTGACTAAGCTTGGTGGCGCTACTTACTCGTGGGAGGAGGCCGGTGAGGTTTTGGTAATCAACGGCAAGGGTGGAGCTCTTACCGCTTCGTCTGAGCCTCTGTACCTCGGAAACGCCGGCACTGCGTCTCGTTTCCTGACTACTGTCGTTGCTCTGTGCCAGCCAGTTGGAAACACCAAGGCCACTGTTCTGACCGGCAATGCGCGCATGCAGCAGCGTCCCATTGGACCTCTTGTTGATGCCCTGCGGTCAAACGGTCTTGAGATCAAGTACTTGGGTCCTAACCTGAGTTTACCTCTGGAGATTGGTGCCGCTGGCGCTTTCACTGGTGGTGTAATTGAGCTTGCTGCTACCATCTCTTCGCAGTATGTGTCGTCTATTCTCATGGCTGCGCCCTACGCCAAGGAACCTGTTACCCTTCGTCTCGTTGGTGGCAAGCCCATTTCTCAGCTGTACATTGACATGACTATCGCCATGATGCGCGCCTTTGGTATCAACGTTGAGCGTTCTACCACCGAGGAAAACACTTACCACATTCCTAATGGTTCTTACACCAACCCCGCTGAGTATGTTATTGAGAGCGATGCTAGCTCTGCTACCTACCCTTTGTCGGTTGCCGCCATTACTGGTACCACTTGCACTGTCCCCAACATTGGTTCCAGCTCTCTGCAGGGTGATGCCCGCTTTGCTATTGAGGTTCTCAAGCCCATGGGCTGCACTGTTGTCCAGACTGCTACTTCTACAACTGTCACTGGTCCCCCAGTTGGTACTCTCAAAGCCATTCCCCATGTTGACATGGAGCCTATGACTGACGCTTTCCTGACTGCTTCGGCTCTTGGTGCTGTCTGCAGTGGCACGACCTCGATCACTGGCATTGCCAACCAGCGTGTCAAGGAGTGCGATCGTATTGCTGCCATGCGCATCCAGCTGGAGAAGTTTGGCGTTACGTGCATTGAGGGTGATGACGGTATTCAGATCATCGGTCGTCCGCTGAACGAGATCAAGACCCCCGAGACTAGCGTTTACTGCTATGATGACCACCGTGTGGCCATGAGCTTCAGTGTCCTGTCTCTTGTTGCGCCCAAGCCAGTGCTTATTTTGGAGCGTGAGTGCACAGGCAAGACCTGGCCAGGCTGGTGGGATACCCTTTCGACCTCATTCGGTGGACGTCTGGATGGTGCTGATGTTGTCCCTGATCACGGTTCCTCAGCTGAGGGCGAGAAGAAGGCCGATGTCTCGTCTGCTAGCGGCGATGCCCCCTCTGTCTTTTTGATTGGCATGCGCGGAGTCGGTAAGACGACTGCTGGCAGCTGGACTGCTAACCTTCTGGGCCTGAAGTACGTAGATTTGGATCGTGAGCTTGAGGCGCGCGCGGGCAAGACTATCAGTGCTATGTGCGAAGGTCCTGAGGGCTGGGAGGGTTTCCGTGCTAGAGAACTAGAGGTTCTTAAGGATGTCATTGCTACCAAGAAGACTGGCCATGTCTTCTCGTGTGGTGGTGGTGTCGTCGAGACCCCAGAGGCCCGGAAGCTCCTCTTGGCGTACAAGAAGGCCGGTGGCCGCGTTGTTATGGTGCACCGCAACATCGAAAATGTCATCTCCTACCTCAACAAGGACGAGACGCGCCCCTCGTATGGCCAGGATATCCGCGCCGTCTACGAAAAGCGCAAGCCTTGGTTCCATGAGTGCAGCAGCCACGTCTACATGAGCCCGTACAGCAGTGGAGACGAGGTTTCCAACTCGGTCCCTCCCACCGATTTCCGTGCTTTCATTAAGGCCGTTTTCGGTAAAGAGCACCACCTTAAGCAGGTCACCCAAGCCAAGCACAGCTTCTTTGTTTCTCTGACCTTCCCCGATTTGGAAAAGGTCAAGGAGTTGATCCCTCAGGTCGTTGCTGGATCTGACGCCATTGAGCTCCGTGTTGACTTACTGGAGAAGCTCGACAGCGAGTCTGTTGCTCGTCAGGTCTCGCTTCTGCGCTCCCTGGCGCCTCAGCCTATCGTCTTCACTCTGCGCACTGTTTCGCAGGGTGGAAAGTTCCCCGACACCGACTTTGAGCGGGCCCGCGAGCTCTATGAGCTGGCTATCCGTGTTGGTGCCGAGTACATTGACCTTGAGATGACGATGCCTGTCGAGATTCTCGAGTTCGTGTCGGCAAACAAGGGCCAGTCCCGCGTTATTGCTTCGCACCATGACCCCAAGGGCCAGTTGTCGTGGAAGAACGGCGCGTGGATTCCCTTCTACAACAAGGCTCTCCAGTATGGTGATATTATCAAGCTGGTTGGCATTGCACGGACTCTTGAGGACAACTTCTCTCTTGCTGCCTTCAAGTCCCGCATGCTGGCTACCCGTGATACTCCCATCATTGCTCTCAACATGGGACCTCATGGTAAGCTGAGCCGTGTCCTCAACGGTTTCCTTACGCCTGTCTCGCACCCTGCTATGCCTTTCAAGGCTGCTCCTGGCCAGCTCTCCGCCGCCGAGATCCGCACTGCTCTGTCGTTGTTGGGTGAGATTGACGCCAAGCAGTTCTATCTGTTTGGCAAGCCCATCTCTGCCTCGCGCTCTCCTGCTCTGCACAACAGTCTCTTTGCTTTGACTGGTCTTCCCCATCACTACCAGTCACACGAGACTGATGTGGCTGCTGAGGTCAAGGAATTGATTCGGTCTCCTGACTTTGGCGGTGCTTCCGTTACTATTCCTCTCAAGCTTGACATTATGCCTTTGTTGGATGAAGTCACTCCTGCTGCCAAGGCTATTGGTGCTGTCAACACCATTATCCCCACGGGTGGTGAGGATGCTGTCCGTCTTCTTGGTGACAACACTGATTGGCAGGGTATCGTTCACACTCTGCGCACTGGTGGCATTGAGAAGCACCTGGCTACTGAGGCTGGCACTCCCCGTCCGGCCGTTGTTGTCGGCTCTGGTGGTACTTGCCGGGCTGCCATCTACGCTTTCAAGGAGCTTGGCTTCTCGCCTATCTACGTTGTGGCCCGCAATGCCAAGTCTATTGAGGGGTTGACTGAAACCTTTGGCTCCATGTGTGACCTCAAGTTCCTCTCGTCACCAGCTGAGGTTGAAAGTCTGTCTGGCAACCCTCCGGCTGCTATTGTTAGCACCATTCCCGCCGACCGTCCTATCGATGCCTCTATGCGTGAGGTCCTTATCTCTGTTTTGACTACGCCCTATGAGTCTACCAACCCACGGATCCTGTTGGACATGGCCTACAAGCCACTTCAGACTCCTCTGATGCAGATGGCCCATGATTCTACTCACGGTCAGTGGTCGACAATCAACGGTCTTGAGGTTCTTGTTTCACAGGGCTGGTACCAGGTATGTTTTATTGTTTGAGTATTTTCATGTATAGTGACTAACACTTTGGTTTTTAGTTCCAACTCTGGACCGGGATTACTCCTTTGTTTAGCGATGCTCGTCAGGCTGTCCTCGGGTCGTCTCCATCATCATAACGTGTGTGCTTTACGATCCGTTGTTCATCTCCCCTAGTCTCATTTCTGGGTAGTCTTTTGTTTTGATATTGTTTGTTGAGTTTGTAAGATGGTTTGAAAATGGAGTAGAGTGATTTGGTTTTTTTTGTTTTAGTCAAGTAATTTATCTTGAGTGTATAGCGCTGTATTCTAAAGTATGCTCAAAATCTTTTCGGTGTGGCTATATACGCAGATGGGTTACATTCGTATTGGATCTGAAAATGTTGCCACCACTTTGTCATTGCGGGCCTTGCATCGGCCATGGAGGGAGGCTGTCTCTGTGACAGGAGGTCCACGTCAACTCTAATGTTCATATTCCATAAATAGCGCAATTCTGCTTTGGCTTTTCAGTACCCTTAACCAATATTTGGCATCCTGCCAACGGTCGGTCAATGCTTCGGCTCGAGTGGAAACCGGAAGAAGATCCGTAGGAACAGGAACTGTGGTTAGCGAAAGATTTGGTTCTAACGGATCTGATAGGATAATAAGGTGGCTCAAAGGATTGTTCTATTGCCCGGGGCTTTATGTATGATGGTGCAGACATTTAGCAGTAGTTGGGTATAGAAATACATTGGTGTACACAAGGGGAAAGTGGTCACAGTGGATGTGGGCTGTATCAAGGTGTGGCGTTGTAGAACATGGTGGTTTTGAGCTGTGATTGGTTGTTTTGTAGTTTGGAGGAATGGAAACGATGGAGTTGAATGATGAAAGTGCGTACATATGTGTGTATGTACATACATACGTATGTACATACACACATATGTACAATATGCCTAATATTGAATGGCTGGGGTGGGGTGGGGTGGATTATGCTGCTGGCAATGTGGGTCTTGTCAGTGTAGAGTTTGTCGAGTAATTGAGTGAAAAGATATATGTTCATGCAGCAGTATGTACAAGATACAAAGACTTGACTCAGAGGAACCCGAGGAAAGTATCCAGTCACTTACATTGTCACTTCACCACTTTACCACTCTATCTCCGAAAGTCCATGATGAACACTCGTATACACACATATGTACATACCTACACCAACCCAGGTTTCACAAAGTTTGTCAAGATTCCGGTGACGTCGATCTCCCAAACGCAATCCTTATTTCCCTTTCCCTCACATTCCGCCCTGACCAAAAAGACAGGGCAAGCTGATGAATGACGATGCTCATTGACATCATTTCTACATACATACAACTGCAGCGTAACAAGGGGGCGCAAAAGAAATCCTGCAGTTTGATCCTCAAATCTACACCTGTATGCCCTATAGTTGTTGAATATGCATGTTCATACGTCACTCGTTTAACCCCCTCGAAACCCCAGTAAATAATATACAATACACTCTAAAAGTCTGTTTCAAAACCTGAAATGATTGGCCTTCAGCCCTGGAAACAGATCCCGATGTTCCGTTGCCCCACCCTGGAAGTTTCCTCGTGGAAAAGAGAAGAAATCAATTACCCCCCATGATTTGCACGGCACGATAACGTCATCTTGCTTTACCAGCGTTACTCGTCTCTTTGTATGTACATACATACATACGTACTTGTTACCCTCGTGCATGTGCCTACCCGTAAAATGACATCGATATGAGGTAACAGAGAAAACAAAGGAGAAAAAAAAATCAGCCAGCCCACCGTGCATTCCCAAAACAAGCCTATGACGTCATATTATGCCCTTGGTTTGGAATCCACTCGTTGACATCATAGCTTTTGTCCTGTCACACCATGCAAGTCAAGCTATACGCCCACCGCCATGTCTCTTAAATTCCTTTTTTCTCCACAAAACCAAACATGCAAGAACTCCCTCCCTCCCCACACATATGTAGGCATGTACATATGTACGTACATACATATTGTACATACTGCACCCGCCCCCGTCCCGCCAAAACACGGCAGTAACCAACGATATGTTCGTATCCACTACAATGTACCCAATGTATCGCACAGTCAAGTTACAATATCTGCACGTAGCCCCATAATATGCCCCGTACCCCTGTTTCCGCCCACGGTAAGTCAGGCGCTTGCATACAAATCACCGTGATGGAATACCACCACACACCGACCCGTCGAAATACTAATGGCCCGCGTCCTCGGTGAAGCAAGGCTGCAAGTGCAGAGGAGGAGCGGTATACCTACCACCCCACGGTGAAGCGGCTCTGCACTGGTATCAATAATGGCGAAAATGAAGTCTATGCGGGCCAATACAGGCAGCCTCATTACTACATATGGTTGGGTGAAAGCTATCATACATTGGTTCCATGGCGCAGTAGAAATGCAATGGAGACAGCCGAGTTACATGCGTAACCAAGCCAGCTGAATAACAATGAATGAATTTGAAAGGGCCGATATCAAAGTCCACCCATCAATACACCCGGTCAGATAACGCACGCACTTTCTCAATGCAAACGGCTCAGATACATATGTACATACATAGTCAATCTTTAGCCCGAAACCGGAATCATCTGTAGTGAATATATGCTGTATATAAATACAACCTGTGATCAGATCCCGCCCAGCCCGGCACACACCCGGCGACCAACGGACATACGGACCCCATCCGGCATCAAAAAGCCCCCGGAACCCCCCTATACGGCACGGGGGTAACCCGGCATAGAACCTACCAAAAAGCCAAATATAGGGGGAGGCGGGGACGAGCGTACGGGGTCAGATACTCGAAGACGTCGGAGCGGGGCATTTGTCAAAGAATATGGTTCATGTCACTTGAATTTTTTCCATCATGTACATAGAACAGAGGTTGGGATATTCGACATGTGAGAACAGACAACTTGGCAGAAAGCCAGAGAGAGAGCAAAAAAAAAAGACACTGCCTAAGCACTGTCACATCAAATACATACAATTTGCCACATACACAATCAAAGCGTTTTTCAGGAGAAGACCAAAAAATCGTGAGAAAAAAAACAATCAAATCAATTTCATTCGTGACCTTTAAACCAACCAAGCTTTTGCAGCAACACATAATATCTAAAATACTTCCATGAAAACTAAGAAAAGAAAAAAACACCACTAAACACCGTGGAAAAAAATCAAAAAGGAAGGGCACCGAAATGCAAACAAAAGGAAATCCGAGCCCGACCTTCAAAAATATGTGCAATCGGCGGGCACCCCAAAGAAAAGCAAAGAACCAAATCGAACCCGTATAAAAAAAGAAAATTGAACAAAGTATGTACATACGCTGTACTGTAGATTGGAAGTCTCAAATTCGTCTGACTGGTTCAAAAAAGGACGAAGTGTAGTTTGATGCCTCGATAAATCGAGAGAGATCAAAGATATTGAGGCCCGGTTGGGCTAGAGACCGCCAATAAAAGCCGTAGTAAGTAAGCTACTATCGCTCCATGTAAAAAGCAAAATCGCTATAAAGACGCCGTGTGGTCATGAGACAAGCCATAGTGGAAACTCCATAATTCGTAAGAAAACAAAGAAAAAAAGGTTGAGAAATACAGAAAAACAGGCAGTAAGGAAGTAAGCAATGACGTCAGACCTGGCCAATTGTAAGTAGGTCCAGGAGTAAAAGAAAAAGAAAACTCTTTGTGCAAAATGTGTAAAGGACCGGATGTAGTCAGGGGATCGAAGGGGGGGACGGAAGTTAATCCTTGCCTATGCATTGTAGACAAAGTCTCACCACAGACGAAAACTTCAATAGAAGTAACAGAAGAAAAAGCAAGTCGCGAATGCGAATTGACATTCTTTAGTCTCCCCTCTTGTCCCGACGTATCCGTATCATCTAAAGGTTGGCGCAAGTGGTGTATTGCGACGATGAATCCTGAGTAGTATTCATCATAGAGGCCATAGGCATTGGGCGCAGGTTAAGTAAGTGTCCCGTAGGATACCCCATGGCCTGCTGGTGTTGTTGCTGTTCCTGCTGGGTGATAGCGATGGGAGAAACAGCCTGAGGGGCACTAGATCTGCGAGAACGAGAACGACCACCCTTCAGAGACTCGCGGCTAACGACACGACGAGCACGCTTAGCCAGATCCTTGGGGCGGGCAGTCTGGTGGTGAACGTGAGAGTAATGTCTGGTAAGAGCGTCGGCGCGGCTGAAGAGACGATCCGGGCAGATCTCACAGGCAAACTTCTCGCCCTTGCCGTGAGTAGAGTGTTCATGGCGAGTAAGATCGTAGGGCCGGTTGAAGCTAGTGTCGCAGGGAAGCTTCGTGGTGGGGTTGATGCGACGGCAGTAAAAAGGTCCCTTCTGGTTAACCTCGGGACGCTGGTTGCCGTTGCGGTGAGCCTCCTTCTTGTGAACCTGGAGCTCCGAGGTAGTGTTGAAGCGAAGGTTGCACGTGCTGTAGGTGCAGCTGTAGATCTGCTTCTTGTCGTTGGCCTCGGTGGAAGCTCTCTCGTAGCTCAAAGGCGAGCTGCAATCTTGACGAACAGCGTTGGACATGGCAGGCATATCGTACATCTGAGTGTTCTGCATGTTCGAAACAGCAGGAATAGGGTGACCCATAGGTCCCACAGAGTACTGGCTAGTCGTGTTGATCCCATAAGCAGCAGGAGGCATAGAAAGCGACATTGAAGAAGTCATGGGAGTGAAGCCAGGGTTGCTGTCGTAGTTCATGATCGAGTTGACCGAATGTCTAGCCGGTCCGAACATAGAGCCCTGAAGGCTGTGAGTCGAGTGGTTACTCGCCGAGCGAGACATATCCAGCGAAGTGTTGTCCATTCCGTGAAAGCCGTTGTGTGAACCGACAGACAGATCGTAGTTCATGGGCGCAGAGCTCAACTGCATCTGAGGAGAAGAGTTGGCATTGTAAGGCATGCTGTAATGACTTGAGGAAGGACTGGCCATGAAGACGGGGTGTTGAGGTTGGGTAGTAGTGTACATGTCGGTAGAGACGAGGCTAAAGTTCCGGGGAGTGGCAGAGGGACCTTGATGACCAGAAGTAAGAGGAAAGGTCTCTTCGTCACTGCACATGAGGTTGGCTGTGGCCGAGATATAAATGTTAGTTACCAACTTTTTTCGCATTTATCTAATTTATGTCGTAGGTCAAGGCAATTGTGTAAAGTCAAGGGGACTCGGTCCCAAAGAGGTTTCGAGTTTATAATTTAAAGAATAGAACACGGGAAAAGAAAAAAAAAGGCAAAAAAAAAAGACTTACACAGATCGTTGGGATTGAATATGGACATGGTGGGCTCGTCGTTGTACTTGCACACGAGGCAATTACTTGATTCGTAGTTTTTGTAGAAGAGACCAAAGAATGAAAGCCAGAAGTCAAAGACGTAAGTGCGAGTGCCTTATGAAGGGGCCAATAAGGAAGTTAATTGTGTAAGCGGCAGCCCAGAGGCAAAGAGGTGAAGTTGACGATATAACCAAATGGTGTAATTGCGATGACAAGCAAAGCGCTATGTTTATTTATATTGTGTTGAAGGCGATGTGATTCGGCGAACGATAATAGTCGGGGAGTTGTTTTTAAAAAAGTCGGATTGAAGTTGGATAATTCTTGATTTCAATTTTGAGAAGATGGGTGATTTTTTTTTTCTTTCTAGATGTGAAGAAACAAAGATGGCATTGAGACTGACTTTATATATTCGATGTGAGGTTAGTCTGATTTAAACGGTACATTTAAATCACTTTCTTTGGTTGTCCCAATTAGGATTGGAAGGAACGGGTGGTGTGGTTTAATTCCCATATTTAATCGCATTTTTAGGCCTTTCTCTACGGCTTAACTCCACTAAATTTTTGAGAATAGGCCTCGCAGTACAGGGTACAGTCTCACACACCCCGCCCCGGCATCTATTGACACCCCGCAGAGTACTTGCTCATTAATTAAGACACCCCGCCCGCTAAGAACTCGCACTTGTATGTACATACAACATACATACAGAGCTTTTTGAATATGCAACTGCTAACATCCGTCAATAGGCTGTTGTCCAACATAAACTTGGCAACCAGGAAACGCCGCTGCAAAATCAGCCACGAACTTGATGTAGCAAGAAGAAAAAAAAAACTTTCACATTGTGTATTAACTAATCATGTCTATATGCTTTCTCAGCATCATTTGCAACGTAGCTCTCGTCTTGACCGATTCTGATCAAGGGAATCTGTTTATTCCGAGGTCTAGCAGTTTGTTCAATATCCCATGTACTTTGTATTCCCATCCACATCATCATAAGTTGTCATCTTTTTTTTTCGACAATTCAATTGTTACAACCACTATGACGTCACTCGATTCAACTGTTCAATTACTTTTGACCTATGACCCTAGACATAGGATGGGTCCTGGCTCCAAAGTATAACGACCACATCACATCCCGGAAGTGACGTCTTTTTTTCCCCCCCCCAAAGCTTTGGCCGCAGAGATACCTCCCAGTCTTGTATCGCCGAGTCCCCGGCAATATTCCCTGATCCGATGTTAATGATGAACAACGACGTCACCGGTAGATTACCACGGAATAGAAATGGACATGAGTCGGTGTTGTCAATCATACATTTAGGCTTGTACATACATACGGTACAAGCCGAGTCATTCAAGAAACCGAGAATCCTTATGAAATGAAAAACGTCTTGAAAAGAGCCAGAAATGTACTAAAACATTGACCGTTGATAGATTCAAACACACGGCAATCAAATATTGGCTTCTAGTTTTCTTTTAGGTTAAAACAATGTCGGAGGTCGAGTTAGCTTCAAACGATGTATTCTCTCGCCACATCCATTTGACACTTAGATCAACTATTCTACCTAGACTTTTCTTTCTAGATTCGGAAATCTCCAAAAGTCTAAAGAAACTTCACTTGTACGCGCATACCAGACTATCGTACGTAAGGTCATGTCGCTCATCTAGTACGCAACAACCGTTTCCAAAAGGACATATGATACTACCAAAGTTCCGTCAAGAATCTGATTCAAATACACATAGATTCTCATAGAAAGTTCCATCAAGTAGTGTCATTTTCCCGAGAAAACAACTGTGTACATACTCAAATACCAAACGGGAACAATGCCTCTCGGGACCGGATAATCTCTCGACATACCACGGAAACACACATCATATGCCGTTCACTTGACATGTCTCCGTGATTCCAACAACCACAAATTTACAAAAAGAAATAACCAAAAATAAAACCTAAACAATCCAGTCGATTACGTCATTCCGTCGTCTCTGCGGGTTCCGTTTTTTCCGCAAGCCTCCCTGTATTTCTGGTTAGGGTTACATTAGTCCCACTTCGTATGAATTGTGTGTGAATACCAATGGTGGGTCGGATAATCATCAAGCGGATTCACGGTCAGGCTCTTCTTTTTTGGGGGCTACGGAGGAGTGAATGTGCGGATTGATACATTGGAATCAATGGACATCGGGACCCACAAATTACCGGGACCGACCCTTCTCTTGTAGCCTTGCTTAACGGAGGGAGGTCAAGGAAGACGTCACATTCGGCGGCGACGGAGTTATTGTAAAGGATGAGGCAGGGCTTCCGGTGGATGGCGTGTCAGATCGGACATTTTGGAAATACGATGATTCCGTATCCAAGTCAACCTGCTGCCCGCTTATTTATTTATACGCAACGAACGGAATTGGATTCGGTAATGCGGGTTCGGGGAGTTGAATATGTCTGTAAGAGAGCTGAAGAGTAGTTTGTTCTTATCGACCGAAAGAGGAAATCAAGGCCCTGTAACAAGAAAAATGTTTGTAAAATGCAAGATTTCCTTGTGGGGATATTCTGCTTACAGCCGTGATGATTAAGCTGATCAATTGACAGATTCAATATCCCGTATCAAAGAACCAATCGACTTGTGTCTACGTAATTCCATAGAAACATCTCAATATCCCCATCATGAGCCCCAGATTTTCTCGTCATCTCGCGCCTACAAACACAAGTCGGTGTTCGCGTGATTCAGTCACAGGGTTCACTATTAAACACCATAAACAGCTGTAAAGTGGGCTAAGTGGGGGGCTTGCAGCTATGTATAGTGCTAAGACCCCGCCGAATCATGTGTCGCCATCTTGTAAAAGTCAAAGAGGGGACTTGAATCACGACACTTTATCGGTCGCTTGTCAGTCATGTCTTGAACGTGTGTATGTGGGGTTAAGTCGAGTCCAAGTATAGACATATTCCACATGTGAAGATATAATGACTGGCTGGACACACACAGACATGGTCATGGTGTAGGGAAACCCAGTAAAAAAGTGGTCTGGTTTATTGTACAAGTGCCTCGATGGGTGGATGATATCCATAATGTAGCCGTATTCGGGACATGTCGTTATCAAATCGGCGTGTCGTGCTCTAGAGTGCGGGGGGAACAGAAGACGACTAATCGGCCGACCTTGCGTAAGTTCTTTAGTGTATGTATCCGTGCAAACTTCAACATACGCTAGCCACCATCTGACATCCATAGTGACTCCCGCTGTGATAGGGCTCAATCCACTAAGCCTGATGTCAAGAGCTATTGGCCTATTTTCTTCCCCGGAATATAGTGTATTTGCCACCTAATCCCAACGTTATTGTTTCCTGGGTACGCAAGGTGTCATACATACAAAGGCGAAAAAACTGGGATTGATTGAACGTCAACCAAGACAGAAAAAACCTCGTAGCCTCGTGTAGCCGCACCACGACATTTGACCTCTCACCCTCCCTCGGCTTAAAACCTCAACATGTAAAGAAAAAAACAACCCACAAAGAGCGAATACACCGAACTCAAGCAGATGACTACAAAAACCCCTCCCCTGTTTCCGGCTTTAGAGGCCCATGTTAAACCCTCCGCATAGGTACAGCATCCTTCCATGTCTGGCACTAAATCCCGGAGACCTAGGAATCCGTAGACCCGGTACTAACCAACGTCAGCTCAACCTGCTTGTTGACCGGATAGGCCTCACTATCTCCGCGACCGAGTCGAGTCAAGAAAGTAGGGCCTCGTTTACGACACACATGCATGTATGATAAATCTTCAAAAAATATTCCTGCTCGGAGACCAAAATGACAAATCGTCAAGAATCAGTTTGTCACCAACTGACTAAAACACCGAGCGAGTGGCTTGTGAGTCTATCCGTACAATCCCATATATAGGCAACATCACAAGATGGAAACAAAATGGCAGTGCAATGGAATGTTTCTTCGGCGAAATGCATGTTAGACGCCGGGTAAATCCAGGCTGCATACACGATCGACACCAAACCCCCAAAGGATCTTGATATCATCGTGTTTCCAGTTTCTTCTTGTCCTTTCGACGTTCTTTTTTTCTATTGCCGTCTTGTTATTTCCATGCATCCCGTTCCCGTTTTCTTCATCGTCAATTCCGCTTGAAAGCGTAGATAGGCGCACAAACTCTATAAGCCCCCTGCCCTGTAATGTTTCCAAGTATAGTGACATTCCTAAAAAGCCCTAACCATGTTGTAACCCTACCATTAGTTTATGCGTAGGTCGCCTGGTATCGAAGCTTGACCATCACCGCCTGATATCGCAAAATATACCATCCAATCCGAGCTATTCCGCACAGGTCTCTCAAACGTGAACCACACCATATTACCCCAAACAAAACCAAACTGACATCGTTCATGAAAGCCGCTGATTCTCGCTTGTTTCTCCAAGTCTACATCATGGTCACAGGTGAGTATGTACAAAACAAGTCAGCTGATTCTTTATTTTCCACAAGCCCTGTATCTTGCATATTTTTTCTTCTTCACAGTCCCAGGTCGGACGTGCCGTCATTGGTTAGAAATCTTTTCTTCAACAACCATATGAGGCCAGCCATCCAAGCCCGCCAGCTCGGAAAAAAAAAAAAAAAAAAAAAAACTCTATACATCCGTATACACGTCTCCCGGAATCCAGACCACAGGGATCGACAAACCACTACCTGGCATGTAACCATGGCCTGATGACCTGTTAACAACAATCAAGATCCCCAAGCCCGGTTATCCGGCTAGTCCCACTTCATAAGCAAGTTCACCGGCAGTCCACCAACGAACGGTCCATAGCTGGTCCAGACCGTGATCTGGAACCTCAAAACCAAACACTTGTTAGTCCCGATTTGTCTCCCTTCTCAAAAACCTCCAGCATATGTAGGATCCATCGCGGACATGGCGATGCTTCGCCCTGCAGAAAACACGACTACGCCAGCTTCGGGTAACAGGCTTATTTAGGTGTCTTTGTCCATTCGTACATCCGAGTATCCAGTCATCTATCCATCGGTCGTTCTTCCACAACAGCACGATAAATGTAATGTTACTGAGGGATGCCTCAAACCGGCCCGACATGACCGATCGTAAACACATTTTTTTCCTTTCTTTCCCGGCTTAGCTCTGATGCCTAAGCTGGCGGTCAAGAAGTCATGTTGGACGAAATGTCCCCATTAGGTCTTTAGCCTCACTGACCAAGTTCTTGAATTATTGTCCAACATGTGTCTGAAATCTTCAGCTAGTATCACCAGAGGGAACCTTTTTTCCCTCTCGTTTTTTTTTCTTCCTATATGCAATGGCTTCCCTCTTGTGCTCCCAATAGTAATGTTACATACCCACGTAGAAGGCTTTTGATAGGTCACATGACCACCCCCACAAAAGGTCAACCCCCAAACCCAGAGAGACGGCGCTACTAGCTAGGATAGAGAGTTTATTCACGATACTATTTTCTATACATCGCTTCAACCACATGGTTTGTCTTGGCCTAATGAGGAAAGGGGAGATCTCGGTTATCCCAGGATTCCCGTACATACCAACCTGAACGCCATCTACCTCTCTGACTCGTAAAAGCCTCGTGACATTTGTCTTGCGCCATTAGTGTTGGATACTCGCCGGTTTATTCTTCTCCGCCGGATATCTCCCCATGAAGCTGACCCTTGATCCTGAACCTCGAAAAAACAATGACACATGCTCGCTCTGTTGACGAGTCTATTCCCGATCTATTCATTTACTGCCGGGCCACAAGCATACCCGAATCTACTTACAGCGGGGTAATTCTGAAACTAAACAACAACCACCAAAGAGTCCTGTCCCAATATACCCAGCAACGCAAATACCATCACAGAGCCTCTACCTTCTAAACTTGGGATACCAAATAATAAACTTCCTTTTCCTTTCCTCGTCCAACAACCTGTCTCATTTCCATACTATGCCTACCCATCTTGGCCCCAACCCTCAAAGTAAAAGACCACCCCAAAACAAAAACAACTGGTCGAGGGGGGTACATACATGGCTGATGCACCGGGCCAAGGCCAAGCCGTGATCGCTGCGGCGCAAATCCAGTTCCTTGAGCTGGCATCGGAGTTTACTTACAGGGAGTTCTTAGAGCCGCTTTACCGTGTTTGGATTACTGGAGCCTGGAATGTGGTATTAGTGAAAGACTCCATGGTGATACCTGCGTTCACATAGATCGCCTACGATCCCCATCTTTGAATGATTGTGATATACCTATGACGTCGATTATCAAAAACATGTATATATACAAACAAAGCTTTGAACAAGAAATCTCCCCTCCTAAACAACATGTCAAGATTCTTTTGGTCCCCATCAATGACCCTTGATATCTCAACCCACGAATCATGTCTTTTCCCATCCTTTCCACTTCAAAATCACACCTTCACGTCTTTCGACCAATTACCAGATCGGGGTCTCCTTCAACTCGTGTTATGGATGTAACTGCGGGTCCTACCACTTCTGCTGAAATGCGACCTCACTAAAATGCAGCATTTGCGCTGCAGATGCTGCGCCATTCAGGGATATCATGTACGGTAGCCGTTCCCCGTGTACGTGTACTGTAGCTATATTAATTGCCCAGCATCAAAACCATATCAACGTAGTAACATTGACTGTATATATACTTAGCTCTACATGCAGGCGTAAAAAAGTAGAAAAAAAAGTTGATACATACAACATGTAAACTGTCACTTTTGAAATGATCCCCTTGAACGGTTTGGTTACATTTACACAAGCGAAGAGCGGGAGCTGGTGCCAAACACCCACGCACAGAGGTTTTTCTAACTTCTTTTTCTGTTCTTTTTTAGTCAAGGGAGGGAGGGGACTTTGGCAAGTCTTATTATCCCGAGGAACACTGTAAACATCCGGCTTGGTATACAAGTCGGCCAGCTTCAAAGAAAACCGTAAAACATACCAAAGAAGGAAAAAAACATTTTCAAGAGGCCACCATGGAGTCCATCCACTCATATCCACGTTGATTACATGCACGGGTTCTCTTTGCTTGTGTGGATCGTCCCCAGGTATAGCATTGGTTACAATTGTATCATGTTTCAATACAACCAAACGCCGTAACAATCTATAGGAGGGAACCTTTCAGATAGCAATATAGTGTCCATACCCCGTACAAAATGACACATCCCGTAGGATAATATCATTACCTTCCGTTAATACGTCAGTCAAACCTGATCCGAACTTCTGTATGAAACCAGTTTATCCTGGCCGAGATCGACCTTGTGCCGACCACTCGGTTTACAGCTACATCATTTGACAACGGTATTGGTCCAAAATATCACCATGTCTATCATAAGATTCAAATATTAAACACGTATTGGTCTTCAATGCCGACCTCTTGTTCCAGACCAAGACATTGGCATGGTGGACGGTAAGTGCCGAGGACGTGATATCCGCATACTTTTATATTCACAATAAAGTACCGTTGGTAACTTGTTTGCGTTTTTCATTGTTACAACAAAATACACATGTTTTATATCCACATAGGAATACCTGACTCGTGTGAATCAAATCTAGCTAGCTAGCTTCATAGTACATACAGCCTACAACCCATCCACACAACCTTTTCAGAATGTCTCAAATATTTGCTACATCCACACCAGACAGTCTATCCAATCCACCCAAAGGGTTGCAACAAAAGCTCCTCGCCAGCTACCCTAACATCAAGTCACTGAAACCAGCCAAGTTAACACCAATCGCTTCGAAAGGATCATGTTTGGTATCAGATCAGTAGCGTGGCTATCCCTAGCTCCGCTCTTTCGTCTTTAAACCATCCCGCCTCGAACCAATCTTTCCCGTATCCGATGACAACCCCGCTAATGTGAAGACGGCTTTACTGTGTAGTACAATTACGAAGACACCTTGTGTGCTGCGGGTGTTCAAAGAAATACCTTTAGACCCAATGACATGAACCTATGGGGTGAAAACACAATGTCATATTCACAAAGTATGCACCCCGGTCTGACGTCTCTTCTCTATCCAGCTCGTCATGTTTGACCGTCTAACAAAAATGACAATCCGCATATAAACACCGGCACACTTCGCCTCGCGTGTGTGACTACATTGCTGCCCAAGTGACACCAAAGAGCCATCTAAACAACTGAAGAAGCAAACATGCAACGATGAACTTGTACGTTGCATCACGTGTATTTCCATGTCTGTGGGGGTTTAAAGATGAGTAATCATTCGAATATCAGAGACATCGGAGCCAAACCTGGGATGCTTTCGTTAACAACCACACTAAAATATACAATCTCTTGTCACAAAAAAGCCCTGTTTCGACCAAACCTCTATGCGAAACTTCAAACATCCAGTCGTCCCAAAATCCCATCGACTTCGTTGTCATTCAATACACCAGTAAGCTTGATCGGTTGGCCGGTCAGACTCTCCGTCCGTAGCCCTCATGTTACACACGGTCGGATTGTTAATCCCGTACCAAGTAAGCCTTGGATTGGGCATTGACTGCCTAAAAGTGTAAGGCCAAACCTACATCTTGTGAATCAATCGGGATTATCCTTTTCCGTCTCGAGGTGGGCTTTGCCGTGGTCTATCAAACGGCTAACGGTGTTTTCTGATGAGGCCAGACAGTTGACATCATCGAGCATGATTGCTGCTTCTGTGTGATTCACCTCGGGAACAAACGCCTCTTCGCTGCATCCTATGTGTGTTCCCAGCCACCAATAATAGACGGTGGAAGGCTGCATAAAAGTCTTGCGGGTCCGGGGTCTCCGGATCGGTCGAGAATATCTCGTTGTGTACAATTGTATACCAAACGCCTTCTTTCATTCTCTTCAAGTCCAAACTCTGTGTTCCCACATCACATGTATACACTGACAAGCCCAAGGCCTAAGCCTGTGAAACACGGCACGACTTCAGCCCAAGATCGCATTCTTCCCCGGCCTAATGGTTCGATCATGGCCAAGGAGACAACTCGGATTCAGGTGTTAGCTGTATACTTCCGGTCGTATTGGGATTAATGAGACCTTGTGACACGTATACGCGGAACTTGATTCATGAATCGGCCGAGCTCTCGGGTCACTTTGTTGTATACAAGCTTAGTTAAGATACATGCATATCCATGTGCATTTCTCCAACGATAAGTGGTGTACCCAATGACTTCTTGTAGAGGGCGTCCAGGAGGCAGTGTGATTTAGGATACATGACATGATGATATGGCGCTAACCCGTTTCAATCGCCGAATTATCGATAGCTATATATCTGTATCTTGACGCGGGGTCATGGGAATCGAGGACGGTAAATGGCTAAACCTGGACGGCACGGAATTATGTATATACTGTGTATATCGTTTTCGGGTCTCTCAAGGTGTATCTAGATAAACAGGCACTATGTCAGTTCTGGTCTAGGACAGTTAGTAAGGACGAATAAACTTTACAGACGCTTTGTTGAAGAGTGACGGTGACGGTGGCGGGGTGGCAAGGCAAGTCACTGTAAATGGGTTTTCTGTAGTGAGCTATTAGTAGGATGGAATCATTGGATATGCGGACACAACGACGAAGCGAGTGAAAGTTCAATGATAATACAATGGTACATTGAAGTTCAAGCAACAAGAAACCATAGGTCAATCAACAACCGACTAAAGACATGGCGCAGCTGATACAGCTGACTATAATGACTAAGCTACAATCCACCGATAAGGATATATAACGAGCGATAAGAACGACACCTATAAAACTCCCTAAAAGGAAATAACCCACAAAGGTTGCCACACAACACTAAATATTCACAGAACATAGATAGAAAGTTGAAAATCAAAAACATTGTATTACTTCTGGAAGAGGACACAAAAATCCCGTCCTGGCAAATGAAAAACCACAGTCCCTTCCGTATGATACATTTAACACCCAAAAGCAAATCCGAACCCAGAAAAAGAAATTCCCCATATCACTGAAGAAAACATGCCGCTTCTTGTTGATCGCGGCCCGTGACTCATAACCGAACGTGCGAGAAAAGAC
The DNA here is from genome assembly GCA_025685495.1 of Huntiella abstrusa. Classification (NCBI taxonomy): domain Eukaryota; kingdom Fungi; phylum Ascomycota; class Sordariomycetes; order Microascales; family Ceratocystidaceae; genus Huntiella; species Huntiella abstrusa. The sequence goes on from JAJNMT010000040.1 coordinate 198,363, forward strand.
TGAAGAACAACAAGAAAACATTTAACCACCGAAACCGTACAGGGTGCGGCCTTGTCTCTTGAGAGCGTAGACAACGTCGAGAGAGGTGACGGTCTTGCGCTTGGCGTGCTCAGTGTAGGTGACAGCGTCACGAATGACACCCTCAAGGAAGGTCTTGAGAACACCACGGGTCTCCTCGTAGATCATGGCAGAAATACGCTTGACACCACCACGACGAGCGAGACGACGAATAGCGGGCTTGGTGATACCCTGAATGTTGTCACGAAGAATCTTGCGGTGACGCTTAGCGCCGCCCTTGCCAAGACCCTTACCACCCTTGCCGCCTATTGAGAGAGTATGTTAGAAAAATGAAGCTTGTGTAGAGAAGTGACGATGATGTTGATGATGTTTCGATGGATTGATCCATCAAAGACAATCAAAGTCATCGAAGCGAAGGATTAATTACTTACGGCCAGACATTGTGTATGAAAATTTAAATGAGAAGAAGGAGAAAAAAGGTTTGTGGAGATGTCAAAAGACTATCGAAGAAGAAGATGTGTAAATGCGTGTGTGAGAGATACGATAACAAGAGGAACAAGAGACGAAGTATGGCGGCGGCCATTCATCTTTAAAGACCTCCACTCAGCCTCTCAATCACTTGCGGAACCTAGACTGATCAGAACCCCACAACCGAGACCTAGACACGCTATCCCAGCTCACGGACCCTGTAAGCTACACGCGACGCGTTTTCCTCCATAAATGGCCTGTCCAACTACCCAAAAAGAAAAAAAAGGCGTCCAAATGACCCGCTTTTTTCCCGTTGTAGGCTACCTGCTTCCCTGCCAGATACCCTCTGAACCACGATTTCCTTCAGCTATGGCAGACGCTCGGGCTCTATAGACAGCCGCATTTCCTGATTGGGCAAAATGCAGGACGAGTATTTAGAACGGACCAATCAAAAAAAAGAATGCACTTGGTTTGGCCCCGCTTTAAGCAGTTCAGAGTTGGAATGTATTTTTTGGACGGGCATTTTTTCGTTGTTTGATTTTTTGATGAAATGCGGCACCGGGAATTGACTTGACGGATTTTTTGGGAATTCGTTCAAGAAATGGAGTGAATGTCGCAGCCCTAACCCGTCATGTGCGATGCTTTACCTTTCACTCTAACCTGAAATAGCCAATCCCCCATCATTTAGAACGTCCGTAAAAACAATGCTCGATTGTGATTGGTTGATTGGTATAATTGTCGTTCTTGCAACATTTCCGTGTTTGTCTGTGGTTCCCATGGAAAGTACTGGGGTAACGATTCGTGATTTCATTCTTGGTCCTTGCATGTTATTGAGTCGATACCAATGGTAGGGTTACATACACAACCCATAGCAGAACCTCAAGATAAACTTTTTGATTGGACAAAAGATCAAGACATTAGATACTTGGATATTCTACATCATCTACATACATAATTCATCAAGTAGTAATCCCCAAATACTCTTCCCATTTCACAGGTCGAGGTCGTGTTTGTTACTCTGTAGATTTGCCAGTGTGACTTGTAGCCATTTATCGAGGGTATGATTCCCCCTCTTCTATCTCGTGGTTCAGCCTTCTCCTGCATACGGGTTGCCCGGGAATTCATGCATGCACATCCAAGGTTGTTTCCAGACTCCACCAGTTGTTTTCCTTCCATCTTCGTCGCACATTCAACGAAGCTTCCCTTAATTCCGTCAAAATCTGTCCAAAGCTTGCAAATAATGGCATCTACGAGCCCCACTGCCTACGTTTTGGCCAAGTTCACTATGGCGACTTTGCATTGCCTCACCCAGGAAATCACCCAGTAATTCAACTGCCAAAAAAACCACTTTGTTCTTTTTGAGCATCTCAAATCCGCATTAGGAAATGGACCCACTATTTCGCGTTGGTCCCTATCATTCTTCCCCTGGCTCGTCGCGGTAATACGCCTAAAGCTAGGGCCACCTCCTCCAGTTACCGACGAAACCCCTGTTGACTGATTCCCCATGGAACGTACAGGTGGTTAGGCACCCCTGATCATGCAGGTGGCATCCATAATACAGAGGGTGTTTCGCGCTTTTTTGTGGGGCTGGGAGCAGTCGCGCTAAGTTGCAATCACAAATCAGGCCGCCGCTCATCCTGAATACAAATAGCTCTTCCTGTTCTCTTTCTTCGTACTCTTCTTCCTCCTAATTCTCCATCCTACATCCACATCACATCTCTTTACAACCATTTTCCTACACTAACAAAATGGCCCGCACTAAGCAAACGTGAGTACTTTATCAACATCATCAACATCAACAACAACACCATCATCGCCTTTTCATCCATCATCATCATCAATACTAACCATTGTTTTGTTTACAGCGCTCGCAAGTCCACTGGTGGCAAGGCCCCCCGTAAGCAGCTCGCCTCCAAGGCCGCTCGCAAGTCCGCCCCCTCGACCGGTGGTGTCAAGAAGCCTCACCGCTACAAGCCCGGTACCGTCGCTCTCCGTGAGATTCGTCGCTACCAGAAGTCGACTGAGCTCCTCATCCGCAAGCTGCCCTTCCAGCGTCTTGTCCGTGAGATTGCCCAGGACTTCAAGTCGGATCTCCGCTTCCAGTCTTCGGCCATCGGTGCTCTTCAGGAGTCCGTCGAGTCTTACCTCGTCTCCCTGTTCGAGGACACCAACCTCTGCGCCATCCACGCCAAGCGTGTCACCATCCAGTCCAAGGACATCCAGCTTGCCCGCCGTCTTCGCGGTGAGCGCAACTAAGTCTTTTCTTTCGCTTTGATTTGACTTTGGTTTTTCTGTTTTGTTCTGCATTTTCATGCATTGGTGGTTATGACTTTCCACACAATGTCTAGTGTTCGGCACATGGGGGATAATTTCGGCGTTGATTGATTATTCTTGTTTTGTTTGGTGGTTTGTAAATTATCGTTTTGGTCGCGGTCAACAGCGCCGTAGGAATTCACAGGGCTTTTATGATTTAAATACTTTCTTTACACAAACCTCTTGACTCAACGTGAATTGATTTTGTCGCATGATGACTACTACATGATAATGAGTGCTTCTTTTCGATGCTGTATCTACAAATTTGACACTGTCGGGTAGTTTTGTTATTGTTTTGACAGGTGATGCGTTATCTTGATATCATGAGGCTGAGAGACGCGGCTCAGTCAAAGACTCGCTAGAAAAAAATGCGGGGTAACCTTATCCATCATCTGATCAGCCTTTGACCAATCAGAGGTGGAATCGACCACTCTGGTCATGTGACTTGGTTGGTAAGCATATAGTGATATGTCCGAGATATCAGGGCATGTCTCTCTGAGAGCATTGTATAGAGACATACTAAGATGGGCGGGCGTTGATACATGACTGATTGCTCGTGTAGGAGAGGAGACCAATTATAAGCAATGACTGATGGAATGCGTTGTGAAACCATTTACATATGTACACACCGTGAACCACGCAGTAATTTACAAGAAAAATACAACATACATATATTTTTTTTACAGCTCATCAAAACAAGAACAGATATGTCCAATACCAAAGAACCCAACAGTAGAAACACAGTGAAAGAACCCAAAATTCAAGCAAAGAAAAAAAACGTGACAACCAAACATCTACACAAAAGACTCCTCATGACGCCCAAGCAAATTCCCAAACGCAAATAATACACATCCAATCCATTCTTTAAGCCAGAATGCCCTGAGCAACAGTAGGGACACTGGTGAAGACATCGAAGGCACCTGTACCGACCTTGCTCAGCTTGCCCATGACAATGCGTGACGAAGGAGACTTGAGATCGTCCCAGTCACCGGTGATAAGAGCCTCCTTGAGGAAACCGAGAGTCGTCTCGAAGGACATCTTGGTGAAGGGGGAGACGTTACCCTTGAGACCGATACGGTTGAAGGGGGTGAAGCCACCGTTGCGGGTCATGTAGTCGGAGATGAGGTTCAGGTGACGAGGGTCAACGGAGATACCGTGAGAAGAGAAGACGGCGTTCAGTTCCTGGATGATGTTGTTCCGGGCGGCTTCGACACCGTACTCCTCCAGGACGGCAGCAATGTCGTTGGTCGACATACGGTTTTCATCAATGAACTCGGTGTGCTTGCGCAGTTCACGGAGGTTAATACCAGCGGCGTGGATAACGTTGGCACGAACAGACTCGTTGGTGACAGGATCAGTCAAGTTCTCATCCTCGACGTAAGTGCAAGCACCGACACCAGGGATCTGGCGAATGACGGACTTGCGAATAGCATCTTGCACCAGGTTAAGCATAATCAGCTTGGGTGTGTCAATACCAAACTCAAGAGTCATGGAAACCCAGGCACCGCCAGCATCATCGGCCTTGAAGTGAGTCAGGTTGGGGTAGTTGGTGAGAAGGCGGCGCTTACGAGAAGCAGCAAGACGGGCCACACGGCTAGTAAGAGCTGACATGTCTTCGTCAGAGTCCACATCCATAGAGTCACCGGCCTTGGGCTTCTCGTCATCGTCAGAGTCGGAGTCAGACTCGGCAGCCTTCTCAATGGCATTGTCCTCGTCGTCGTTGGCACCGTAGGAAGAGGCCTCGGTACGGTTGGCACGGCGCTTCGCAGCGCTGGCATCACCATCGGCCTCGTCAGCCTCAGCATCGGAATCTTCCTCGTCATCATCGTTGCGGGCACGGGTAGTAGAGGTAGAGGCCATCTCGACAGCGCCGACAGAGACACCAACGGCAGGAGTGGCAGAGTCACTATCACTCAGACGCTTCTTGATCTCCTTCTTAGTCATAGTTAAAAGCTTAGCCATGAACTGGAACTCGATAGCGCTCATGACGTCCTCAATCTCAACAGCGTAGGTCTTGGTGTACTCAGCTGAAGGGAAGAAGTGCAACTTAATGTCGTAGATCTTGGCCAAAACGTGACCCTGTCCCTTACCAACACGCTCGTTGACAGTGGCCTTGTCAAGAATATCAGCCAGAGGAAGAACAGACAAAGACTTGGCAAAGGCCTGAGCCGTCTCCTTGCTGATTCCATCACGGAGGACCAAAGTAGTACTGGGAGTCTTGAGCTTGACGGCGGCAGTCATGAGAATTTCACGAAGACGGGGAATACCCAGGGTGACGTTCTTAGCCGAGTGACCAGCCAAGTGGAAAGTGTTCAGGGTCATCTGAGTAGAAGGCTCACCGATGGACTGTCCAGCAACGATACCAACAGCCTCACCGGGCTCAGCCATGGAACGCATGTACTTGGCGGCAAAGAGCAGCTCGGCGTCCTTCTTGGAAATGCAGGCGTCCATGTTCTCCTTGCCCTTCTCCTGGATGACACCGTCCTTGTTCTCAGAGATGTACTTGGTCATCTTGGAGTAGAACTTCTCCGAAGTAGCAAAGAGGTTGCGAGCAGGGTTGAGAAGCGAGGTAACGGGGTCTTGGGCCTTGGGGTCGTCACGCTTGGCGTGCTTCATGGTCTTCTTCATGGCCTTCATGATATCGGACTTGTTGTCAATCATCTTGCTGTCAAGAGAACCGATGTTGAGTTGGGCAGCCTCAGAGGTCATGTTGCGAGCAACGAAGGTGAAGTCGGTAAGGTACTTCTGCTTGGAGACATCCAGACCATCCTCACCGTACAGAAGCTGCACCATGGAACCGTCGGCATCGCGAACGGTAGAGTCATACGAGACAGTAAGACCCTCCATACCCTTGATGATACAGCGCTGAAGGTAACCGGAAGAAGCAGTCTTGACGGCAGTATCAATAAGACCCTCACGACCAGCCATGTGATGGAAGTAGTACTCCTGGGGGCGGATACCCGACAAGAAACGGTTGACAATGTAACCACCGGCACGGACACTGCTGTCGAAAGGATCGAAGCAAGGAAGACTCTTTCCGGAAACCATGACGGGGACACGGCGACCCTCCAAAACTTGTTGACCCAAGTTGACGGAAATCTGGTTGGCATTGACCTGACCACCCTTGGCACCGGAAGTAGTCATGGCCTGCATACGGTTCTGGGGGAACAGCTTCTCCAGACCAACGGGCAAGCAGGAGCCAGTGGCCTCAGTAGTAAGGCCAGCAGTCTGCTGGTTCATAAGACGATCCAGACCCTCGTGCTTGACAGGGTCACGGAGAACCTCCTCCAGACGGATGAGCAGTTCAGGGTTGTTGGCCTTGATATCCTTCTCGTCGAGAGAGACATACTTCTTAGCAACCTCGAGACCAACAGACTGGGCACCACTGAGGGCCTTGAGACGGGCAGCCTCACCCTCGTTGGTCAGACGAAGATCGTCCATACCGCAAGAGAAGGCACGCATGTTCAGGTAGCGAGTCAATAGACGACCAAAGGCCGAAAGAGTCTTGCCAGCAATGGAAGCACCGTAGACCTCGTGGATAGCGTGGATCATACCACCAGAGCTAGGACCAAGCTGTGACTTATCGAGAATACCCGAAATGAACTCGCCGTCAATGAAGCGAACAGTAGCCTCATCTTCACCACCGACACCCCACTGAGCAGCCTTGAGCTGGGTCTTGCCGGTCATCCAAAGGCCACCGCAGTTAGGAGGAGTGATGTTCTTGAGAATGGTAGTGACAACCTGCTTACCCGTCCATCTAGGGAAGGGCTTGATGACGGCAGGAGGGACAAGCTGAAGACGTTCACCGAGAATGTGACCGTGTTCGGGGCGGAGAGCGGCATAGACGAGCTGCATGTAGTCGCCACGGCCAAAGAAGGCATCCTTGCTGCAAAGAGCAACGGAAACCGACAAGTGATCCTGAATAAGACCACGAAGGGGCTTTCCTTGGGTACCGGAGATGTACTGGTGGTCGGTATCGGCAATCTGGAGGGCCTCGGCACGAGCAATCTCGTTTTGTGGGAAATGCATGTTCATCTCGTCACCATCAAAATCGGCGTTATAGGTGTTGCAGTTGGCGTAGTGCATGCGAATGGTCTTCTCAGCAGGAAGAACACGGACGCGGTGACCCATGATGGAAGGCTTGTGAAGAGTAGGTTGACGGTTCATGAGAACAACGTCACCGTTGGTGATGTGACGGTGGACCTTCTTGTTCTTAGTGCCCGTAGAAGTAACCGAAGAAGGAGCCAGAAGCTGGTTGGCGAGAGCCGCACGCTGGTCGGGAGTCTTCCAGCGCAGGTTGGTAAGTTGACCAGTCTCACTCTCAATAGCGACGGCACCGGGCCACTGAGCAGCACCGTTAATAACAGCCTGCTGAAGCTCGCGGAAGTTGTGGGAAGTGACGGGTTCGGGATAAGTCAGACGGGTGGCGAACACAAGTGGCACACCGATCTCGTTGGTCTCGATGTTGGGGTCAGGCGAAATGACCGAACGGGCAGCGTAGTTGACACGCTTACCCATCATGTTCATACGGAACAGACCTTCCTTCTTCTCCAGCTTTTGCTTGATACCCTCCTCGTTCTTAAGCGCCGCAGCGCCCTTGGTGGGGTTAAGATTCTTGTCGATCAACGAGTTGACGGCGCCCTGAAGCTCGATCCAGGCGCGGTGAAGATCGGCAAGCTCACGCATAGAGCGAGACTTGGAGCTCTCGTTCATGCCGGCACGCTGGATGCGCTCGCAGGCACGAAGAATGTTCTTGAACAGAGAGTTTTGCTCGTTCTCAGAGATTTGACCGGCGCCCATGCGAGCCTCGGGACGGTAGCGGTTCGGTGGCACGAGGATAGCCTCGATGAAGAACATGGCTGGGGTAATGCGGCGAGTGTGCTTACTTGGCCGGGAGTTGTAAAGAAGAGACAGAACAGTCTGTTCCTTCTTGAACAGCTGCTCCATGCGACCCTGGACCTCAAGAGCACTCAGGTAGCGCTGGGTGGGCTTGACCTCCTCTTGGACAGGAGCATCCTGCATCTCGACATCAGAAGCTTCCTCATTGGTGGCCTCGGCCTCAATCTCAGCGGCCTTCTTTTGCGAAGACTTGGAAGCGCGGGAAGCCATGGCGTCGTTGGCTCTGAGGTTGCGCGCTTTGTTGGTGTTCAGGTCCTTGGCAGTCATTGACTTTTCAAAGATCTTAACAGCACCATCTTTGCGATAACGGGGAGACGCACCACCGCAGGAATCGCACTTGTTAACTCTGTTGGCCTCGAAAAGGAAATCCTTGACTAATGACCGGCGAAGATCCGAGGCACCCTCGTGCTTGCTGTTCATGGCATCACTGACCACCAATCTGCGGCCCTTGAGGCAAGTGGCAACAAAGCGGTTGCGCTTGCGGATAACCGAATCTTGCGTGTTGGTGGCACCCTCCTCTTCGGCCTCGCTATCAGAGTCGATTTGGCGGATATCATCTGGCAGGAAGTCCAGATCCTCGTCGATAGTGTCGATGTGGTGGGCTTCCTCCAGGAGACCATATTGCAAGAGCTGGAACTTGCAAATGTATTTGTGAACAGCGCGCGTTGACATACGGAAACCGGTGCAGTAGCGGCACTGCGCACGGAGAAGGGCCAGAACTTGATCGATGAATGTCGGGTGGTACACTGGGCATGGTAACTCAATGTGACCGGCGTGACCGGGGCAGTGGAATTGGTTGAGGTGGCAGGTCATGCAGCTAGAGATAGACAGTTGTTAGAGGCTACAAAGTGCTACGAGGTATAACACATGGTTTGAGACATACGGAGAATCGCCCCAGGCACCAAGAGACTGGTCGTAAAGACCACCCGGAACAGGGTTCAGCAATGAGTCGAAGGAGCTGTCATTCTGAATTCTTTTGACTGAGATTGCGCGGACATCCTCGCTCGTCATGAAGTCGAACTCGACCCGGTCGACGGTCGTGGCGACAGGGTTCGAGATATTCATGATCGCCGATTTTGGGTATTAAAGTAGAAGATAAGAAACAAACACCAATTGCGAAAACAAACAACTTTTGATTCAATACATAGAAAAGTAAACCAAATCGCGAGACATGCTACAATGGCATAGAAGTCGTCGGAATGGCGATGGTCGAATCCTGCTCACGGCGCTACTTGAGATGGAGAGACAAAAAGAGTAGTCTCTTGAGCCGATGAGGAAAGACAGCAAATATGGTGAGACAAGATATAGACAGGAAAGGACGATCAGCTGTCAGGTACGGATGGAAGATAATCTCCAGCGCTGAACTGCATTACAGATCGAGAAAGAGTGAAGGGAAAGGCACGAGGCTTAACAATCGCAATGCGAATCCTGGCGCTGGGTTACCAACTTGCGGTAGCTTGCTTCATATTTTTTTTGCCTACTAGATGTGGGGCATCAATCGATAACTGAATTTTTTTTGGCGGTCAAAAGTGGCATAAACGCGGGCGGTGAGCATGGGGTTCACGATAAGATAGGAATTCAAGGCAGGGAAAGTAGGACAAGCCGGCGATGACAATGGACGTACAGAGATTTTAGTTACACGAAACAAAGCCGCGATTTTATGTATGTCATCATGTTCAGAAGGGAGATCAAGATGTGAGTGAACCAGCCAATAGAATCATTCAATTACAAACTGAAATATAAAACAAAGAAAATCTATCATGAGCTTCTCCAGCAAAGAGAGCAAGAGACGCCAGACTTGATGCATAAACCCCCAAAAATTCGAAAAAACAATTAAACTGAAATGAACAGGCACAAAAGCCATACAACAAAGGAAAAAAAAACAAATGCTAGCCGACCCAGTCCCCCAATCCAAACCCGGTATTCATAAAGAGTAAAAAAGAAACAAGCTTACAAGTGCAAATGATGCAGTCACCACATAATGCGAAAGTAGCCAAGCCGACTAAGAAGTCCAGTTTTGCATGGCAGAATTCCGGACTACGTTGTTATGGTTTGGCATCATGCCTTGAATAGAGCTCATGCCCAAAGAAGGAAGTGGCTGCTGTGATGGTGGCAGAGGAGGAAGAGAGTGCGAAGCAGACATCATTCTCTGGTTCTGAATAGCAACTGAGTCAAAGGCACCAGCCGGAATGTCAAGACTAGCCAGGTCAAACCGCTTAGAGCAACCATCGTCCATATGTCTAAAAGGTAATCATGTTAGTTATGTTTGGTTTGACAGAAAGGAGTTGTTTCATTGTGTTGCTTACCTCCGAAGAGTATCTTTGCGGGCAAACTTGCGACCACAGTAGTCGCAAGGGTGGTTACGCTGCTTCTCATGCACACTCTGAGTGTGACGTTGTAAGTCTGTCTTACGAACAAACTTCTTGGTGCAACCAGAAACCTGGCAGGGAAATGGATACTCGCGCTTCTCATCGTGAGTCTCAAGATGAGCCTTGTAGTTGTAGCTACGGCTGAAGAGTTTGCCACAACCATTGATTGTGCACTGGTAGTTGGCCTCATCCTTGGTAGTAAGACGTCTAGGCGTTCTCCGAGGAACGCGCTGCATGAGAGAGTGGTCCTTAAGGAGAGACTCAGTAATGGCATTGGTGGCCGAGTAGCTGTGAGTAGCAGGTGGCATCATGACCTCGTGATGAGGCATGTAGCTTTGCTGGGGGAAAGAGTTGTGTTGGTGGCTTTGCATGTGGTTCATTTGTTGTTGGTGCTGCTGGTCATGATGTAAGCCCTGGCGGTTGTGTCCCATCATGTAGCTATGGTTAACATGAGGAGAACCATAGACATCTGTGATGAGTGAAGTAGCCGAGTGCATGTGACGAGATGGCAAAGTGTGAACACTCTTAAGAGTAGACGTAGCAGAGGTGAAGGCCTCGTTGATGTCTTCAGTGAACCGTGTTGGGAAACCGGCAGTCTCGGGCATAGGAGTGCCATATGGGCTTACAGCACATGGAGCAGGTGAACCGGCGCCAGTAGAGTGGCTGTCAGCGTTAGACTGGGCGTACATGTTGTGGCCATAGGAAGCAATGGCGGGCTCCGAGTACGATTCGTAGCTCTGTTCGTACTCGTTGGTGTTCATCATATGGTTTGACATGATTGAAGGGATAGAATCAGCAGTGCTGGCGGTGATCATAGAAGACGGAGAGCTCCAACCTCCGTTTGAAATGTGAGATGGGATGGTGGTGTGAATAGTGTGCTCTCCTTGAATGATATCACACTCTGTCTCAATAGAAGGTTGCAACTTATATTGCTGATCAACAAGACTTGGAGAAGAAATAGGGCCGTAGGACACAGAAGGAGTGGACGGAGACCGAGTCAAGGTGGGCGGGGAGAGCTCCATTTCTTGTGGTGCAAAATACAGAAATGTGAAAATGATTGCTAATAGCAGTAAATAGCTGTCAATAAAAAGACAAGCCTACTCAAGATCAACTTGAGATTCCCGAGAAGAATAGTGAAAAAAAGAAACAATGAGGCAAAGTAGGTCTTATATAAGGCAAACTCTGTCGATGTGAGAATGTAAACTGGGAAAAACAGAAGTTGCCGTGAATAGATGCAAGTAAAGAAACGCAATGCCGGATGTGATGTGCAACGTGAGAGAATAGAACTATGTTATACAATAACAATGCTTGAAAAGAATAAAGAATAATAGGAAGACGAAAAAGGTGTACAATGAGTATGAAATGAAGAAGCAACTTGACTGACGATAGTATCAAGGAAGCAAGTGCAAGCAGGCAGCAAGAATATCTGCAAAAGAAGTGTGTCTAATCACTGGTGTTTTCCAAAAAAACAAGAAACAAAGATATGGTTCATGTTAGATATGTACGCGGGGACACACGATATATGTATGACTGGAGAGACAACGAAACGGACACAGACGACATCCAATCTGCAAACACTCCTCCCTCGGCGGACACCAGGTGAAGACGGACGGATGTGGAACTGTTCATTGAAGCACTATGACGAGCAAAATAGATAAAATGGAAATAAATTATTTTTATGAAGACGGTAAAATCCTTGATAAAATCGCTGGGCTTGTCTTGGCGGGATAGGTGGGTAAGTGTGTATGTAGGTCAGTGCTCAAAGTAAGAACGTGGAGACTAGTTTCTTTTTTTCTTTTTTAAAGATGCAATATGTACTCAAACAATTAACAAAAGAAAAAAGATGTTATATAAAAGAAACTATGTTCGAGTAGTTACTTGCCTTTGGATAACACGTCGTGATACCATGACTCGAGGTTTTGTCTTGCAGTTACGATACAACAAGAACAAACCAGATCGGTGAAGCGTCATCTCGGGGGTTTTCTCCTTGGGTTTCTTCCTCGCACATGGGATTTTTGTCCTTACTGCCCTACGAGTTGTAGTACTTATTACACAGACCACAGACCTACCACAAAACCTAAGAAAGAATCAACAAAAAATCAAAAGAAGAAGAAAAACAAGTCCCTCGACCCCAAAGCACAGGTACTCTCATGCACAAAGTGAGTTTGTGGCCCCTACGTTCATCGCTGTAGGGGTCGTAGAGTTCTTGTTCTCTCCATCGGTACTCTTGATTTATTTCACTCGATTTTATCAATCCCGATGCAAGTCGGATGTTACCCGTCCCGTAAGGACGAGGGACTGCCTAGGTTGGAGTCAACTTTGTTCTTTAGCCTCTATTGGGTAAGTCTCAGGGTTATTCTAGCGGCTTTTTCCAGTGTGGCTTGGAGAACATGTGCTGTGCATGTTATCAATCGCGGTAAATATATCTCTCCGTTGGTATATCTGTCTTTAGATACTTTGCCTGGCACGAACTACCTCTGTCACAAGCGCGGGTTTAGTTGACGGATGTTCTGTCCTACGGCGATCACAGGGCGCAGTCAACTAGTTCTATGCAAAATACACGGTGTTCTATCTTTAAACTCAAACATTGTAACTTTCTTTGATGTCAATGGTTACATTTTGATTTTAAGTTTCTGGAATCAAAGTACAATGTTTTGTTCAAAATTCTTTGTTCACTAATTCTAGAAAACTCGGTGATTCATCATTATAAAGTCCGATCCGCAAGTATGTACACATATAGGTCAATAATCTCAGGCCCGAAGCTCGGCGACGGCCAATGCCTAACAGTCAAAGTCTATGGCCACGAAATTTAACGTGACCCTGGCCTCAAAGGGGGGACAAAGACTCTACATATGTACATACATATGTACATATCTGTATTGAAAGTGAACGAGAGAAAACAAGAAGTCCATGTTACATAACTAGCCACCATAATGAGTACGTCGGTCTCTCACTTTAGTCTTAGTTGGTCTGTGTAAGTTTCGAAGTAATCATCAAATTCAGCCTTAAACGCTTTCTGAACTATTATATCATTGAGAAATGGAGAAATAACGTTGAAATGAGCATGTCGACAAACCATCAAATGACCACAGCTTCAACTGTATTACCCAGAGTGGCCCTCAATGTTACCCATCGCTGTGGCAAGTTGGCTACAGTGAGTGTTGGCATGTGGGACATTATGCGCTTGGGGTCTCTCCAACCCCCCACTCCAGAGGCCTCAAGCACATGCACGAGCCGCTATGATACACTATCCACAACACACAGTCTGGTTGCCAGCCGTCCCCAACTTACAACGACAAACTAGAAACTTGTTGGTCATAGTTCATGTAGGGCATAACGAAAGGCTGTAAGGCAAAGTTATACATACAGCAGCTATCAATAAGCCGACTTGGCTTTTCCGGGGTGCTGGATAGAAATCCACATATGTAGCCACATGACCTATGAGGAAGAAAATGTGTCGTGGCAAATCCGGCTACTGTTCAATGCGTAGGGCAGAGAAGCTATGTCGAGATAGTGATCATATCAGAAGGGTTAGACATCTTACTAACAACATCTTCTTGTTAACTAAATAACCCTTACATTCATCACGATGCTTCTCAAAAGACTGCCGATATTAAGCACATGGTTCCTATAGAGCTTGCATCGAACCAACCGATTCAAGATCTCGATGAGATGTCAGGAACATCGTCTACTAGTCAAACTAGTCCCCTGTAATTCTCGGTCAAATCGTGTCAGGCTGGAAATAGCTACACTGATAATGGTAGTTGTAAAAAAGTCGTCCAACCCAGTGACGATTTCCAACTAGCGTGTCTCAGTAGTTTCCCTTTTTATCTGGTTCTCTTTGTCTTTCGGTAGGATACCGAGCCTAGTGTATAATTTTTCAGGGGTTGATCCAGTGAAAATTCGCCACTGTACCTGGTTGGCATCATTGCCACCAATGTGTATTGATTTTTCGTACAACTGATCAAGTTAGACGGAATACTCATATTTGGTCCTTTTTATCATGTAATACTCAACATTACACGTCATACGTATGTACATTGCATACCATGTATTATCGTCGTTCCATGTGTCTCGGAGACGGCTAGATGACCCTTTCATTTGGCCAGCCCAGGGCCTGTAAGACCCACGAAACATGCAGCCCTATTTGGACTAGACTGCATCGCTACGCTTGAAGCCCAAGTTTTCAGTATCGTGACTTGCAGATTTTCCCTCTTAATTGGCAGTTTCAGGGAGAAAATTGTATCATGGCACCAAGAAATCCTAATTTTCCTATCGGAGAACCGACTAGAGTCCGGTTTCAACTTCGGAATTGTATGTACGTCGTGCCAAGAGACATTTTGACAACTATCGGCACTGGTTTTTGTTCTTCACGTACCAAGAATTGGTTCGCCCTGAAAGATCACCCTCCGACATTTTGTGTGTGGGTTCTTGATCCCTCATCTTTTCTAGGGCTGCAAGGTTCATAGTCGTGATCGACTGTCCATAGCGTTTGTATGTGATTTTTCAAAAGTCGGTGTCACTAGGTGTTTGACAGCTCCTGTTACTTGACGTCAGCTACAATGGAATGTAAAACATCTATGGATCTTCATACGCATGCATACATACATGTGTAGACATTCCGCAGAATTAGGACCAACCTTCACGCGGCAACATAGCGGTCCGTATAGACTAAGATCTAACGTTTGTCTTTAGTTCCCGCTATAACAAGGAACCAAAAAAGAGCCATGATCCCTTCTATACAAAATTCCCCACATATTTCCCGTAATTTTCGACTTTACTTGCAAGAACATCACCACGAGAGAACAAAAGATTTGCACACTAGCCATCCGATCTGCTTTGCCCCAAGGGAAGACTGCCGGTGCTAGCGGAATTCGGCAGGAACAACACCATGATTACCATACGATGAGCACATGTAATTCAGTAGCAGCCGTGGTTACTGTGAAGTTTCACATCTCAAACATTCGCTACCTAGAAGAGAAGGATTACCCAGGTCTGTTTTACAGGGCTGGTTGGTTCAGGCTGTACATACTTTTTCGCGTACAACTTACATTGCTACGCTCGACGAGATTTTGCCAGTACAGTATGTCGCACATATATGTGTATATACCTGTCGATACTCGCGTTAATGACATATGAAATCATTCTTTCTCAGTCACATGAAAACTATACTAACAGCTATGTAACGACACCAATGAAGCAAACTCAAGACAAACTTGTCTTCATTCATTACAAATGACATTTGCTCGGTCCTCCCCCCACGTCCCTTACAATTCTTATCTTGCCTAATCGGGTAGACTCTCGATTCTTAGCACACCAAGAACCGCAAAACACAATCTTGCATATTGTTTTCTCATTTTCGCCTTCGAAAAGACCTTCTGCTTCGATACCCAGTGGGTAGTGAGATGACAAGAGAAGCTAACGAAGCTGCCATTGCGTGACGGGCTTCTAGCTTCTAACAGGCCTTGACCTAGACCCGATTTCGTGGCCTCAACACTCCGCCTGCACCAGAACGAGACGTCAAGTTTCAGGGGGTAAAGCACTGAGCGACATTGAGAAAAGAAGACGAAAAAGGTCTGTATTGGTGATTCTATCCACAACCATATGTTTTAGTAGTGAGTCTGAGTTGCCTGCCTACGGATTTTAGCGAGGAACGCACGACTTTGCCAAGGAGCCAAGTGGAACTGATCTAGCGGACTTGGTCTTCCAAGTCGTCGTTTACTCAATGTGATATCTGGTTTATGATGAAGACCAAGAATCAGGATGCGGAAAAATATCATGAGTCTGGATAACGGAAAGGCCGTTGAAGTAGCCTTTGCCCGGTACTTTTTCTGGCTTACGACCTGGTCTCTGACAGGAACCATACATGACCCATATCCATAATCACAAGCCTAAAGTCGTGCCGTGCTCTTTTTCTCATCCCAATAACACTTTAGGGCGCTCAAAAAGACGGTCAAAACTTACGCTTGCAAATTGAACTAATGAGCTCCGGTCTCGACTCCAGTCATGAGATGTGGCTCAACAAGGTTATCCTCTGCTTGGACACTACAATCGTCGGAATTCCGCCGACTAGTTTAAAGAAGAAAACAAGGAACCCTAGACAGTACTCGACATAGGGCTGTCATCCTTTCTAACACATCCGTTTCGGTTACTCTTTACCCGACAAGCAGCGTTTTTTACTTGTCCCGACGCAGAAAACCACCCTTCATGCAACAAAGGACAAAGCCTACTCAACGTGTGTCTTCCATTTTGGGCCGCGGTTATCCAGAGGCGCAGCTAGTGTCTCGTGGGTTGTGCCGCTTGTTTTGTCCTGTCATGTCGTTCGTTTTGCATCACTTTCGGTGTTGATGATAAGCACAATTCTGAGAGGCGCAGTCCGGTATGATATGTTTCCGCAGATACACAGACGCCAAACGGCGATTATTGCGCTTGAGGCGGCTATCTTTAGATGCTATGTTGTGAAGTGTGTCACGAGATTGCCAGATTGTGGGTGTACATATTGAGAAACGTGTGTGAATCTGGCCTGATGTTGTAGTTGCGGCGAAAAGTAGAATACAACCTCGAGTAAGAGTAAGATTGTGCTACAGCCATTTGGCGATTACTTGCCGGCCGGAACTTTTTTCTCAGGTCTGTCAGCGCTCAGGCATAGTGCACCGCAATCAACGTCTTGTCGTCTGTATGCACCTGTTCAATGGGGCTTTTGGCCATATGTACATTGTACCATGTTTGGTTTGAACTCGTGGCCGGTGCTTGCCAGCCTTACAGAAAACCCCAAAGTTGGGTTGTGCTACTGTCTGTTTTGGAGGTGGTCTGTTCTATTGACCCTAAGAAATCTCTTTGATGATTGTCCGTTATCAACAATGATGAAGTCTGATGATGTTGAACAATGATGCTGCATGCTTACACTTGTTGTTTGAGACAATGTTCTAATTATAAACATGCCTTGTTAAGGAATCAATCCTTAGAAGGAAACACACCAAACGACATGTCTTCAGATTGACACAGCAGCCACAAAAAAAGTCACATCTGTATGTAGATACATACTGGTCGACGTACAATACAATCTATTTTTAGATCGACTTCGATTGGCTAGGAAACTGCCATACTTTCTTTGTCCCAGCGACGTCACTGGTTTTCAGTGCCTTCTATGTAACATTGGCAGACATCTGCAGAACGCCCATTGATACTGCTTGTACATGCGTGTGTGTATGTCCAAATTGCATATGGCTACCCCACACTTGACCTGGGAATCCTCTAAAAAGAATGTGATGAATCCCAGCCCCACTTCTATCACAACCTGAAGGTCTTTTGTGCCGAATCGAATGTAGAGCTGCGATCTCCTCTCGATATGGATTTCTATTTTTATTTTTAGACTGCGGGATCGTTGCAACCCAGGTCGGTAAAGCTTCTCCTGCAGCTACAATGCTACAATCGGCGCCCGATACACCCATACACCGTCACCTTTAGTCACACCCGGTCTGTATTCTCGGCACGATTTTGTGTCTCGGGATCCTGATGGAATGGAAAACACAACCCTGAGACTTTTGGATGTGGGATTTTCCGCCTTCTTACTTGTCATGAGGTGGTGTCTTTGTTAAGTACAGCCACATGCGACTGTATTCCTCCTGACAAGTCCTTTTTAGGTGGGCAAACCAGCGGAAACTAGTGCAAGGGGCGGCAACTGAGTGGACATGTTCGTCAAAGAACGGGCACAACATGCCGCCGGATTGCAGACCTCATCATCCGGAAAGGGTTGTTTTTCTGGGGACAAGATGAGGTTACCCAATCGAGTAGATGAGGTTCTAGATCGGGTAGATCTTGAGTTAGATTCCAATAAGGGTAAAAACTGATAGCAACTGAGTCCTCTTACACATCCAACCAATTGAATGCTTCTTGTTATGGTTTATCAAATTCAAGCCAAACTTTATTAGGCTTAGTGGTTGAGATCGTGTATCGTAGAATCCACTCTCACGTGATACCGTGCAGATTTGGCGGAAGTGACCAGGGGGTAGCTGCCAAATCATTGCGCGCCCGTTCCAGGTTGTGTGACTTTTCTTGACAATTGCTAATGTAGTTTTTTGGGGTGCACAAGCTACAAGGCTGCCGAAAAAGATTATTGTCAGCCTCGTTGCATTGGTAAAGCTTCACCCACGGCAACCTAAGTTTTTCTCATCACCATTTCGCCCACCGATAAATTCGGGGCGTTTGCGTTCTTTTGTCGCTCATTTTCTTTAGTATTAGAAATCCAAATATTTGCACGAACCCCGGAATTGGCCCAACCTGTTTCTAGCCCAACTTGTAATCCTGCGTTGCTACGCATTATCGAATACTTGACCTGGTTAATTGAACCTTGGGTCCCGCTCGACATGCTACGATTTTGATCTAGAACTGCCCCCTGTGTCGACCGCCTCTGTACCCCCGCCAGCAAAGGCTCATATTCTCGACTTGACTGTGACTTTTCTCTTGCGATTACCTTACATACATCCTCTTCCTGACGTCATCCGATCTGGACATACGACTTTATAATTGAACGTTTTGCGTTAGTTGGGATATTGTTGGAACGAATACAAAATGAAGTTTTATATTGAGTATGGGAACCTGTTATGGTCGACGTGATTGTGAAGTCCCGCGCTGACCTCGGTATAGTGACCTCCCGGTCCTGTTTCCGTATCCACGGATATATCCAGGTGAGCTCAAGGAAATGGAAACTTTACAATAAGAGGTGTAATGCTGACGCAGGATGTGACCACAGAACAATATGCGTATGTGTAGCATGATTTACGGTGCTCTTGGTACAACAAACTAACTTGTAGTGTTGGTGTTTGGCTTAAAGCTACATGTGCGATCTGAAGCGTATGTTTGCCTCATGGAAACGCCGAGTGTGTACACTTGAAAACTAACATTCTGGAACACAAGGCACTTTGGACGCTGATGGCAACTGTGTACTCGAAATGCCTTCGGGCACGGGAAAGACGGTCTCTCTACTGTCACTCATTGTGGCATACCAGCAAAACTGTGCAGAGCCGAGAAAACTCATTTACTGTTCGCGTACAGTTTCGGAGATTGAAAAGGCCCTGGCCGAGCTCCAGAATCTCATGAAATATAGAGCAGAGGAGCTTGGCCATGAGGAAGAGTTTCGGGCTCTTGGGCTGACAAGTCGCAAGAACCTCTGTTTACATCCCTCGGTCAAGAAAGAAAAGAGTGGCGCAGTCGTGGACGCCCGCTGTCGTAGCATGACTGCTCAGTTTGTCATGGAGAAAAAAGCTCGCGGGGAGGACGTGGATCTGTGCTCATATCATGATGTATGTGGAAGAAAAGTTGATGATTTTGTGGAAGTGTGTCAGCTAATGTTGTCTCCTAGAACTTGTATGAGAAGGATCCGACAAACCTCATTCCCAACGGAGTATGGACGTTTGACGCTTTACTCAAGTATGGCGAAGAGCACAAACAATGCCCATACTTTACGGCGCGGAGAATGGTACGTTTGTAAAGGTCTAGAAGCACCAAAAAACACCACTAACCCCTTTCTACCAGTTCCAATTCTGCAACGTCATTATCTATTCATATCACTACCTCTTGGACCCCAAGATTGCCGAACGTGTCTCGAAGGAGTTCTCACGTGACTGCATTGTCGTGTTTGACGAGGCACACAACATTGACAATGTGTGTATCGAAGCTTTAAGTACTGATATTACGGAAGAATCTCTCAAACGAGCTACACGAGGTGCGGTCAACCTGGAACGCAAAGTCAATGAGCTTAAGGCGACAGACCAAGCCAAGCTACGAAGCGAGTATGAGAAGCTTGTTGAGGGATTACGGGACGCCGAAGATGAACGCCAAGAAGATGGATTCATGGCTAACCCAGGTAAGTTTAAAGTTGAACAAAGTGCGGCGTAACAATGTACAATGTACTGACATCTAGCAATAGCCCTACCAGAGGATTTGCTACAAGAAGCAATTCCCGGGAACATCCGCAAGGCGGAACATTTTGTAGCGTTCCTGAAACGCTTCATCGAGTATCTCAAGGTAAGCAGAGTCTCTGGGGTTCTTTTGAAGGGCAGATTTTCTCGTGCCCTGAGCCATGGGCGGCAAAGTACGGCCGGAGGCATATGGCCAGGTAGCTGTGCCGCATCTTTGAGCCAAATTGGGAAGTGTGCGGCGGTGGCACAGCAGCGGCACAGCAGCGGCACAGCAATCTGGTTATAAATCTGGTCAGCCCTATGGAAACGGCGCATTTCGCCAAGGTCAGGGCAAAGTTTATCTTTGCAGAAACATGGATGGGTAGTGTGTGCTTCAGATGCAGGTCGATTTGTGGTTGGAAGTCATGGAGTTTGCTTGGATGTCACGTTCCTCTTGATTCCTCTTGTCCCTATTCCCAGGCATCACTCTCTAAGCGATCCGTCCAGAAGACTAATATCGGTTTATTCTAGACTCGCATGAAGGTCCGCCATGTCATTTCTGAGACACCGCCATCCTTCCTCGCACATTTGAAGGAACACACATTCATTGAGCGTAAGCCCTTGCGTTTCTGTTCAGAGCGTTTGGCGTCGCTTGTGCGGACGCTTGAGCTTACCAGTATTGAGGACTACCAACCGCTACAGGAAGTAGCCGTGTTTGCAACGCTTGTGGCTACATATGAAAAGGGCTTTGTGCTCATTCTGGAGCCTTATGAGTCCGATACCGCAGAGGTGCCTAATCCGGTAATGCATTTTACATGCATGGATGCAGCGATTGCGATTCGTCCGGTGTTTGAGCGTTTCCGATCAGTGATTATAACGTCTGGAACGATGTCACCGTTGGATATGTACTCCAAGATGCTGGATTTCAGTACGGTTGTGCAGGAATCCTATTCCATGACCCTGGCTCGGAAGTCCTTCTTGCCGTTGGTTATTACAAGAGGAAGTGACCAAGCTTCGGTGTCTACAGGATTCAAGGTGCGCAATGAACCGAGTGTGGTACGCAACTACGGTACCATTCTGACGGAGTTTGCCAAGATTACTCCTGATGGTATGGTAGTCTTTTTCCCATCTTACTTGTACATGGAGTCGATTATCAGTATGTGGCAGGGTATGGGAATTCTAGATGAGGTTTGGAAGTACAAGCTCATTTTGGTGGAGACTCCTGATGCACAGGAGACTTCATTGGCTCTAGAGACATACCGCACAGCTTGCTGCAATGGTCGTGGTGCTGTGCTACTATGTGTGGCTCGTGGAAAGGTTTCTGAGGGTATCGATTTTGACCACCAGTATGGTCGAACTGTGTTGTGTATTGGTGTCCCTTTCCAGTACACGGAGTCACGTATTCTCAAGGCTCGTCTCGAGTTCTTGCGTGAGACGTATCGCATTCGTGAAAACGACTTTTTGTCGTTTGACGCCATGCGACATGCAGCGCAGTGCTTGGGCCGAGTACTACGTGGCAAAGACGACTACGGTATCATGGTGTTGGCAGATAGACGTTTCCAAAAGAAACATAGTCAATTGCCCAAATGGATTGGACAGGCTCTTACAGAGGCGGATACTAATCTAAGTACGGACATGGCGATAGGAAACGCCCGAAAGTTCCTCCGTAATATGGCACAACCATTCAAGTCCAAAGACCAAGAGGGCATCTCAACATGGAGCCACAAAGATCTCATGGCGCACAAGGAGAAGATTGACAATGAGAAGATTAGAAAGCTCCAGGAGGAAGCAGCCAAGGGAGCCAGTGGACACCTGGAGCAGAAAGATTATGCAATGGACGATGAAATGGACTTGGATGATTTCTAATAGATTAGATGGGCCATGGAGATCCTTGTTTGTGATGTGGAAGGGCCATAGGGCTGAGGATGGGCGGCGGCGTAGGTGGCATAGACGGGGTGGTTCCTTGAAGTGTAGATACATACGTACATGGTAGTTTGGGATATATACATACATACACAGATTCATATTGTCAATGGGGTTTGCATGAGAGAGGCACATTACCGTTGATTTGATGGACAAACATGAGCATAGACCATGTATAGGGCTGACTTTTCCGCCGGTGTCCTCCGAGTCTAGCTAGGTTATTCTGGCCGTGTGCATACATATGTAATAACCACCAGCACCAGCACAATGCATCTCGATACATTACGTATATCCATCCGTCCATCCATTCACTCACCCACTCTCCATCGTCAGTCCTAATTACCCAAACAAGTAATTCCTAATCAGGCAACTTCACAACCCACCCACCCATGGAAATGAAGGGTCCCGCGCGTTTCTAATTTTCTCACAATGTTGCTTTTTGCGGGATAGGTGGCGAATAACGGGGCGAGGTGAGGGAATATGAGGAAACGGGATCGAAGATTGTAATGTGATGGGATCTGAGAATGTTGGAATTGACTAGGTACGTTAACTACGTCACGATAATTGGTTATTCTAGTGGCTACATATGGTTGTATATACAGTCTCATGTCATCTTTCCTACGTAATCCCGAAACAATCCCCAAACATCACGAACTTTAGTACATACTTACTACTTACTCTCATCCCCCCCATGTCCCTTCGCAACCCTAACACCACTCACGGTCCCCTTCTTCCCCGGTGTTCGTCCGACTTCAACACAGACAAAGCGGATGAAGTCCCCATCCGTCCAATACCGTGAATGCGCGCCAATCATATTCAAATACTGAATTTCCAGAGGTCCCCCGCTTCCACGGAGATACCAATCTAGTTGGCCGTTGTCGTTGAGTAGATATGCTTTCTTCTCTGCGGCTTCTTCGCGGGTGAAGTTGTGGATTTGTAACTCGAGAGTTGACGGGAGACGTGTCGGGATATGAGAGTCCGGCTCGGGTGTATGATACCATGACTTGAGGGAAGCGGTGATACTTTCCGTCCAAGAGACAGTGGAACTAGGGACATATGCCGTTTTCAACCCCGCTGCAAATTCCGCATCGATAGCCCCGTTGAGTAGATATGCAATAGGGTCTTCCTTTGCGAGAACGTTATACACGTTATCCACCGCCAAACACCCATATTGGCCTGCTTCTCCCGTCAATCCCGGATCTTCGACATCTGCCGGTTCTGCCCCAGGTTTCATCCGGCCACGGCGAGGAAGCAGTTTCCCTCGTTCTAACAACAAGAAAAAAGCCGAGGGACTCCCGCAAAGAAGAAGATTCGTCACATCGAATTCAAAGTGTTCATTCGACACCGGCTTTTCCAAGTCAAGACGTCCTACACGATTTGGTTGCCGACTTAATATGTCCATACACATGGCACTTCCCAACGAGTGTCCTAGGATGTGAACACGGCCATGTTCCTCGAATCCAGGGTTATTCCGACACCAAAGACGATAAACTCGATTCGCCTCTCCAACCATGGTTCCAATCATCTTTGTTTTATGATGGGACATGTAGAAAGGGATATCAAACATGACGTCACTCATGATACTTCTCACTGCCGGGATAGTAGGTGGCTCGATATCCTTTAAACCAAAGGCATATCCGTCTTCCTCCTCCTCCATCTGGGGACCTCCATCTTCAAAAGATAGTCCGTGTCTCCAGTTAATGGGCAACACCATAATGCCATTCTGTCCTGGCCTTAGAACATTTTTAACAGCCGGTTCCTGTAACTGGACGTTAACTGCCCTTCGAAACGAGTTAATAGCATGTGTGAAATGGAAACTCTCCACCCGCTCAGCAAACTTCTGTCCAATCCCGTGAACCACCAGAATCAAATCCGTAACTCGTCGTTGATTTTGCTGCTCCGAACAAGCCGGACATTCTCCGCTGGTGGCATTGTTGTCTTCCCTTGAGGCGTCTTGAGAACTTGCCCAGTTTTCATCTTTAGACGGACTTAAACTAACACCATGTATAGTTTCCCACGCTGCATAGTCGAAGCCACGACGTACGGGGATACCAATCGTGGAGCCTTTTAGAATCCGTGAAAATGGCCGACGGCCGTGGTATCCAGAAGGTTTTTGATTTGGTTTAAGAAGGTATGCTTCGTGGCCGTTTTTATAGAATACATGGTACCCATCAAACTCTCGAGTCGGCTTTTCCAAATCAGACTGGACATCTAGTCCCTCCGTTGCGGGTGTCTGCTTCTCTGGTCGAATCTTTCCATTTGCAGCTGCCCGGTCATATTGACAATGTACTGCGCAGTAGAGATCATCCGAGATCTCGACCTCGTCAAGAGTCGCCTTCTTGGCATTGGGATTTGCCAAGTCTTGAGGCCATAAAGGATGTGAAATCTTTTCTTCGCCGGCTGCTCCAATGTCAAGAGCACATTTAAGCTCGACTTTCCATGTGGTGGACCAGGCTCTTAGACTTCGATATCCAGCTTCAAGTTGGTTGGCGATTGGTATTGGCAACGGAAGCATGGTATCACTAATCAGTTAGCCAATGACCAGTGAGAACACATGACCCAAACTTACCGATAAAACCAAGTCGCGCGGGTCACAGGCGCAATGTCATTCACAGGTGACCAATATATAGGCTTCATAATCAACGTAGGCACATCAACAACATGCAAGCGTGACAACCCCACCGAAACCTCACAATCATGATCACCCAAGGCATCCAAATTCTGCATCTCAACATCCCCACCAGCATAACTTTTCCATTCTCCCGAGTTTGGCCTCTTCTTAATCTCCTCTTTCCTCGCCTGTTCTACAAGAGATCCTATCCCAGAGGTACTCGGCAAAGTTTCTGCAATAGCCGACGGTGACGGCTTCAACGGGACCCTTTGTGTCATCGTCGGTATTGACCCCGCAACCGATCCATACGGCGTAGCCGGTTGTGATTGTCGATCATGATATAACGAAAGTGCGCGTGTCCTGTGTTCCAAGTCCGCCATTGCCTCTTTCGAAATCACCCTTTCCTCGCCAACATATCGCGCTACGGTCTTGGCACTACCCGGGCCAACCGGCGTAGATCCCTTTGAAGTCGGGGAAGCCGTCCCCGTCGTTCTTGGAACATCAATACCCCTCTTCACGCCGGTTTTCACCAACAACAGCCGTCGCAGCTCACTCATGACTTCCTGGGCTACGCGCTCTCTGGATAACGCAACGGTATGTTGTCTTACCAGCGCGCAGAAGCGCGCTTCAAGTTGGGAATCAACATCAACCCAAAGCTCCTGACAACATTCCGCAACTGGCGCCGTAGCACTAACAGGTTGCAAAACCGCCGCAATAACCGCCTCTTTCGTCCCATGTTTGGAAAAATGCTTCATCGCAATTCCACCAACAACCCTCGCTAATAGATCCACATGATGTTGTACAGCTTCCGCATCTGGACTCCTCAGGTTATATATGCGCTCGTGAGCCGTCGAATCCCTCGGCGAGGTTAACCGTCTCCAAACCCGTTCCAGCGCATTACTATCCGGCCGACTAAACGGTCTAAACCCTTCTCTCGTGGTATCTGCGGGGGCTGTCCCAGGGACTAACGGGTCGTCTATAGGCGTGACCGAGGAGTAAAAGAAATGCGCGATCAGTGGTGGTGGTGGTTCGTGATCTTCGGTATCGTAATCTATCGGGGGAGAAACAGGTCGTGGAGCGAGAATGCGACGAAGACTGCGCCGGGCATCGGGAGTAGATACGGTTCGTGGGGATATTATTGTAGGGTGTGGTTCGGGTGTTAAAGCAGGTTGAGTTGTTGGGGACACTGGCTGTACTGGCTGTACTGGTTGTTCTGGTGGTGGAGCTAAGCGGCACTCGGGGCCGTGATGTGTTGCAGGAGACATATTTACTTATCAACGAAAAAGAACGATATCTAAGAAGATCGCCAATACTCTTAGACAAGATCAGGAGCTTGGATAATAAATCAATGAGGTCACTGACATGGAATTCAACAAAGACGTAGTATATTCACAAGGCTACCAGGGTCTTATATGCGGCTACATACCTTTGTACATACGTATCTGTATGTGTACGTCCCTCTCAACCAACCACAAAATCACATGCAACTGCATCATTATCAACGTCGTCACGGGCCAAAACGGCACAAATCCCACGGCAGGGACATGGACCTGCATAGCGGAATGTGAATCCCAACAGACAAGGAATAAGACGCATTAAGTTTAACACTACAACAACCCTAGTGTATAAGCCTCAGGGCCAGTCACGTGAAAGACTGCCTAGCCCAACAAAAAGAGCAAAACCCCCACGCAAACCCTAAACAGAACCCTACATAACAACCTCACGCGCCGGTGAATGAGAATAACAAGTTGAGCAAGATGGACAGCTTTGACGAATTCAGCGACGACGACCTTGACGCGTTAACGGATACCGCTCTTTTTGAACTTGAGCAGCAAGCTATCCGGGCGACTCAAGCACAAGCGACGCAGGCACAAGGCCCCGCACATACGACGTATCAGAATGTCCCCGTCCAGAGACAACCGGTGTATCCGCCTCCATCGCAGTTTGCCCGACCGGTAGGAAGACCAGCAGGTGGGAATGTTAGTGCGCCGTTTCGACCACCGGGGGGAGCTAGACCTGTCCCGGGGAATGGAGGAAGACCGGGGGTTTCGTTGAATCCGGGGAGACCGCAGGCTTCACAGTGGGGACAGAGACCGACGCAGTTTAGTCGGCCGGGGGCATCGCAAGTTGCTAGACCACCGGGGTCACAGGTGGGATACTCGAGACCTGTCACGGGGAATGTGAACCCGCCGTTTGTACCGCCTCGGGCGTCTCAGGGTGGTTCGATATATCATGTTCCCGCATCACAGGGTTCCTTCCACGATGCAGAGGATGTGGCAAGTTTGAAGGCGCGGTTATCAGAGATGAAAAGTCTTCTTGACCGCGCCAGAGGTGAAACATCTATTCTGAGATCTAACCTAAGCCGGATTGAAAAAGCCCACAACGAGACGCTCTCAACGACGAAATCCCGCTACGAATCTCAAATCGCCTCGTTCAAAGCAACGCTCGAAGCCGCTCAAAAAGCAGAAACCCGCGCGCAGACAGAAATCCAGTTCCTAAAACAAGATGTCCGGGACGTGAGTGTTCGCAAAGCTTCTGTCCCACTCAGTAAGAATGGAGTGCAACGAAGTATAAGTAACACGACGACGGGAAGTGGTAATGGCAAGGGACCTACGACGCCGAAGCGGAATCGGACTTGGAAGATGGCGGAGGGCTTTGATGATATGGAGGTTGTGGGGAGTCCGAGGAGAGAAAATAGGAAGTCGCCGGGGAAGATGAAGAGGAAGAGGGAGGTTGAAGATTTTGGAGGGTTAGAAGTGGAAAGTGAGGAGTTTTCTATTGGGAGGGATGATTTTGCGGTTGAGCATCAGATTCAGACTGAGGCTCAAGTAGAGCCAGAGCCAAAGGTGGAAAGAATTATCAATAATGAGGTTACACTACCACCAGTTGTTACCTCATTCGATGTAAGTCAACCACTTCCTTTTTTTGACCAGTATCAAACTAACATCATCACCAGTATCTCAAAATCCTTCTCGACCACACAAACACTCCACACCTGCCCACGCTCCAAATGCTCTTCCAAATCCCCTATGAATCACAAACTCTGGCCTCCAACATCCTCCATCGACTCCCCCAAATGGAATCAAAAAGTCAACCCCTACAAGTCCTCTCCGACTTCACAAACCACCTCGTCCACCTATTAGCAACCTGCGTAGACGAGAGTCGTTTCCCCGCTTTCAAGCCGCTCGCGTCACTGATTGCCTTTACGTTGAAGATACACAGTTGGAGTATCATTTCACCAATCTTGGCAGGTCTAGTCCCGACTGTTACGTCGGGGATCACCGGGTTATTTCTTGACCGGAGAAGTTCGGGTGAGTCTCGGGAGAATGAAGAGGGGGTCATGGCTATGCTTGCTTTATTGCATGTTGTAGCTGTGATTGTTTCTCCGGCGTCTGATAGACCAGATCGTCCGGCTGGGGCAAATAGACGGAGATTCTGGGGTCTAATAACCCGAGATGTCCTAACTCTCTGCCTCTCCCCACGAACCTCTAGAATCCCTGAAATGCGTCTGATGCTTCGAACCCTGGCGACAAGTACCACTGAGCGAACAATCGGCATGGTAACAAGTGACATTCCCCCATCAGAAGTCGCCACCTTTATATTCACTCTCCTCGGTAAAATCCTCGACATGCAGGCAGGAATAGAAGAGGACTCCATTGACCCGGGAGATCTAAGAGAGTTACATACCGATGTCATGTATACCCTCCAAGCCTTCTCCCGAGGGAAATTCGGAAAAGAGTGTCTTTTAGGAGATGTAGGCATGTCAGTTGGTATATTAGAAAGGGTGGTGGGTGTCTTTACAGCGGCTGTTGGGGATATGTATACCCTAGGAGGACGTCGAGCCTGTCTCGTTCTCAACGAGGAACCTACAACTCCCGAAACCCGCCCAACAGGCTTCGCGGCATATGAATCCCCCATTCTAACCCGCTTAATATCCGCCTCTGTCTCCCTTCTATACTCTCTAGTTCCACCCCCACCTCCTCTCCCACCATCACCTCGAGAAAACCAAGAACTCCCACCACCACCACCAGTCCCTAGACTTCTTCTCCAGAAACAACTTTCCTATCACCGTGATCTGATCGAT
The DNA here is from genome assembly GCA_025685495.1 of Huntiella abstrusa. Taxonomy (NCBI): domain Eukaryota; kingdom Fungi; phylum Ascomycota; class Sordariomycetes; order Microascales; family Ceratocystidaceae; genus Huntiella; species Huntiella abstrusa. The sequence continues at coordinate 226,947 of JAJNMT010000040.1, forward strand.
CCGTTAATCATCTCTCTTGGCAGGGTATCTTCATCTAGTGATGAGAGTTTCTTCGAACAGCATATCCGTGGGGAAACTAGTGAGCAGGCGGGTTGGCTACTTGAGGTTGTGTGTGGAGAAGGTGAATATGAGGATGTTTTAGGGGCGTTTGGTGGCGAGGAACAGGATATGGAGGTGGAGGTGGAGACTGAGATGGAGATTCCTATGAGAGGGGGTCCGGTTATTGTATCAGGTACTGGGACTTCCATGGCTGATGCTATGGTGGTGGATTAGACATACAAATACAATACACAAATACACATAGATAGAACCCACGTATGTACATACGTAACACAAACAATCTTATCAATCTAATCAATCACCAATTTTATCTACTCCCTCGTCTTCTTCAACCCCTCCATCAACCCCTCCAAAACCTTCCACCCCTCCGTCCCTTCCCAAACATCCCTCGCCTTGCCCATAACACTCCTCACCGCATTCCTCGCTTTAAACCTCCACTTCGCCCCAATCTCCTCCACGCCCTCCCCATAATTCTCCAACAAGCCCACCAACTCATCCGTTCTCTGGACCACCCCGTCCCACGCTGCTTGGTCCTTTAGCCAGTCTTTCCGCCCTTTTGTCTCGGTGCTTGCAGCGGCGGCGAGAGAGCCGGTGGCTGTTTGGTTGATGGCGCAGCGCCAGGCGGATTCGGAGGCTGAGATGGCAGATGGATAGTCTTTTCGCCAGGTGCGTGCGCGGGATACCAAGGCCCATAGGTCGTCTCTTTCCGTCAATAATGGGACAACAGTTTTCTCAAGAAGCTCGTAGATACTCTTCTGGACAGTTCCTCTAGGGAGGACGTATACACCGTCTAGGAACTGTCCTTTATATCCGGCGGCAATTAACCCTTCGTCAACGAGGAGTCTAAGGACCTTGGCATCCAAAGCTTCTTCTGTCCCTCTAATCTCCGCGACTTTCTGAACTGCATTGGTGATATCTCCCAAAGCGACAGGTCTCATTCTAGCGCCGATGGTGATGATATTCTCGTGAATACGCCAGTTATTCTTACTAAGTTTCGCTCCACGCTTGAAGGCATTAAGAGCCTGCTGAAGTAACTTTGCCGCCTTTCCATATTCAACATCTTCAAGATCCAGAATCTCCTCTTCCTCATCTTCCGCCGTAGCAACCGTAACTGTCTCAGAAACACCCTTCCCCTCTGCAATCTTCGCAATCGCTTTCTCGTATAAACTCCACAATGCTGAACCAAGGTTACTCCAAGTTCTAGCATCCTCGCCACCGACATCATCATTCGCCGCTCCAATCGCCTTGTTATACGCTTCAGCGGCCCCTTCGAAATCGTCAAGTCGGAGATGTAAATCACCCAAACGACTCCATAACTCGGGACTTAACCGGTTAGCATGGACAGCCTTGATGTAAGCTTCCCTAGCTTTAACGAGGTCCTTATTGGCGACGTAGTGTTCACCCAGACTCTTCATAGCCCTAGAATATCTCCCCTTAGAAATCTCCCATGCCATCTCATAATGTCCCGCGTTCCCTTCAATCTCTCCAAGAATACAAAACAACCTCGGCGCATCAGCAGGAAGTCCCGTCTTCTTCACAGGTCCCATGAACTCATTAGGATCCAATCTCTCCACATCTCTAGGAACAAAGCTTCCATTCCCATCCGTCCTCTCAAACAATCTCCATCTAAGAATACCTCTAGCCTTAAAGTCACCACCAGAGCCTCTCCCATCTTCATCCTCCGTTCTATCCGCCGAAGAAAGACACAGCGCAACCTCCGCCCACATCCTCAATCTCTTGAAGATCTCCAACGCCGAAATCAAAGAACCAACACTCGCCCAACCATATGCCAACTCCGATTCTAAATGCCATCTCGGAGGGGTTAACAAAGAATTGACATATCTCAATCTATCCACCGCCCCCGCAACATCCTCCTTCTTCAACGCCGGGAAGAACGATGTAGGCCCAGTTTCCTCATCCGTCTTCGCCGCCCCTTCCCCGGTTGTATCTACAACAATTTGATCAACGACCGCCTGCATCTGAAGGATACCTCTTTCGACAGTCCGACTGCGGTGTACTTCAATACGACTTCTGACCAACAAAGCCTGCGTATACACCTGCCAATTAACACTCTTATCCTGAATAACTCTCAACGCATACGGCAAGACCTCTTCGGCCGTAAGTCCATCCTGCGGGCTAAACGTATCACGAATCGTAGCATCCGTCAACAAAATAGCCTGATCCAACGCCGACAACTGCGGCTGATCATCAGGAGCCAACCCCGCCAACTCCTTTCTCACCTCAGGCGTGACAACCTCCTCTTTCTTAGTGAATGCGATTTCCTCCAAGAGCGTATCATCATTCAACTTCAACGCCTCCGGTCTCTTCTGCTCCGTAACATCCACATCGACACCACCCTTCGCCAAAACAACCAACTGACTCGTATCATTCTCCTGGAACTTAGTTCTCTTTCCCAACGCCCCACTAAGAGCATAACACAACCCCGATAATCTCGTCGCCTCCTTCAACGCCTCCCTACTCCTCTCGTCCATCCCAATCATCAACCACGAATTCGCCACTTCCAACGCCATCTCCGCCCTCTGCATCTTCTCCTTCTCTTCATTCTTCACATCCCCCCAAACCCCCTCAACAGCTTTAATAACCTCCTCCAACAACTCCGGCACATCCGTCCACTGCGAAGTCCTATTAAACCCCGATCTCGACCCCAAATTCGGCTGCGCAAGCAACTTGAAATGCCACACCAAAACCCTCATTCTCCACCAACCCCCCTTAACAACTTCCTCTCCACTAACAAACTCCTCATCCTTTTCAACGCCCCCCAAAATAGCCCATCTCGCCAGACAAAGAAGTACCAAGTACGGCGCAAACTGATACGGAGCAGTCCCGTCCACCGTCAATTCCCCCAGAACTTCTTCCTCAGAAACTTCCTCAAACACCTTCAAGATCTCATCACCATCAGCAAGAACGGGTCCCGTGACATTGGCTTGTAAAAACGCATTTAACCCCGCAATGCCAACTCCCAGGATATCCTTTGTAGTCACATTGTCTCCAAAAGAAACACTAGGTCTCTCGGCCGCTGGTAGTTTGATAGCTTTAAGAAACCCCTCAATAATAACTTTGCTAGCATCTGTTTGTAACGCTTCCAGGAAAGATCCTGATAAGCCCAATTCAAGAGCCATATTGTCGTCGTTGTCGATGTCAATTCACACGTAAACACAAAAGACGTTGAAATTCCCGTTACACAATGCAAAATTCATTACCCCATCCCAAATCTCAGTCATAGATAGAATCCTTCCACTAACTTAACCCTGTATAAATCGTCATTTTTCACTTAACCCAAATGCACACACTAATGACCTGCAGATCAAAGTTACACTTCAAAGTCTAATTCATCAAATTACTTCTCTATTCACTCGTAGCATACAATCTAAAGTAAATATACTCCCAACTCATCCACCCTATTTCTTGCCATTCTTCTTACGGCTAGGAACAACCTTGAACGCTGCACCAACCATAGAATCACCAGAGTGAGCAGAGCTCTGACTCTGATCCCGAACAGCACTGCCATGAACATGGCTACCCTTCTTGGCAACCTCACTCCAACCAGAAGGTCCACTAGTCGCCACAACCGGCGTAATCTTCTCAATAACACCACGATCAGCCAACTTCTTACGGCGAACAAACTCCTCCGCAAAGTGGCGTCCGTCCATAGTAGAAGAACTGCTGTAAATAGCGTCCTCAATAACACCCTTCTCCGAACCAAGCTCCTTCAAGTTAGCAATGAACAAGTCCACATTGATAGACTTGTCAAGGTCACGAAGCTCGTGGTGAATCCACTTGTTAAACTCCTCCTGCGCAACAGCAACATCAGACTTCGTCCCACCAACAGGGCGAGCCAAGATAGTAGGCTTAACCAAAGTCTTCATACCAGCAGCACTGCTAGTGCGAACCGGAGTAGTAGCAACAGACAAAGGAGCCTTGACCTTGCCGCCCGCACCAACAGTAGCCCATCCAGTAACAGCAGGAGCCCCAATGGTAGCAACACCAGCAGAAGAGCCAATCACAGCAGCCGCAGACAAAACAGAAGGCGAGGCAGCCTTGGAAGCAAGATCAGCATAACGCTTGCCAGCAATAGGAGTAGACGCAAAGCTAGCAGCCATGCTTCCAGCAATACCCTGTTGCTTAGCCAGCTCCTTGGCCTTAGCCGCCTTTCTGGCCTCCTCCTCACGCTGAATCTCAGCAATATTGCTGCTCTTGCCAGCCGCAATACCAGTGGAAGCCCGAGTCACAGGCTTAGCCCATGGGGACGACACACTGGCAGCGGGCGAAGCGGTAGCCTGGCCCCAAGTGCTAGAAGTAGGAAGGCCAGGCGCCCCAGCTGCATTGGCCCGCTCACGCTCACGAGAATCACTCAACTCCTGCTTAAGAGCCGCACGACGAGCAGCGGAAGCAACCTTATCCGCCTTGGCAGCCTTTACAGCCTCGGCCTCTTGAATCTCCTTCAGAGAAGGTCCCTTGCGGGAAGAGTTAGCCTCACTGGCCCATGGAGCCAGAGGGGGAGGCTGCACAGGGGTAGACGCCGAAGTAGGCTCAGGAGAAGCGCTACCGGCAGGAGGAGGGAAACGGCTAGGAAGCCCAGTATCCTCTTCAACGTCGTCATATTCATCCTGCTCGGCAGGGGAAGACTCCTCATAAACAGGGCTCTCAGCCGTAGCCGACGCCAATGAAGAAGCCTTACGAGAGACAGTCTGGTTGTTCTTGGCCGGAGCAGGCGAAGCAGCCGCAACATCTGGCGAGGAGGAACGAGGGGGGGACACAGGCTCCTCATCAATAGGCTCCGACTTCTCAACCTCGACAGACTGCTCCGAAGTTAATTCAGCCTGCATAGTCTCGTTCTCAAGCTCCTGGCGCAAGGCGTTGAACTCTTGCATTCTCCCCTTGAACCCTTCACCATCGTCAACAAGATCATCGACCGAAGGAAGATTACCACGACCGGCATCCAACTCGGCCGCCACTTCCTGCTCAGAAAGATTGTTTCCATGAGGAGTGCCAATGGGCTCAACAGGCGCCTCAGAAATCGGAGCACCCTGTCCAATAGGTCCACTAGTGGGAACACTGCCAGGCGCCTGGGAATAAGGAGAGTTCAACCGGTTCTGGCGGTCATCCTCAGAAGACCCAGAAAGACCCTGCTGCATAGGGCCACCAGCACCAAGACCAATCGGGCCCGGGGCACCAGGGCCGACGGGACCCAGGGGATGGTTGCCCTCAAAGAATCCACCGATGCTACCAATTCCGCCAAGGCCAGTGTGGGGTCCACCGAGAGGCACACCGGCAAACCCAGGCTGCGCATGAAGAGGGTGGGACCCAGCAGCATGATGCAAGCCGTGAGTCTGGCCAAGGGCACCGGGAACGTGGCCACCAATGTTGCTCGGAAGGTTGTTTCCGTAACCAGGGAACTTTGTGCTAAGCTGCTGCTGTTGGCGCATAAAGATATCACGCTGCTGAGCGGCCACAAACTGTTCCTCCTGCTTACGGCGCTCCAAGTTGTTCTGCTCCTCTGCAGTGAGTGTGCGTCCGTAAGTAGGGATAACGGAGCTCAGGGGAGGGACCACACCACCAGCGGGGTTCTGCCCAAAGGGACCGGAAGGCTGGCCGTGGGGAATACCAATCTGAGGCACCAGGAAAGGCTCGCGGGAGTTGCCAATCCGGCGAATCAGAGATCCCAGAGCCTCAAACTCAGTGTCCTCCAGACGTTTGACGCTAAGGTCAGGGCTGAAGAAATTGGCCTTGTACCAATCATTCATCTCCAGCCCAGTAAAGGGGCCTTGGAACTGTCCCTGGGGATCACGGTAAACCCAACGCATACGGTCAGGCATAACCATCTGCCGAGAAGCAGCGCTGTTCGCCTGAGCAGAACGATCAGAGCCGCTGTTACCCAGGGCGCCGAACCCAGCAGCACCCGAACCAGAAAGAGGCCCAGAAGGTGCCTCATGATTATTGTAAAGGTGCATACCTCCAGTGGACGCCGGAGGCGCAAACAAATCTCCAAAAGTGCGCGCCGCATTAATAGGGCTGTCGGTATCACGGCCAATACCACCAAACCCGCGACCAATCGAGTTCAGACCGCCGGGGGTGCTCTGGCGAAGCTCACTCTCATCGGATTCAGGTCCTCCCATCTGCGACTGCATGTTTGGGGGGAACAAGGCTTCCAGCTTACTACGCCGGCCGATAGAGGGCGTGCCAATCGCACCGGGGCCCGCCTGAGGAGGGGCAAAGGCGTGCTGACCAAAAGGAGCTCCAGGCATCTCCATCGAATTGAAAACGCCACCAAAAGCGTTTCCAAAGTTAGACCCACCAGGGGTGCTCACACCGGGGCCAGAACTACCGGGCCAACCACCGATACCAGAAAGGCCGGGGTAGCCCTTGGGTCCGACACTAGACGTCTGGCTACGATCGCCGCCGTCAAACCCAGGACCAGAGCCGCCAAATGGACCATGTTGACCACCAAAGCCACCAAGGCCGTGATCAAAAGGTCCGCCCAAAGGGTTTCCTACAGGGCCGTCCATTCCCACATTTCCAGCGGAATAATCACTGTGGTGACCAGGCTCGTCACCGGCCAAGCGCTCACGCTCAGGGCCAGCAGGGCTACGGTACGGGTTGGTGGCAGAGGGACTAAAATCCGCACCGGACCCGTCGTTGCCAATCTTCAAAGAGTTCATCCCAAGGTCACCCACGCCAAGGCCTAAACCGTGGTTAGCCTTGACGGGAGTGCCAAAGGGCTGAGTGGAGGCTCTCGCAGACATAGGTGGACTATCCTCACGCCGCGAAGCCCCACCCAAAGATACACCGCCGACACCCGGAATTGTTCCAATGGGAGCGCGGCTCGAGTCCGAAAACGGGTCAGTATCCGTTCTCGTCCGACGCCACGTCCGGGAAGGGTCCGAATTAGTGTCGTTGCTAGGAGTAGCCGACTTAGGTTGAGACCCAATAGCACTGCCGCCACCTTCTGCATCTTTAGTAGGAAGCAAATGGGCCAGACGGCTCTGTCCTCCAATAGCCTGCTTATTGTTCGCCAGGTTTCCACCAATTGTAGCGCCAGGAACCGCAAAACTACCAAAAGCACTCATAGACGGCGTAGTCTGACCAGACGGCGTAGCCGGCCAACCTGATACAGTTGAAGTACCAGTCAAAGCCGCAACACCTGGGCCCTTTGCACCACCGGTAGACGGACCAAAGAAACCCGCCTTGGGTGCATCGCGCGCAGACTGGGGTACGGGCATGTCGTCGATATCTTCTCCCTCGCCAGTCGATGATTCTCGCAACTCCGAAATCTTGCTGCGAGTGCCGAGCCAAGAAGAGTCGTCACGAGTGAATCTCGGGGCCTGTGGCGAAGATACCGCCGATTGTCCGAATTGGTCACTGGTTTCGCGGCGGCGAGGTTGAGCACGGGTCGGGGAAGCAACGTTAAACGGATTACCGCTCAGATTGGTGCTGGAGTGATTCGTGGAGATCTTACGACCGTTAGCGACATTTCCCTGTGCATCCTTGGTAGTAGCGGCATTAGGATTATTGGCGGTGGGGATTTTGAGAGGGCTGTTGACATCCGTATGGAACACCTAACAAGAGCCAATGTGTGAGAATAGATATTCTAAACAGGGTATACGATTACACAGCAAAAAGGTATATTCCGCCGCCACCCATACCCCGGCATCTCAACAACTCAGCTGCAAGGTGACAGGCAACAATGGTGTGACGAGACGTGTCCCATTGCTGTCTACACCTTTGTTCACCTGAGTTTCTAGATTGCCGGTGTGGCTGCGGGCGGATAGATGAAGGCAGATATACCTGTTCGGGGCAAGGAAGGGTTGGAGTAGTAGTGGATAAGAAATTTTGAAGCTTACCTCTCTCTCATCTAAGGACATCTCCTGTAGACCCAATGGCTTGAATCCAGCAGGAACACCATTAGACCAGCACAAATCAGGGTCATTATTCCCAGTACCGTCACTGGGCTTTCCCCACTGTCGTGCTGCCGACGCGCCTGAGTTGGCACTGGATTGACCTGGGGCCCATCCATCCATGTACAACGCAGACGCCGACGACCCAATAAACGCCGGATTTCCACCAACATCACGGTAAACATTCAACACATCGTCTCGAGCGTAACGAGCGGGACCTGCGAGTGCAGGTGAGTCGTAAGAGGCCTCCAGCGAGGGGGCCATGGAAGCCGGGGGCGGGATAGAGCCGGCTGGCTCTGGCGTAGATCCAGTGGCTGTCAGGTTGGTGGTTGAACCTGAAGCAGAAGAGGGCGCGGTTTGTCCAGTGGTGGTCGGCCGACGGAAGGTTCTAGTGCCGTTAACAGAGCGACCATCACGGCGGGCAGTCCTGAAAGGTGGGAAGCAGACGATTTAGCAAGTGAACGGTAGGTTGATGGCGTTGTGGCGTCAATGACGATAGTGTGTTGCAATTAGGCAAGGCAGGTGAAAACGTGGATACGTGAATATGACGACATAACGCGGAACGTGGGATAACAATGTAAGAGTGGGTATTGTGGGTGGGTGAGACGCATCGGATACAAGTTTCGAGTTGACATGTGTGTAGTTCTTTGGTAGCCACCGAGACCGCCACTTTTGAGTCACATGCGTGCAAGTTGTTATGCAATGCTGCATACAAAACGAGCAGCGTCTGTGTCGTCATAATTCCGGTAGACTTTTTTTTCCTTTCCGTTTTACACTTCGAATCTGAAGACACGAAGCTGCACTCCACGAATTCCCGAAACTCTTTTTTGTCCAAAAAAAACAATGTATGAAAGGGTACGAAACCACATTATATCAAGAGCCCGTGGTTGAATTAAACTTACCAGTCGCCTCCAATAGGCGCGCCTCTGTTTCCGTTCTGAGCTTGGCCTGCTGCGGCCGACGCAAAGCTTGAAGTCAAGTTGGGCATGATAGCGGCGGGGTTCGATGAATAAGGTCGGGAGGGGCAAGTTAAAGCGACAAGAGGGCGAGTATCTCGATGAATTGACGTTTCGGGTGTTGTATTAATTACAAAGTCGACAGTTGATTCCAGATGGACGCGTCGAGCTTAGAAAAAGTATTGGTTGTGCGGGGCGGAATGGTAGGTTGGTTAGTTGACAATAATGTTGTTGTTGGGATGCAGTCACCGTAGTAGTTGTCTTCAGTGAGTGCAGACAGAACAGGCTAAGCAGTTGCAGTAGTAGAGAAAAATATTGTTCGGGGGTGGAGGGGACCAAGCAAGTACAGTAGACAGGCTTGAAATAGCTAGGTAGTCGAAAAAAAGTACAGGCCGAAGCAAAAGCGGGTGATTATCGGGAGATATTACGAGAGACGATCTGGATCAACAGAGAGACCGATGATGGGAATGTCTGATGGACGAGAGATGACGATTTCGTTTGGAGCAAAATTCAGAGTGGATTTGTCTTGATGATGGGGAAGAAAGTCTGTCTGTTCTAGCACTCCATTTGATTGGAGTTGGACCACATAAGTGGGTTTTTCAGTGGGTTCACGCTAGGTTGCCCCAGGGTAGTCAACTGTCGTTTACTGGCATTCGGCAGCTGGCAGCTTTTTTTTTTCTTTTGGGAGATTGTTGATTGAGTCAGGGTTTGCTTGGGGTTTGTCTGTAATTTGAGATGGTTTTTTGAGAGCAGGAGGTACACAGTATTTTGATATAGACTGGACGAACGGAACAAGTTAAGATTCTGTGTTGCCAATAGAACTTGTATTTAAGGCAAAATGAAAAATCCAACTGTCATATGTGGGTCTATGCATTTCGGCTACTTTTGTAGGGATTCGTTTGTGTTGCGTTGCGAAGAAATCTAGCATACAACATAACAGTTGACAGATTGGATGAAAATCGAACAAGCAAGATTGGCTAAATGCAGAGTGGAACAACCCAGGAAACATGACTTTTGATTAGGGTTAATTGGTAATGGGAAAAATCAGACCTGTAGGATTTAAGATTTTTGTGCGTGTAACTTGTTATAATGCAACCACTTATCGTGTAAGACAGCCAAAAAAGGATAATCAAAGTTAAGATAAGATGTAAAGAATACGATATATGGTTAGCGGCAGGATATAAGACGTTGAAAGTTGATTAGTTACTTTGAATTGATTCATATTGGTCAAGATTAGTAAAGAAAGAATCAAGTAGCAAAATACACCGTTAATGAAACAAGTCACATGGAAGACAAAAGATATTTCCCTGGAAAAAAGTTGTATTGTATAAACAAAGGCTGGACATGAAATCTACTATGTAAAGGAAGGCAGAAGAGCCATGCAAAGGAACAAACAAGGAACAAAACAATCAAATCAAGCAAATCAAATGACATGAGACAATAAACCAGAACACAAGAATCAGTGAACTGGAATGTCATCACATGGAGGTGGACAATCCGGGCAGAACTCTTCAAATCTCACTGTACACTCCATCGGACGTACACATCACCAAGAACCATGAGGTCGAGTAACTAGCTCATAGTGGTGAAATTGAGCCTGTAGACACGGCAATCAAGCCAGTCTTATAATTGAAGAGGACATTGAAGCCCAGAATGATGAAACCACATCAAGCTTAAACCTTGGTGGGGTTGGTGATGTCGAAGGTGGTCTTGTCGCAGGTGTACTCCTCGTACGAGTACTGCTGGCCAACCTCCCAGTTCTCGTTCTTGGTGACACCCGAGTCCTTGCAGGTCAGAGCGGGGGTAGCGGTACCAGTGAAGTTGTGGTTGGTGGTGTCACACAACCAGGCGTTGTTGACAGTAAGCTCACCGGAAGTGGTGTCGTACTTGAACTGGGCGCTGGAGACAATGGTGCCGTAGCAGCTGTACCACTGGTCACCGCGGAAGAAGTCAGGGTAGACAGTAGACATGGCGTGGCACTCAAGGACGCTGTCGAGACCCTTGCCGGTGAGGTTGAAGTTGACGTAACCGAAGTTGTTGGAGTGAGCGGGGGTGGTGAACTCTTGGGTCCAGTGGTAGTCGAAGTCGGAGACGGTCCAACCCTCGAAGTTGTTGGAGGGCTGAACGCAGCCGAGCTCCTCAGAGGACTGGGGAATGGCGACGGCCATGGCGCCGGTAGCGGCAAGGAGAGCGGTGAAGATAGTGGAAACCATTTTGAAAGATATGAAGATGAGATTGATGTGAGTAGATGAGATGAGAAGCCAAGAATGGAATATGATGAAAAAGATGGATGAAAAAGTTGGATGATGAAAGAGAGATGTAGGGAAATGCAATGTTTACCGATGAGGGTGAGGAGGAAAGGAAAGAAAATAGACTACTTGGTGACGGCATCGTCATCCTTATATAGTGAAATCGGGGTCGGTAGCTCGAGGCTACAATATACCGAAAACGGAAGTCATTGAAACGGTTGGAGTCTATTCTAGTCGTAGGTAGCCGATTCCCCGCTATAGCCCCCGTGGTGGCGGTCTTGACGCACAGAGAAGGGGAGGAACTAGCTTGAGTGGGTTTAAGCTTCCTGGGCTGAAGGGATTGGGGTGTCGGTGTAGTCGGAACATACAGAGTATTACTGTGCCGAAGTAGTTTAACCGGGTACAGAAACACAGAAAAGGGGTGGGGAGGGGGTGTATAGTAACTCTATGGTTTGGGGTTGTTCATGTGCTTGGACCCGTTAGGTTAGAGCCCGAGAGGAGGCATTGAACGGCAGGGCTGTGTTGGTGTTAGCCTGATGTTGACTTCAATGGACAAAGTAGACTCTAGAACCCTTTAGAGTTAGAGGATTATCTGATCTACGAATAAGAACTATATTAGGATATAACGATGTCTTGAAATCTCAGCAGAGTTTGCTAGCGGGAATCAAGGTTCGGTACGAGGCCGCGATGGACAATAACTATACGGCATTGTGCAAGTTCATTCGGAATCTAGCTCTGGGCTATACAAGCTGACAGCTACCAAGTGTACAGATTCTTCTCATCCTCTTCCGTCGTCTCAATAAAGTTAACCAGGAGCGGGTTCTCTCCCAGATCCTTTCACATACCAAATTAACGACATCAGCAAATATCCATACAATCCCGACCATGCCAAACGGGTTCTCCTTGACCCCCGGCCTCTTCCCAGCTTTGTTACTCAGCTCCCCCATGTAATACGAGATTCTGCTCCCGCCATGACACCGTCACGGACAGTCCACCTCTCACCGTTAGATACAAAATCTGGTTGGATCGACAGTCGAATGGCACCACCCACGTCACTTTGCTACATGTGTGTGTCTTGGGTTCTTCAGAACATCAGTGATATTCCAGCCGTCTTCTTCCCCAACTAGTTTCCAACACGTGCCCACGTCCGCGCACAATTTGGATAGGGGTTTCTTCGTATTCCGACTTGGCAAGTCTGCCGGTAGCCACCGGCATACCAGATCCATAAGGACAACTCAACATTCTTGCACCGAGTGTTCACGGAAGAGCAGTAAACTGGTCCCAGCTTCGCCTCCAAGGTCCATGTTTCATGGGTACTTTTTAGATCCGGTTAGCTATTTTAACGCAAGCCTTTTTTTAGCACGGGATGGATGGAAGAAAATCAGCCCAATAACTCGGCCTAGTAGCGTTTTCATTGTATGAGTTGTTAGTGCTCGGCCGCAACCCTTGGCAACGGCAGTGCCGTCTCCCTCATCTCATGACATCATATGGGTCTTTTCTTGCTGCCTATAGGAAATATCGACAACAAAAGGTCCTTCCTATATACGGTTTCCACAGAACGGTTGAACATAGGTGGCGAACAAAAATGAATGTTGAATGGCTGGTTATCATCCAGTTGTATTGTGGGCTTGTTTATGTGTTTCACAAAAGCGACATCTCAATTCGTGTTCTGCCCGTGCCGCCTGCGCAAACAATGTCCCTCACAAAGATTGAAAATAGACGCCCCATGAGCGTAGTAGCCTCGGGTTGGAATATCATCAAACTTGCGGTAGTTTTTGTCTCGGACGAATGAACAATCAATCCCAAGGCGAGTAGTAGGAGCAAACATTTCGGGATTACCTTTTATTGGTTGACTGTTTTTTTTGTCTCTGGTGACCTACAAACTCTACTTGTTCCGGAATATTCTCTGAAATCCGAAATCCGGCCGCAGAAACGTTCCCTTATAAATTGTTATGTTTCGTCTCAATAACAAGAACAAGTCACGATGCCAGAGTGGTTAATGGGTGAGACTTGAATCAACCGATCATGTTATCTCATGGCTTCGGCCGCGCAGGTTCAAACCCTGCTCGTGACGTTTCGTTTTTGCTTTTTTGGTAGATTTTTGGGCAGGGGATAGGTAGGGTATATGCAAGTGGATCCTGCGGTTCGAGTAATGTGACACACGATACGCATGTATTTAAGTAGTGGCTTAGTGAATTGAGATTCTTTACGATAGATGTAGGTCATGATGTTTTAGACGTATGTAACAATGCTAGATTGATCCTTTAGATCTTGTAAAGTAACGTTTCTGTGCTGAAGTCCGTATATGGAGCGAATTTCCGACTTGCACGGATAGGTATTTGCCGAGGCTACTATACGATGTTTGTCTACAACCAAAGGGGCACCTCCCTCTATCCTCGTCACAAACCGAAGATCGGTACATGCGAGCCGAAGAATTGGCCTGCACCAGACGGAAAAAAAGCCCCCGAATGTGTGTAGGTATGTATGTAACGCGCGGATGAAGGCAGTTTGTACGATCTACCATGCACAGCGGCCCATGCAACGACGAACCGTGGACGCTGGTGGGGAGGCTGTATTGGTAGAGAGAGGGAGGTCGTATTTGGTGATCTTTTGCGTTTTGGGGTGGTGGAGAGGGTGTGCGTTTGGAGTGACGAGGTTCGGGTTGTTCGTATGTGTTCATGTCGGGATTTGTGTTTGGCCGGCGGCGTTAGAGGGTCGCTTGTTGGATCGTGGGGGTTAGGGTTTTCGCGGCTATTTTGTGAAATAGCCGAGATTAGGGTTTATAGTTTTGCTCCCCTGTTTGTACTTATGTAGTTAAGCGAACATCGGTTAAAATCTCAGTAAAGACATAATCCTCTTATTCCTTTAAAACGAGTCATTTGCGAACCGGTCAACCAAAGGGTATATCCCTAATGCCCCACTTGACCAATGACAAGGGCCACGGCACAACGTGTATGCCCCACCAGCGGCCAACCGATGGTCTTAAACGGCGCACGCCGAAAGACAAGACGGGCTAGATTCACATGTTGGATTGTTGGTGTTCCATTTCACAGCATCATGATAAAGATTATCAAAAACCGCTCATAGAGTTTTTGCGGTCAATAAAGTGGCAACGTGCAAGCCGCGTGGGTCCGTCCGGAAATATAAAAATGTATGTAGTAGACTATGTGGATCAAAGGATGCCGTCTTTAAAAGTCCTTGTAAGTCCTTGGACGTCCATGGAAGCCCCATGCCCTCATAAATCTCTCGAAAAACGAAATCGACCAACAAAAACAAAGGCATTCAGATATCTCTGTCTCATTTAGAATCGCTTAATTTTGTTGTGTTGTAATTCCTTCATTCACTACTCTTTCCGGATTTCCATTCCCACCTACCGATGGTCCACCTGCCAAGTCCCCATAATCCTGGTCATACTTACATAACTCCCGCGATTCCATTCTATTCCGTGCGGCTCAAGTTGCGCTGACGACATATATCCGTGCATATCTACGTTTTACATGTATCCTTTGTAACCAATTTCTTCATCACCACAACTAAACCAAAATGTCGACAGTCCAATACCTATACTCCACGCCCGTCCACGGCCAAGTGTCCCCGACACCAACAACGCCATCAACAGCCTCAACAGCCTCACCCGTCCAAACCATTCTCTTTGCCCTCCTATCTCTTATCAATATCCCCCTATCGATCAGCCTAAGCGTTTTTCGCGCCGTCCTCACTCTCCTCGAAAGCCACTCGCCGCTCCTATCCCGCGTGCGTCTTCGGCTCCGTCGTCTCCGGAAGAACATTGACCGCGAGTTCACAGCCCTCGTGCTGGGTCACGGTCGAGAAATTTGCATTGTGGTTTTCTGGCCAGGGTGGATTGTCCTGGGCGTGATATATTTTTCCTTGCGTGGATTCCTATGGTGATGGGTGCTGGAAGACAAAAATAAAAGTTCATTATCATTATATATCGTTAGTCGCTTGCTTTAGATACCCCCCGTTTCTCTCCTATGAATAAAAAAAGGCGTTTCCTCCTTGATCGCGTTTGATGTTGCGTGTATAGTCTACTTCAGGGTCGAATTCCTGCCAAGTGCTGGCGGGGTAGATGTGTTTGTTACGTTCGTACCAGCGACGATCCATGACTTTTGTTTGTGAAGGGTCATCTTTAAAGCCCTCCAATGTCGAGATATCCGGAAGTACAGGCTTCGCAATACCGTCATCTGCCCCCTTAACCTGTAGCCCCCCCTTCACTGGAACAACCTCCTCAGTGGCATCACCAGTCTTCTCAGGCGCTTTATCACTAAAATCAAACAACCTCTTCCCATTCGGCCCCAACGTCTTATTAACCACAAAATAATAGAAATCAAAATGATGTGGTATGATAATCCCGTTTCTCACCAAAATCAAATCATCAACACCAACTCTAGCCCACTCTTTACGACTTCCAACACCACCAACTCCCATATCCGCACCAACTTTCCGGCTCTTGTCGAGGAACACCCACGAGTAGTCCCCTTTACGTACACGGACTACCCCACCTGGGATATCAGTACCATCGTAGAAGACAAAGGGTAGAGCAATTTCCGTGTTTTTAACAGATTCTTGAAGAGCGAGGAATTCCCGGCGCAAAGAGTCGCGCTCAGCTGCTTCCCGGGCAAGTGTTGATTTCGTCTTAATTTTAGGCGCAAGAACAGATGAATTCGCCACAACCTTCTTCGTCGCATCACCATCCCCACCCTCTTCTACCGAAACCTTCTTCTTCTTCTTCACAACCGGCGCAAGATCCTCCTCTTCCTCGTCATCACCAAACGACAAAGAAACCTTCACACCGCCCTTCCTCTTCTTCTTCATCTTTTCACCCTTTTTATCCGTGGGGGTATCATTCGTGGAGGATGCGCCATTATCAGCTTTTATAGAGGGATTTCCGAGAAGAGATTCGCGGGCTTCGCGGACGCGTGATTCGTGGAGTTCGGTGCGACGTTTGCGGAAGTCGGAGAGTTCGACGAGACCGACGTTGGCGGAGGCGCTTAGGTCGGTGGGTACCGGGGTTGATTGGGATGGTGTGAATCGAGAAGATTGTGACATGGCTGGATGTTTTGTTTGTCGAGATGGGATGAAGGTGAGATGAACAGCTTGAAGTGAACATTATTGGATTGAATTTCGTCAAATACCTTATCGATAATGCCTGCTTAGTCATCTATGCTGCATGTTCATCTATGTAGGTTCGCCCAGCTTACTGGAATCGTCAGGCTCTCGGCAATGTAAGTTACCAGTCAGATTCCCGATTCAATTAAATGCTTAGCCATTGTCAAACTGTAAATCCTATGACATCTGATAGACAAATATGTGTGCATCATATCCATCTTGGTGTGACTCAACCCCTACGCATATAAATTCGCCTGTCAATCTAGCTACGTCATGATAGTCGTACTGTCCAACAGACAAGGGCAATGCAGCTTAATACCCACCTATTATACGACCACTACTGTACAACACGGTAAATTGAGGCAACTTTTCCTCCCGTTCTTTGAAAAGTCGCCTCTTTCACATCACTCCCTGCAAGAGTAGCTATGTACATAGACAGCTGAACAAGGATTTGACAATAATGAAGTAGACTTCTAAATCAGGTTAGCAGCGGATGAAACTGGCATTTGAGAGAGGAGGCCGAAGCTCGTTTCTTGCCACCTTGATTCCCTTTTGTTTGTGTTGTTTCCAATGCATTGATTCTGAATTTGTTTCTTCTTTTTCCCCCAAGATTCTTGGTCTAAAGAAACATAATGGGCCGTTGGACGCTTTTATCTCTTCTGGGTCTCACACCTAGTGATCCTGCTCTCGTCACTTCTAATGAGAGCTGGCTAAGTCAAGAACATCAGTCGCGTGAGCTATTTCCTCCCATTTTCAACAAACTAAACTAACTCGTCGCAAGTTCTTCCCCGATTCCGTCATGAGGATACACTGAATGAGTATCCTCCGTTAGACGTAACTAAAACGGCGCTTCGGTTGCGCTATCTCATTGAACAATGTATTCCTTGTGAACTGAAACCAGAGGAAGTTGTCCGGCCACACAGCACGATTATTACAGCCAAAGTTGTTTCTGCAGCAAAGAAGGCTGGTGGTGAACAGTATGGGGCTTGCGTCGTTTATGCTTTACTCGTTTGTCGTCAGTGGTTCTCCCACCAGGCTATTGTTGAACTATGGGATGCCGACCTACATAAGCTACGTGCTTCAGCTTGCGAGGTCATTGCCAAGCACCTAATTGAAGAGGAAGAGGACCTGTCATATCTTCTCCACGCTGTGCTTCTCCGACGGTATTCTGTGGTTGTCGATGGTGAACCCACGGTACCTGTCAATGTAATTGAGAAGGCAGTCGATTTACACGCCGTCCGCGTCATTTGCAGCAGTGGTTACCAAAAGTGTATCGCATACCTTTGGAAAGGATGGCTAGTTCAAGATGAGAACGACCCGAGTCGGTTTGTAGACTATGCGCAAAAGGCGGATAACCGGTTCATAGTGCACATGGACCCGGATCGTATGCGAGCGCCTATCTACCAGAATGCCGCACAGTTGGTGTTTTCGCTTGTTTACTTGGCTTTATACACTATGGCTATCAACTCGATTAACCCAGCTGGTAGCTTTGATGGAGCTGAAATTCTGCTTTACGTTTTTACCTTGGGTTACATTGTCGATGAAATTGTCAAGTTCTGGAAGGCTGGCTACCATATTCTCGGTTTCTGGAACGCATTTAACAGTTCACTATATGGAATCTTGATCGTCTCGTTCGTGCTTAGACTTATTGGTCTTTCCCACCGTATTGACGATGCAAGTGGTCTACGGGAATACTACTCTCGCCTAAGCTACAACTTTCTCGCTTTTTCCGCCCCAATGTTCTGGAGTAGACTGCTTCTCTACCTAGACTCGTTCCGGTTCTTCGGTGCCATGCTCGTTGTTCTCAAGGTCATGATGAAAGAGTCTCTTATCTTCTTTGCCCTGCTAACTGTTGTTATCATTGGATTCCTTCAAGCATTCATCGGTCTTGACATGGCTGACGATCTTGAAGCCGACGACTTGTTCTTCATCATCAAGGCGATGGCTAACGGCGTCATGGGATCACCCGAATTTGACGGTTTCGATAACTTTGCGCCGCCGTTCGGGCTTATCCTCTACTACATGTTTTCCTTCATGGTGATGGTGATTCTTCTTAACATCCTCATTGCCCTGTACGGATCTGCCTACTCCGACATCTACGAGAACGCCAATGACGAGTTCCTCGCGTTATTTTCCCAAAAGACCATGCAATTTGTTCGTGCCCCAGACGAGAACGTATACATCCCTCCTCTCAACCTCATCGAAATAGTCGTCGCCGCTCTTACAGAATGGTGGATGTCCAAAAAGAACTTTGAACTTCTCAACGACATCGTCATGGCCATCGTGTATAGTCCCGTTCTAGTCGTGGCAGCCTGGTTTGAGACTCGTGCTGCTAATATCGTCACGCATAACCGGTTGCGCGGAGAGGAAGACGATGACGTCGTTCATGAGTGGGAACAAATTAGTGATGAGCTTGATATGGAAGCTGAAGGGTGGACTAGTTTGGTGGATGGTGCGAAGAGTAATGTTGAAGAGGAACCTGCTGTTTTGGAGGTTAAGAAGTTGGCGGAGGAGGTTGCGGAGCTTAAAGCTTTGATTTTGAAGTTGACGCGGGAGGGGAGTACCGAGTAAGGTAATGATTTGGCATGTAGATGATAATACCTTGACGATGTAAATAGAGTTTACACCTAAGTAATGTCCCGCGTTCCCTTTCTTTTGTTTTGTTGGACACTCTTCGTTGTGACCACATTCATGTTTTTGTCATTTCAAGTGTACCGGCTAGCCTGTCTCATTCTTGAAAACGGGGTATTTGACCGCCTAGAAGTCACCGGACTTGAGGCTACTACTACGTTATGATCATTGTAGCGGTGTATTATCATGTTGGAATGAAACTATAAACGTCATTTGCCTTTCTTGAAAAAGGCTTTAATAAAGTGTGGAGGGAACAAAGAAGATCAAGGCTGGTACGTTGGTCATCTTAGAAATCCTTTGTGCATCTACTTCAACGCCGTTACTATAATACAACATACTGAAAAGATATACCCAATCGTGACATTCTGTTAACGAACAGCACTATACGCCGTCCAAAGATGTATTCTAGAATTGGCGGGTACATTTACCCTTGATATCAGAGTATTCTAGAAACTCGTGACGTCAAGTTCTGGAGCGGTGTAATAATGCCTTTGCCGTACTTTGATCCTTCTCGGAGACATATTTACCATGGTTGACATCCTACTATTGGATCTTTACATGTGTATTTGTATTTTGCTAATTCTGGTATTCTCAGATTCGCATACGGCCCGACCGTGGATCTGGAATGTGATACATGAAATGCATTTTCGCTTTTGTAAATTGATATTCTTTGTCCTGCTGATAACAATCCAATGGTATATGTTGAAAAGTCCTCCGCTCCATTGTAACTTGATTTTTGTATTTGATAATCCTCTTGTGTATATTCGCCTAACCCAAACTAAGCATCGGCCAGTTGAAGGAGCAACTACCAACAAAATACAATGCCATTTTTTTAACAATGAATAGCTTCGGCGATTAATGCAATCCAACGACTTCAAGCCCATATTTGAATTGTTCTTGTACATACATATATATATATAAAAATACCCAATCAATGCCTCCCCATTTTTCAATTCCGCTCCGAACTATCCAACTCAAACAATATCATTCAATCAAGCACCCTTCCAAATTCCAAGTCTCCAAAATGGTCTCTCACAGCGTCACCGAATACTCCGCTCTCTCCCAGCAGCACGGACTCCCCCCGACCATCTCATCGGCAACCCACCGAATTTCCCACGTCCACGGCGTCGACATCACCACTATGAAAGTCGACGCCATCGTCAACGCCGCCAACGAAAAACTCATCGGCGGCAGCGGTGTTGACGGCGCAATCCACAGTGCCGCTGGTCCAGCTCTATACCGCGAGTGCCTGAAGCTCGGGGGTGCTTCGGCTGGCCAGGCGAAGATTACCGGGGCGGGTAACTTGCCGTGCAAAAAGGTTATTCATGCTGTTGGACCCCGGTACAATATGATGGATGCGGGCCATGCCGAGTTTCTTTTGAGAAAGACGTATGTTGAGAGTTTGAGGGTTGCTAGGGAAAATGGGTGTAAGACTGTGGCTTTCCCTTGTATGGGGACTGGAGTCTTTAGGTATCCGAAGGAGGATGCGGCGAGAGTTGCTGCTGAAGCTGTTAAGTCTGTTTTGTCGAATGATGAAACGGAGGATGGAGGACATTTCTTTGAACGGATTCTTTTCCTTACGTTGAAGGATAATGAGGGGATCTATGAGAAGGTTCTACCTGGGGTTTTCCCGGAACTGGATACTAAACGAGGTTAGGAAGACAGTATGTCTATATAATTAGACTAGAGATTCTAGATGCTCAATGATACGTTCTAAAGCCCATGCCAAGGTTCCGTCCATGTCTCCTTCTGGTTTAACTTGAATCCCATGTGCCGCTGCAACAGCCTCATCAATCGTTCCTTCAACATCACCATCTTGGAATAACCACTTATGTGTATCAACATAGTTAGGCCAAACCACCTTCTCCACATAGCCCGGCGGATCAACCCAGAAGCCCTCCATAGTAACATATCCATCACGGTTCTCCCGTCTCTTCACAGCCTTATCTTTCGAAACTCTCAAAAACAACTTCAAATCCATCTCAGATTCCAAACAAGATAAGCCCGGCGTGAATAGAAGGAACCCGTCAAAGAAGCAAACACGACGACCTGATGCAACAAACTTTTGACCAGCAGGCGACGAAAGCCATTCACTAGCTCTCTTTTGACAGGTTGAGAGGCCAGAAGGGGTTGTTGGGTTTTTGCCAACTGAGTTTTGGTCTTCCTTTGAATCTACCGTGGGCTGTATTGTTGGTTAGATATTAGGATTCTGACAGGTGAGGTGGCGAATACGTACGGGAAATGTGCCGGTTGATCTGACATGGTTAAGTGCTTTCTTCATAGCTTCTATGTTGATAGCCTCAAGACAATCCCAGTCACGAAAGCCATGGGACATGGGAAGACTAGAATATGTTAGTCATAGATGAGCCGTTTTGGGTGGTATACTCACGCTTCTTCTTCTTTGTAAAAGTCATCTTCATGTAATATGAACGAAAAAGGGAACAAGTCCCGAAGTAACCGGGCGACGGTTGTCTTGCCAGATGATGAACATCCACTAATAGCTATAACCTCCGCCATTCTGTTACAAAACAAAGAAACAAAGATAACCAAGACACTCAAGATATACCCAGCCTTATATGCACATCTTGTAAGACGCCCAATCCAATGTCCTACTACCAGATAAGGGTTCTTGTATGACGATGTCCACACAAGGGTTCCTTGACCAACACCCTTGCACGAACCCTAACTACATTCCCGCTTTTTAATCAAGACCTGGCATGCAAACGTCATCACGGTTTACCTATTCAGCTGTGTATCGACAATACGACCACGCGATTCGACCTCCTCAATCGCCGGATCTCGACATTTCCAAAGACAGAAGATAACCGTCGAAAATGCCTACCAACACGGATACCAACGAACACCTCTACAACACGGCCGTAGTCCTCGGCACCTCCTTCGTGACCTTCGTCACGGGGTTCATGTTTGGTATCTACTCCATCCGTGGCTACTTTATTTCTCCCGCTCTTGTCGAGGAGCGTCGTCGGAATCTACATGACCCTGTGGAAACCGATGAGAGCGATGTGGACGATGACTTGATTCTCGACCATGCGCCGAACTGGACGAATGGCGTGGATGCTGATGCTCGTGATGGCCTTGTGAAGGGCCAGGGTAGAAGTAAGGTTGAGGAGGAGGGGAAGGAGGTTAGCGAGGAGTGTAAGCTGGTTCTTGTTGTGCGGACTGATTTGGGCATGACCAAGGGTACGTTTCTTGATGGTTGATTCTCGCAACATACATACAATACTAACCCTCTCACAGGTAAAATAGCCGCCCAATGTGGCCACGCCACCCTCGCCTGCTACAAAACCCTCACCCGTCTGGCCTCCAAGTCCCCCCTCTCAACGGAATCCAAGATCCTCCGGAAATGGGAAACCCTCGGCCAAGCCAAGATTGCTCTCCAAGTGAAGTCTGAAGACGAGCTCATGGAGCTCATGGGAGTTGCTAGATCTCTAGGGGTTGTTGCGCAGGTCGTTCAAGATGCTGGACGCACGCAGATTGAGAGTGGGAGTTTGACGGTTTTGGGCGTTGGCCCGGCGCCGAGGAGCTTGGTGGATCAGATTACGGGGGGCTTGAAGTTGCTTTAGATGGGTGGGGTTATGATGATGATGATGATGGTGATGAACATAGATGGTGTACATAGATTGATAGAGCTTTCTGGGTGATTTATAAAGGTTTAAAGAATGTAGTTTGGGCGTACATGTGTGAACCTGTGTATACCCGTCAACGGTCGGACAAACGATATTAACCAAGGTAGGTTGTCTCTACTCCAGAACCAAATAAGCCTCTCTTTTCTCTTACGAATCCATTCATTGTACAACGCAGTGACACTGTCATCTCCATCCTCATGGATGCATTCCATCCCTAAATACAGAACCATCGAAACCAATCAACGTCCGTCGGAACAACCTCCTCTATCAGACATTATTCGCGTTTTGTTCGCTGAGCATAGACCTTTTCCCCTTCTTCCCCAGATTTCAAACACCATCTAGAATCCGGGGAAAAGGAAATCATGGATGGGGCGTGACGTGGGGTTGTTTCTGACGAACATTACTTGCTAACTTGGTTTGTGACTAGCTGTGCCATTCCATTGACCCCCTTTGTTTCATTGTTTACCAACTAGGCGGAATGATGTTACGTTGTCTATATTTGAGGCCAACTTGTATGTAAATGGGCACATGACTTGCAGTGCAACTCCAGCCAAGTATACACTTGCGAACAAAAAACGTGTTAGAAACAAGCCTTGTCAGTGGCAACCACATCAAAAGTAACAACACAATCCCGCCTAACCCTCCAAACCCTACCAGAATCCACATCAAAATCAGTTGAATCCCGACCTACTATTAATCTGATTTACCTGTGCAGTCAATTTTCTCTGTCCACATGACCCAATTGGCCATGTGACCTCCAACTGGGGTCTCAATAAATGTGAAATTTGCTCCTTAAACAGATGTGCGACAAGCGGCGTAGCGCGGGGATCCCTAGTTCTGGATTCTGAGAAAATCGAATGGGAAGCTTATGGATTACAGCGCCGCAACGCGGAGCTTGGCATGGGAGCTTCGGGTGCTTTGATGGACAGGAGCTGCTCGATTGGGAAATATAGCTGGCTTGTTTGGTGGTTTAAGTGTTCTTTGCAGGCTTCCGTGCGTGCGTGCGTTTGGACGGACTGGATTGAAGGAGCTTTCTTACCTTTTTCACTTTAGATATTCACATGTTTGAGCCGCGGTTCATTTATGAGTGTTCTAGATTATAGCTCTAGTAAACCAAAGACATCCCCCAAAAAGTCCATCCTACCCTACTAGCCGCGGAAACAAAACCTCCCATATCTCCAAGCTCCAAAGATCATCCCGTAATCTAGACGCCCCTCAATCCAGCATCGCTCAGCCGCCCTCATCTCACGGAGCTCGGACGGATCCCCTCGAAACAATCCGGCGCTGGCGCACACACGTCCATTCAAACATGGTGAGACTGGCGTACAATACATACGGAGGCGTCAACCACTAATACCTACGGGAACCCGTGAAACCCATTAACCAACCTGGCCGCGTTCCAAAGGGGGCAAAATTCCACGCTGTGGCGGAGACCGTTGGAGCTCTCTCTCTTGGTGAGAAACTTGCTCCGTTTTAGGAAGCCCATGAACCTTTTTGGGTTGTGGAAGTTCTTGCTTAATTTAGACTTGGGATGTAGTTGTTTCTATAAGAAGGTGGTTTCCTGTATGAAAAAAACTAAAAATCTAATAAAGAAATTTTCACAAATCATATCCATCATTGTCGTTATTCATTCAGCCCTGTTAAGCTGTTTAATATTTCAAGTATCCCCGATCCACTATCAATCAGTCGAGGCTCTTTCGGCACCTTATTTTCTCCTCTTTTCTCGCGTTCTTGTGCTTGTGAACCCGCTTTACTAGCGAGTGAAATCCCAATTCCGCCTCATCGTGACGACGATCTTTTTTAGGTGATCTAGTGAAGATCCCTCTCGTGACTTGCACCCTTTGAAGATTGAAAAGTTTGCAGTCCTCAGGTTGCAACAATTGCTTTTTGGGTGTCAACCAACCCAACGAACTCAACTGTAAGCTTGCTAATTTACTACCTCCCCTCCCCGCATTGTAACGGCAGACATCCCTTTCACGTCCCCCAGTTCCCAGCTCGAAAGCTCCGATTCTGGTCTGGGCCTTGCTCGTGACCAACACACAACACACACAAAGTCCTTTGCAGTCTGCCCACATAATTCATTCAAATAGACCCCGTCTCCTCGTCTCTTTTGTCTCTTCTCTTTTCTCTCTGCGGAATTACACTCACTTTCCTCAATCATCTTTTACAATCTGCAGCGCGTCCTGCATTGTCGTCTCTTTGCGCCAACTGTTGCTGCATTGCATATTCATTGTTACCATAAACCTTCCTTTCATTGCCACCCACTAACGTCATTTGTTACTGTTAGCAACCCGAATTGCTCTGTGATACATAGTCTATCCCAGTTGCATCTTACACAACCTCCGATCTACTACCGATCTCATTCACATTTCACATTCACATTTTCACCATGTCTCAAATACTCCGTTCCCGCACCGCCTTCCGTCGCATTGCGATGACCTCGGCCGCCGGTGTTGTTGGCGCTGGCGCTCTGTACTGGACTGTCAAGCCACAAAACATTCCAGGCCACGGCCCTGCCGTTGTTCCTCCCGTCTATGACTCCCAGGGCAACCTCCAGATTCCCAAGTTCCCCCGCGTCAAGACGCGCACCGAGCAGCTTGCCGAGCTCCGGGCTCGTGGCAAGGCCGTCATGGACGGTACCGATCCCAATGCTGAGTACGACATGTTGATCATTGGTGGTGGTGCTACGGGTGCTGGTGTCGCCCTTGATGCAGTTACCCGTGGTCTCAAGGTCGCCATGGTTGAGCGTGACGATTTCTCTTCGGGTACCTCTTCTAAGTCTACCAAGCTGGTTCACGGTGGTGTTCGTTACCTTGAGAAGGCTTTCTGGAACCTTGATTACTCGCAGTACGAGCTTGTATGTGAAGCTCTGAAGGAGCGCAAGTACTTTTTGCAGACGGCCCCTCACCTGTCCTCATGGCTTCCCATCATGTTGCCTCTTACCAGCTGGTGGAAGGCTCCTTACTTCTGGGCTGGTACCAAGATGTACGATCTTCTCGCTGGTTCCGAGGGTATCGAGAGTTCCTACTTCCTCACCCGTTCCAAGGCCATTGAGGCTTTCCCCATGCTCAACAGCAAGGACCTGGTTGGCGCTCTCGTTTACTACGATGGTGCGCACAATGATTCCCGCATGAACGTTTCCCTGGCCATGACTTCGGTTCTCTACGGCGCTACCGTGGCTAACCACACTGAGGTTACCAGCCTGCTCAAAGACGAGTCTGGCAAGCTTATTGGTGCCACTGTTGTCGACAAGGTTGCGGAGCTCAACGGTGAGAAGCCCGAGCCTATTACCATTCGCGCCAAGTCTATCGTCAACTGCACTGGTCCCTTCTCTGACGCGATTCGGTCCATGGACGAGCCCTCGGTTCGCGACATTGTTTCTCCTTCATCAGGTGTCCACGTCATTCTCCCTGGATACTTCTGCCCCAAGAACCTGGGTCTCATTGATCCCTCTACTTCGGACGGCCGTGTTGTCTTCTTCCTTCCTTGGCAGGGACACACCATCGCCGGAACGACCGACGACCCTTGCTCGATTGAGGCTGCGCCAGTTGCCCAGGAGCAGGCTATTGAGTGGATTCTCAAGGAGGTCAGTGGCTACCTTGGTCCCGATGTCCACGTTGGACGTGACGATGTTTTGGCGGCGTGGTCTGGTATCCGTCCTCTCGTGAAGGACCCCAAGGCCAAGAACACTGAGTCTCTTGTCCGTAACCACCTGGTCGATATCTCGCCATCTGGTCTTGTTACCTGCGCCGGTGGTAAGTGGACTACCTACCGCCAAATGGCCGAGGACTGCGTCGACGCCACCATTAAGCACTTCAACCTTCCCACGGCCGCTATTGAGAAGGCCCCTCGCATTTCTGGAACTGACGCCGTTGATGACGCCGCCCACCTTGACGGCAAGTGCCAGACTCACTCTGTCCGTCTTGTCGGTGCCCACGGTTTCTCCCACACTCTTTTCATTCCCCTGATTCAGAACTTTGGTCTTGAGACTGACGTCGCCAAGCACCTTGCTGAGAACTACGGTGACCGTGCCTGGGCTGTCGCTCAGCTCTGCAAGCCTACTAACCGCCGCTGGCCCGTTCACGGTGAGCGTATCTCGGCTCTTCACCCCTTTGTCGATGGTGAGGTCCGTTATGCCGTTCGTTCTGAGTATGCCCAGACCGCTGTTGACGTGCTTGCCCGCCGTACCCGTCTTTCCTTCCTCAATGCCAAGGCGGCGCTTGAGGCTCTTCCTCAGGTGATTGATATCATGAGTGATGAGCTCAAGTGGGATGCTAACAGACGGGAGGTTGAGTGGAAGGACACTGTCAAGTTCCTTGGGTCGATGGGTCTTCCTAAGGATTTGTTGAACTCTACTCGGAAGGAGGTTGAGGCTGGTAAGCTTGCTGCTGCCAGTGCTGAGGCTGTCAAGATGACTAGCGTTGTTGCTTGAGTGTTTTGATTTTTGGAATGTCTGTCTGTCTGGCGTTGGTGTGGGTTTGGTAGCGTCTTTTTTTTTCGGGATTGTTTTATTTTGTAGATTATGGATTTTGTATTTTTGGATGGAATGGATCGGGTTATTATTATACATAATAGATTTTTTAGATCATTTTGATTATCAGAGTTTGAATGTGAATAAGATCATGCCTGTAGTATAAGAATGGAATTGATTTTCAGGAACAAGACGATAACCCTAATTATCTAAAAAAGGGGAGGTTGAGTAAATATCGGTCTACCCGTCATGTGGAGAAACCTAATCGGTAAGGTCCTCTTCCTCCAACAGCCCAGTGAAAAAAAAGAAGAAAAAAAAAGAAAAGGTAAAAAAAAAACCCTCACCCCACAAAGTTCGGACAGTGCCGACGGATGTTGACGGTACTTGTGTGGTGGTTATTCCCGATGATTGAACTACCGGGTTTTTTTTTGTTACAAGGCATTAGTCGGGTCTTGAAGGTGTCAGTGTCAGTTACAATTTGGGTTGAATGGAATGGAATAGTTCGCCGCTCTTTTAAGGGTTCCTGACGATGAACATGGGATGGCCGCTGCCTTAAGGGCGGGAATTGGTAGGAACGAGGGGAGAGAATATAGAAGGAAGGGAAGACGAAGAATGGAATGGTGATGTCACGGGTTGGGTTTGAGGGGGTTTTTGTCGGACAAATGTGGTGAATGTTGGTTTATTTTATGGTAGTTCCGTATCCTACCTATCCTTCCCAAAACAAAAAAACAAGACATATCTCATAAAATGCACAACTAAGCACGTAACCTCACGTACGTCACTTCTTTCCTCCCGCCAAGCCAAGTCGAACCCCCATCTTCCTCCACCCACCAATCGGCGGTGTAGCAGGCGGCGTGACAATCTCTCCATCCCTCCGCACCATCGACACATCTTTAAACTCTCTATCCCTCTCCACCGAAGACTCGGCACTCCGTTGCGGCGTCGCCATCTGTAACTGTGTAGCCAACGGACTTACTCTCCCCCTCGCCATATCAAAAGTCCCCGAGGACGCAGAAGTAGGAGTCACCGGTCCATCGAGGGTAGCCATCCATTGTGGAAAGACGGAGTCATTCATTAACTCGTGGACAACCCGGATGATTTCCTCGAGGGTAGACGGATGTGGAGGGCCAGAAGATGTGGAAATGGCGAGGACTCGTTCTTTGACGGGGCACGAGATGTTGATTTCGCGGGGTGCGTAGGGGCGGATGTGGCGTTCAAGTAGCCGTTCCCAGGCGCCGGTGAGATGTGCGATGTCCCGGGGGGTAAAGGAGCCGGAGGACCGTTGTAATGTGCGCGTGTAGGATAGTTGGTATTGGGAAGCGGCGAGGGAGAATTCGAGAGTCTCGAGACAGTGTGTTGTTTCTAGATAGCCCATTAACGAGGGTAATGTATACGGTGCCTGCGCACGATTATGAAGAACGTCGAGAAGGGAAGGTTTCGTCATATTGCTGATATTTTCCAAAAAGTAACAAAAAGAATAAGAATGGTAGAATTTCCGATATCCACGACTCTTCAATCAAAGGATACCAAGTCCCCTTTAAACAGACGATTCCTTTAGTTTTTTTTTTTCCTTTCCTTTCGTTTCTTTGTTGGTGGAGAGTGGGCTTGGGATAAATACATACCTAATTAAGCCATTCTAAAAGGCCTCCGGCAATTTCTCAAATCCAAGCGGTCCATGACATCCTGGTTTAACTAGAAGAGGATCCCCGTCTTTTCGTATGTTATCTATTATGAAAAAGGCATCAGAATGCCCGGAAAAAGAATCTCGGCTTGTCGCTTTTAAGAGGTTATTTATAAAGAAGATACGTCCGTTACTCCGTGATGTCGTGGAGACTCACTCAAAGGAACCCATAGGAACTTTCCGCGTCAAGATACGTCTGTCTATCATACACAAGGGAATTTCCCGCCCAAAGTCACCTTTTTCTTGGCTTTCCCCCGACCCTTCCTCTTTCCTCCTCACCTACCAAAACCATACGACAAAACGCACCAACCAACAATCCAGACCAAACCTTGGCAATAACCAAGCCAAGAAAAACAGAGTTTTCACATTGGCGGCGTCTACGAAGTAAGAGCGAACGACTGCATCTATTCACTAACTTCACCGATCTTTGATTTCTTACATATACCTTGCCTTGACGCTAACGGCGGTGGCGAAAAGGATGCTGCATAGATGGCTTGATGGATGTCATGGATTCCATGGAAGGGGCTTGGAAGGTTCCTAGAATGTCTTTTTTGGTATGCATGTGTTCTGAGCTAGTTTTCCAAGTATCGTCACTTAGTAGGTATGTAAGTCCTACAACGACGTCGACAAAATGACAACGGGACTGAAAACTCAGGCTGGATCCCGTCCACCCGCATATCCAATCCGCCCGTCCCTCGAACCGAACCCACCTCACCATGACAATAAAAACGAAAAAAAAAAAAACGCCCCGTTTCATTCCGTTCATAGCCATGCCGTCGGCCACGAACACGTGCCTTGTCAAGGTAGTTTCCACACGTAACAATGATGCATGATACATGACATGTACCGTCCCCTCTCGACCCAGTTCCTCACACAGACTGTGCCAGAATGAGAAAGCGGGGTTTCTGTACATATGTATATCACATTAGATCTCGGAAATACATGATAACCAACCGTTACATTTCCGTTCGGTACCTTTTTGTTTGTCTATCCGTTATGGATGGGTGACTTATCACACCATGCCATGGCATAGCTGCCAAACCAACAAACGAATATAAAACACGTCAAAGCGGAACAATCTAATCTCCCACCCGTTAATATCCACGCTTGTCTCACTATGTAGAAATCTCCATAACCACCCGGCATTACAACATTTCCCAATCCATCAATTCTCCATGTCAAAAAAAGCAAAAAACGCGAACTCGCGAAGAAAGATAAAGGGTTCCCCAGATTCTTTTATCTGATCACATGTCCCATCATTCTCCCTGATTGGCCACTTCCTCCCTGTCCTGCCCGTCATCATAACATTAACCACGCACGTAATCCCCTCACAATAAGAAAGAAAAACGTCATTCATAAATTAACCCTAACAACGCCAAAATGATATAACCAAAAATCTATAGTCTCCCCAAGTCAAATTCGCCAGAGAAGCCTCCGTTGACTAACATAGCCGCGATATTCCATCTATGCATGCGCATTTCATCAGCTTGATAGACACTTCCCGGTTCACAGCCCAGGACCAATGAGACCGCGTTCATAATGGTGAATACGCCACAGTCATACCCGTTATCTTGAACAGGTGCCTCAATACTGATCTGTTCCCATTCCGCTTCTACGTATTCCTCCCCCAGTAAATTCTTCAGCCAATTGCGCACCGTCATAAGCATATTCGGGGACCCCCGAGGGTTCATACTATCCATATGTGTAATTCTCTTCGCGAGCGGTTGAATCACCAACAAAGTCCAATGCGAATTCTTACAAACCGGCACCACAACAGTCTCCAACTTTGCAAACCCTTCCTTCGTAACTCCCTTCCTCTTTAATCCCCTCTCCGTATTCTTCCCTCCATTCTTCACCAGATTAGAAAAGAAGAAACTCCCCATGATAAGAACCGACCGATTCTCCGATTTAGGATAATTCGTCGCTCCACTACGTAGATTGGCAAACCTATCAAGCCACGCTAATGACGCATCAACAATCGCATCATTCAACCAAGCCCGTGGCTTCACCAACGTAGCGAAGTCGTGTCCAGTCAATGGTGCCTCGGGTCCAGAAACAGGTAACAAAGCACCACTGATAAGACCCTTTTGTGCCTCTGCCGCCAACGCAAGCGCTTCTTCTTTGAATAACGCTGCTCGTGCAGGTCGAAGAATTCCTTTTTGTCTCTTTTCCAGATCTTGAGTTTTCCTAGCCAACGCCTCAGCTAGAGCTCGTTCCTCAGCGACCTTTGTAAGTGTCTTTGTAGCTGCATCAGATAACATCAACCCATCATCTTCCTCGTCATCGTCAGACCCCGCGATAAAGTCCAAAGGGTCCGAAGGAGGTGGGGATATCGGTGCTTTCCCGGGGATGTACTGACTACATTCTAACAAGTCTGATGGAACAAGATAGACTGTTTCGTCTTCATAGTCTGGGACCACAATAGACTGGCTATCACTAGTACCAGTGTATGAAGTCGTCACTTCACTTTGTTCTTCAACCTCCATCTCCTCGTGGCCATGATCACCATCCTTCTCTTTCAACCTCCACTCATGTCTATCCCCCGTCTCCAATCCCTTCCTCGTCCCCGGCACACTCGGCAAGAAACACTCCGAATCCCCCGCCTCCACCTCCCCAACAACCGTAAAACTCCCCGGAACCCGTCCACCAACCAAATCCAACACATCACCCTGCGCATCATGAACCCTCTTAACCTCCCCCTTCCCCAGCGTAACTCCCACCGCCCTCGAAAACCCCGTCAAATGTCTCAAAAACTCCCCCACTCTCCTCAGCACATCCCGCTCCTTAACCCCCATAAACGGCGGTTCCGTCCCCTCCGTAAGATACACCGGTATCTGCTCATACAGATACGCCATAGCCTTCTGCGTATCGCGTACCAGCCCGACTAGATCTTCCACACTAGCCGACTTATATCGCGTGGGAACTTGTAAATTCGGATTTGTCGTGTGACTAAGGAGTCGTTCGAGGTCTTGTAAATGGCTTTGAAGACATGTATTCTGCGAAGCTACGTGACGAATCTCCTGAGGGGAGAGAAGCTCGCCAGTCGCCAATAGCATTTCGTCGATGCACCTGCTTGCGCTTGTAGTCGCAGTGGCGACTGTATATCTTTGTCGTGTTTATTCTTCTCGTCGTATCGTATCGCCTTATGATTTGTCGAGATGATGAAACCCTCCTTGCATAGTAGAAATCGTAACTATCTATTAGGATCCGTCAATATCGCTAGCCTGATCCACGAGGCTGTACATTAGAACAAACCATATAAAAAACAAAAGACACAAATAGAAAATTAACAAAACCAAATAAATCACTTCAATTATCTTTAAATGACATAAAAACACTACTCAATCTAAAACCAAGGAAAAAAAAAACAAAACTATCACTACCACCACACAAATAGTTCCATGTCCCAAAAGTGGGGCCCTAGCTTTTTCAACAACGTCATACCTCAACCACTATCGACGCCTCAAACCTTGTCATACCTCAAATACACACATACAATTTCACTTCACTTCAAAATCAACAACAAATTTACATCGTAAACCAAAAAAACACTTTTTACTAAAAACAACACTCGCAAAATATCAAAACTACCAACAAAACCTTTCTCCTTCCCAAATAATCTCACACCCTCATCCTAAATCCCAGCGCTTGGGAGTCGGCTCCGCTCACACTCAAACAAGGAAAAAGACAGAACGCAGCAGCCGGAACCAGAGACAAGAAAAAACTCAAGAACAACAAGGAAAAGAAAAAAGTATTCTCAATAGCAGAGACACCCCGTAAAACACAAAATGCATTATGCAATACTTTACAGGTCATCCTCATCAGAGAACACCTCCTCACCACGCTTGCGGCGGGCCATGCGCTCCTTCTTCTTCTTGCGAGCCTCGCTGGAAGTAAGCTTGGCCTTCTTCTTGGTGGAGGCGATCTTGTTACCCATGGCATCAAACTTCTCCTCCTCCTCACCCTCGTCAGCCTTGAGACGGGGACCAGCACCCTGGCCCTGGACCCAGTTGTGACCAGAGGGAGTCATCTTACCGTCCATGACGGCCCAGACCTCCTCAGTGATGTTCTTGGTGAACTCAGCAGAGTGAGTAATGATAATGACACCACCCTCGAAAGACTTAAGAGCCTTAGACAGGGCACCGAGAGAGTCACGATCAAGATAGTTGGTAGGCTCATCAAGAACGATCAAGTGAGGACGCTGCCACGAGCAGGCGGCAAGGACGACCTTGACACGCTGACCACCGGACAGACCCTTCATGCGGGAGTGAGAAACAAGCTCAGCATCCAGACCGAAGTTGGCGCAGTGAGCCTCAATCTCCTTACGGACCAGGGGACGGAACTGACCAGAGGCAAGGGCCTCCTTCATATCGACATCAGCAACCATCTTCTGGTGAGAAGCCATGAGCTCCGAACGGGGAATCCAGGCGTTGTCAGCAGACATCATGGGGACCCAGCGCTCAGACTTCATGCCAATGTTCTCACCCAGAGCGAACGAACACTCGTACTCGTACGAGTTCTTGAACTTTCTGCGGGCGTTGATGCCAATGACACGACGCATAGTACCCTCGACCTTGAAGACCTTGTTCATGGCCTGCTCATCAGCCTCAGTGACAATCTTGTTGGCACGGTCCATGGTCTCGCGATCCTCACCAGTCTGGAAACGCCACTGGATGTACTCAGAGGGAGTCTTGTCCAAGTGGTTATCAATGTGAGCGAAAGCGTGCTGCTTAATGTAAGCAATACGGATGTTCTCGTGCTGGTAGATCTCACCCTGGGTAGGGATGAGCTCACCGGTAAGGACGTTGATCAGAGTCGACTTACCAGCACCGTTGGGACCGATGACGGCAATACGGGAACCCAGGGAGCACTGGAAAGAAATGTCCGAAATCTGGGGCTTCGAGGTACCAGGGTACTGGAACGACATCTTGGTAGCACGAAGAATGGCCTTGGCCTTGGTCTTGACACCCTCAAGGAAACCGGGCTCGGGGAAGCGGAACTCGATCTCAGAGGCGCCGAGCTCGTAGTAAGACTTGGCAGAGGGGCACTTCTTGACGAACTCGGCCAGGTTACCACGGTAACGCTTAAGCTTGAAGCGCTCGTAGTGGATAATGTGCTGGCAGACATTGTCAAGGAAACCAGAGTCGTGAGAGACAATGATCGAAGTGCAAGGAGAGTTGCAGAGGTAGTCCTCGAGCCACTTGACGTTCTTCACATCCAAATGGTTGGTAGGCTCGTCAAGAAGCAGAATATCGGGAGCCTCGAAGACGGCACGGCACAGAGCCAGCTTCATCTTCCAACCACCAGAAAGGGCGGAAATCTCACCAGTAATCATCTGCTCGGTGAAGCCGAACTCGGTAAGCTGCTTGATGACATCCTCCTTGGTGGTGGTGACCTTAGCCTCCTCAAGCTTCTTCATGGTCCACTCAATGGTGGTCATCTCAGTGTCAGCAGAGTCCAGGTCGTGCTCGACGAAGACGGTCTTGACCTCGGACTGCTTGGGGAAACCCTCAACCTGCTCGTTGTTGATGGCACGCATGAGGGTGGACTTGCCGGAACCGTTGGGACCGCAAAGACCGTAGCGCTGACCACGCTTAAGACGAAGGTGGGTCTGGTTAAGAAGAATCTTAGCACCGTAGGCGAGCGAGAAAGTGCAGTTGCACAGATCCTCACCCTCCTCATCGTCCTCCTCAGCGTCGGCACCAGCACCAACAGCGGGGGAAGTACCCTTGCGGAGAGCCTCGACGGTGGCAGCAGCCTCGTCCTCGCCAACAATGACAGCGACGTAGGGCTTCAGGTTCTCAGCCCAGATGAGGGCCTCGGTAACCTTCTCGTCAATAAGCTGACCGCAGATGGCAGAGATGTACTTGACGACGTTCTCGAACTTGGCAGCCTTGGCGCCGATGATAGCCTCGACCTTGGGGCTGACGATGTTGAGGGCACCGTCGGCACGGGGCTCAGGGATCTTGCCGTCCTTGACGTCACCAACACGGGTGAGGGTGTCAAGAGCCTGGCGGGTCTTCTCACGAGCCTCGGGATCAGCAAGGTTCTCGAAGTTCTTCTGGAGACCGGGAATCATCTTGGGCAAGAAAGCGGCAACAACGTTCGGGTCGTCGACCAGCTTGCACATGTTGTCGATAATGACAGCGGACTTACGCTTGATAGCAGTCTCACGCTCGACGAGACCACGATCCAGCAGGGGGACCATAAGGGCAAGGGTGGGCTCCTGGACCTCAGTGACGAAGGTGGTGGCACCCAGAAGGTGAACAGTCTCGGGGACGTTCTCGGGCTTGGCGATACACTTGATCAGCTCGGGAATGAACTTCTCAATATCACGGTTGACAATCAGGGAGCAAAGAACCTCCATGGTCTTGTAGGCGCGGTCCTTGACCTCCTTCTTGGTGTCCCACATGGACTCGGAGACGACGGGGATGAGGTCGGGGACACGGACGGACATCTGGGTAGGGGCAGTGCGGACCAGAATGTCGAGGAAGTCCAGGGCGACCATCTTCTCCTGCCACTTCTGGGCGTTGACCAGAGAGTTACCAAGAGCGGGAAGAACGATCTTGACGGCGTTGGGGTTGATGGCCTCAGCGATGGCAATAGCAGCGGCAGTGGCAGCATCCTTGACGGCAGCAACCTTGTCACCGACGGCGTTAAGGACGGCGGGAAGGAGAGCGACCAGGAAGGGGTCAACGTGAGCAGAGATCTCAGAGTGGCGGGCAATGGCCTCAATGGCAATCAGGGCCTTCTCGCGGGCAGCGGCGTCCTTCTTGGCGGCCAGACCCTTCTCGAGGTCGGCAATGGTCCTGCAGGTGATAATTGTTAGCATAACCGAACATGGCTGGTTAAAGTGACCCCTGTAGATGGGCCAATAGGCCCAGGGTGAAAAAAGTGTATCTAGGCCAGGGTGGTTGATGACTTTGGTGGGGTAAATTTGTGAGGCTTTGCGGCATCGTGAAACGTCACCAAAGTACCCCTCATATCAATGACATCAATGTGAAATAGTGGTTGACGCTTGTCGACGTGTAGTGTGAGCTGATATATGAGACATCAACCGCGTGATACAAGCTGTTGCCTTTCAATGTCGCGAGGCTATACTGACAGCCAACACGTTTGTTTGGATGAAGGATAGACTGTGTGGTGGATGGGGCCAAACTCACTTCTGGGGGACATCGTCCTCGATGCGACCGTTGAGGAAGGTAGCAAGGGAAGCAGAAGCCTCCTTGATCTCCGAAGCCTCCTTGGAGATGGTGAGCTTGTTCATAAGCTCACCGAGAACCTTGACGGAAGACATGGTGATTGGTGTTTTGGTGTTTTTAGTTTTTGAAATGGGCTCGGCTAGCGAGACTTGAAGAAGCAAGAAAGAAACACTGAAGTTCTGTTCTTAGCTAAAGTTTTGGTTATGAACAACGATGAGGACTCCCGACCTCAACTATTGATCAAAGAAAGTAAAGAGAATGAAACCCGAACGGTGAATGACAGGGCAAAGAGAGGAGATTCCTGACGAGAGAGAATCAAGAAGAGAAGAAGAAGAAGAGGACGAGGAAGAGAAGTTTTTCAAAACGGGGCGGGGCTCAAGTAAGTAACAGCAGCAGCCCCCCCGGGAAAAAAAATATAGCTGCTTCTGGCTATTAGGTGAAGGAACGGGCCAAAGAGGGGAAGCCGCTTGAAAAACTTTCACCCTAACAGGCTCAGACCGGGCCTAACGGGTCGCCCTGGCCGCTGGAGATATTCTAAGTTTACTGGATCTGCCATTGAAATCTCTGAGATGTGGTTGGAAGGTACACATGTCTGTGCTATAGATACTTTTGGACTAGCCATATTTTATAGAAGCTTTTTAGACGATGGCCGCCTGGCTTTGAGGTTACCAAGTGCTCTAAACTTGAACTGACGAGAGTTCTTTCTAAACTTAAAGGTAAGTATGCCCCACTTATCATATGCACATGCCAAAGCTGATTGGGTATGAATTCATATGGAGGGGCAATTTTTCACGACTGCCCAAGTTCTTTTAAGTTTTTAGGTGAGGGAAGAATAGAGGGCTCTTATCGGCAAATTATTCTGTGCTTATCGGTGAAACATTTTGGGTAGTCGAGGCAGGGGTGTTGATTGCTAATGAGGGGCGTGACGTTAATGAATAGACGACGTGTTGGTAAACAAATCAACCCTTAATGTTGCATATGCACTGTCCGGTGGTAGAGGAACCAAATCCTGTAGTTTGAGTGTGCATACAGACGGAATTTATTACATACGGTTCAGATGAGTATAGAGGGTGAATGAGTGAAGATCTACCCTGATGGGCATGTCGTACCCTATGTAACCCTATCGAATGATGTCACAGACATTAGGAGAGATTGGAGGTAAAGAATAGTTTACAAAGCAACTGACGACATACCATGAACATAACATCAATGAAAAAAACAAGACCAGCCCGAAGGATGGCGTCTGCCATTAGCCAGTGTGTTCCACAGGTATGGTTTAACATTGGCTGGATTGGAAAAGAGTCTGACATTTGAAAATAGGCTACCGTGTATGGAAAATGCATAGCTGTAGAGTTTAACTCCGTGCATAAGAACAAATGTGCAGATGAATTTCTTAAACTAAAGGACTGTTATTTGGTAAGTCATTCAAATTAGATGACTGAAGGATAGTTGTCCTAACATCCACACAGGCGGCCATGAAGAAGCAATAAGATGGACAACAGAGCCCAAGGATCATATGATCACGGTACAGACACAACTACAGAACAAATATCCACAGTATATAAAAACAAATCAATTCAAACCAAATATCAAACGCCAAAAACCAGCTAAACAAGTTACTTAACAAATCAAAAGAATGAGGGGTATAATTCCACAAGGCCATCAAGTTAGCCGGGACAAAGATGGAGTCTGTACTTCTCCAACAAAAA
Organism: Huntiella abstrusa; assembly: GCA_025685495.1. Taxonomy (NCBI): domain Eukaryota; kingdom Fungi; phylum Ascomycota; class Sordariomycetes; order Microascales; family Ceratocystidaceae; genus Huntiella; species Huntiella abstrusa. Next base: position 264,596 of record JAJNMT010000040.1, read on the forward strand.
ACAATCGCTAAACAAACCTCTCAATACGCGGGAGACAAACGCCCATTAGGATCATCATCCTCATCCAAAATGCTAAACTGCCGCACAAGATGTCCCTCTCCACCCATCTCCATGTCAATATTGAAGACATAGAAGCTGCCATCACTAGTCACAACCATGACCTGCGGGCTACTACTGCTCATAGCCACAACACTTCTCAGACCCGCTGAAGTACTGGGGTTCTTAGACCGAGGGATCTTAATGAAAGCGAAGTCACGGGCAGGTTCCCACATCTCGGTGACTGTGTTGGGGAGATAGGCGGCCACCGAGGACTTCATTATGACGGAGCTACGGCGGAGGATACTTCCGAGAGCACCACTGGGTTTATCGGATTTGTTGCTAGATTCGGAGTCGTCGAAGACAGGGTTCTCAAGGGACGACTTTGAACGGGAACGGCCACGGGCTGGAGATTCTATTTCGGCTTGGGCACCAGCGACCACGGGGCCGGTTCCCGAGGCAAGACGGAAGATGTGTACAGTGTCTGTGGTGCTGGAGACACAAAGAAGAGTTGCGCTCTGGTTGAAACTCATACTGTAAATGGTAGAGGGGTACGTTCCACGACGGAATTGGGCGATCTTCTGTCCATTCGGAACGCTGAAAACTCGGATAATAGTCCCTGTTTCCGAAGCAGTAGCCAACATGGTCCCACTAGCACTCAAAGCCACACAACTCAACGGCGCTTTATGCGCCTCGATGACGTTAACTGCTTTCAGCCCCACGGTATCAAAGATGAGCACCTCACCGGATGTAGGTGGGACGTAGCCTGGAGTAGATGGTGGTGGGGCATGAGAAGGGCGGTTGTTGTCGAGACGAGACTTGGGCATCGGATAGACGAGATACGGAGAATCGGAGGAGGGCGACAGAGCAGCGATGGCAAGCGGGTTGGGAGATGTAGCGATGGTATGAAGGAGGGCCATGTTGGAAATGTCGTAGATGTAGATTTCATTTTCGAGGACCACAGCGAGGCGCTTGCGGTTCATACGGACTGCTAGAACCGCCGATGGGAATGTGAGTTCGCAGATGACGGAGGCGCGCTATCGGAAGAGAGGGGTTAGAGGGGCTTGGTACGACGAGTGCGCTGGGCGGAGAACACCCACCTTGGTATTCTGGATCATCATATGACGTGGGGACATAATCAACGCCACCAGAGATGTAGAGAATAACATCCCAATGATGCTGATATTCCCCTCATTGCTAGCAAAGATCTTTGCAAACGGCTCGGTATGGTAAATGCGAAATCCCTTCTTGGTACCTAGAATCAATCAGCACACGCGCAAGTTTCCCTTGAACAAGCAAACCCACCAACAGCCAGACAACTGTGGTCCTGGTTAAAGGTAATAAAGTTCAGACTCTGCGACTCCGATAGCGCCATAATGGGATGACGATGCGATCAATGATGCGCTCTTGTCAAAAAAGGAGAAGAAGAGATGAAATAGGGACCCGGCAATGACGTTACTGATCGCGATAATCCCGACGTAACCCTAGCGATAATAAGTAGGGCAAGAAATACTAAATGACGATTTGATGATGAATTATGTGAATCTAAATGCAAGCATTAATCTTCCCGTTCGTCCCGTTCCCGTCGCAAAGAGGTGGATTTAGATAAACCCTAGCAAGAGCTAGTAAGCTCGGACGGATAAATTCAGGGTTTACTTTGTGGGCTAAATACGTCATAGGGGCTTTAATGAATAACCCCGCTATTTGCAAGTGTGCAGAAATCGCTTGTGTTACCTGGGATGACGACGGAAAAAGTTGGTGAGTAGGATATAGAGAGTAGAGTATTCAAGATGCCGGGTAAAAAGGATAAAGCTGGAAAAGCCGAGAAGAATGCGGTCGTTGATACGCGTACTCCGGCGGAGAAAAAGAAGGACTTGATTGATCAGTTAATCCAGGGTGTAAGTCCACCTGCATGATGAAGTAAGCATGCATGTTCTAACGATTCCTAGACCAACAGTGAAAGTATCACTTCTAAACGAAGTGTTGAGAATCTATACTTTCCTACCCCTCACTTCTTCACCCACTTCGTCCCCAAGACAATCCGGCGGTCTCCACTGGTCAACCGTGGCTACTGGTTCCGTCTCCACGCCATCGAAGCCTCCATCGCGGCATTCCTCGCCAAGCCGTCTGAAGACGGTAGAAGAAAGGTCATTGTGAACCTCGGTTGTGGTAGTGATGTTTTACCATGGCAGTTTAAAGAGAGATACGCGGAACTATGTGGATGGGGTGAGAGTTCCAGCGACGACGGCGCATTGTTCATTGATATTGATTATCCCGACATGATGCAAAAGAAGGCAACTATCGTCACGGGGATTCCCCAGTTGGCTGAACTTCTTGGGGATGATTACAAGTATGATGCTGCTCAAAAGACGGGTATCCTACTCTCATCACCTAAATACGCCCAAATAGCCTGCGACCTCCGTGATTTGCCTCGTGTACAATCCCTAGTTCACAGCCTAGCAGATCTCCCCACCTCACACGTCCTATTTGTCGCCGAAGTCTCAATCACATACATGGACACATTATCAGCTGATGCGGTCATTAACTGGGCTTCGACTCTACCCTCAGCCGAGTTCACTCTCCTCGAGCAACTTCTCCCCGACGGCGAAAATCACCCTTTTGCGCATAACATGCTTTTCCATTTCAACAAGCGGTCTGCTACGTTACATTCGGTACATAAGTATCCTACCCTCTCCGCACAGGAAGCTAGATTCAATAGTCTCGGGTGGAAGAATGTACGTGCCCAGAATCTCTGGCAGGCATGGAGTAACGCGGCCCTCACATCTTCTGAACTCAGACAATCTCTAGACTCCGTTGAGCCTTTTGATGAATGGGAAGAACTCGCCGTGTTTGGCACACACTACGTACTAGTCAGTGCATCAAACGTAGCCCCCGTGCCAAACCAAGGATCTCCACGCCCAGGTTTCGACGTTGAGAAGGATGACACGGCCTCCGTCCCTATCAAGACTATCTTCTCTCCAGCACCGGACATGCAATGCCACCGACACCATGGCTCTGCTATCTCCCTAGACTCAAAAACTACGCTTTCACTTCTGGGTCAAGGTGTTAACTCTAGAACGCCTACAATTGATGTCTACGGACCTAGCTCAGCCCCAGTCAGCGCACCGTCCCCCCGTACTTGTGCGACAACTACACAAACCCCGTTGGGTACCGTTTTAACCGGTGGTCGTACATCTCCATCCCGCGCGATCTCTTCCGCTCATATCCTCACTCCTACGGGCTGGAAGGCTCTCCCTGATCTTCCCCAGCCACTGTACCGGCACTCGGCCGTGTCATTGGGTAACCATCTTCTTATCCACGGTGGCAAGAGTGACGCGCTATCGATAAATCCACATGCGTATATTATTGACTTGTCTTCCCCGGCCCCAGTTTGGACTGAGGTATCGCTTATCGCTCCTCCACCGCCCCGATTCGGCGCCGTTTTTGCTTCGTTCTCGACAACCACTGGGTTCCTTGCCGGCGGAATCACAGCTCATGGTACCGTTGACTCTAATGCTTGGACTTGGAAGTTATCCTCCCTCGAGGATACGCCAACTCTGGAGTTCACCCCTGTTGACTGCCCGGGTCTTCTCCCCCGGTTCGGTGCCTTAGTCCTCCAGACACCGTCAGGTCCCTTGGTAATCGGCGGTGTTCTAGGCGAAGCACTCGTCCCATCAGCCTCCGAGATCCTCCTCGTCAGCGAGGCTGGCACTGGTCTTTCTATAACCGTGCTTCGTGACGAGGCGATATGCGGTGCTACCGAAAGACCTTTCTGGATCGGAGCTTCAGGCGTAGTTGTCGGAGATGAAGTTGAGATTATCGGTGGTGGGGCTACTTGCTATGCCATGGGGACTTACTGGAGTCCTGGGCGTTACCGATTCACTATCCCGGGTGGAAAGGAGGAACCGAAACTAGCTGATTATAGAGAGACAGTGATTGCATCTTCATTGTAAAATAGCATAAAATAGAATAGAATTAGGAATGGTATCAATGTACGATGAATATTGGAGCTGGAAATAATTTGTTGTTAAGCCGCCTTGCGCGAAATGCTTTGTAGACAGACTTTTGTTTTCTTGGGTGTAAAGACCGACATGTGGACTTCAAGGAACAAGCGAAGCTGACAGTTTTGGCGTTTCTCCCTAGTTCTTAGAACACCAGCAACCGCGTTATGTCTATCCTTCCCCACCGATAACTCTTGTCCAATATACATCTTCAAAAGAATCGACATCGAATTCAACTGACCCACAAAACAATTCTCATCCAACGGTAGTCTTGATGACTTAATACAATGATGATATAAAACAGTCGGATACTCAATATGTCACAAAATTCGAGGGTATCCCGGGAGACTAGAGTGGATATCCGTTGGAATAGCACATATAATAGCGAGGTGTCACCGTGAGTATATGTCCCTAATGGCATCTATTTGTTCGTCCTTTTCAAAGTGGTGGCTTTGGATTATACAAGAGCGGTCAATCCAGATGTATGGAATATCTGGATATTGAGCTAGCTTCATGCAGTTGTGTAGGGTTCTGGACATTATTTCCAGAGACAAGAAACCTGGTTTTGAAAATGAAGTTTCGTTCTCTTTGATGAGCATATTTAGGTCATCAGAGTCTCGTCTATGGCTAACAGCTGCGTATCTGACGAGCTTACTTCCGACTTTGACGACGCATTGCCTCTTGATAGAGCTTATGTTGGTTGTTGACCGGAGAAGCCTGATGATGTTAGTATGTGAGCCCTTCGCTGTCTATGCATGAAAGGATGTCTTACTTCTCTGGCAGCATCTTTGAATGATAAAGCGCATATTGTATTTTGATTTGGGGTCTTCAATGTCACAATTTTGAATATTTGAGGGGTATGGATGTGAAGATGGTAGCAAGGAGTATATTTTGGAATTTTGGAGAGCTTGAGTGAATGATGAACCAACTTCTGCTTAGATTTCACTACGTAGATTTGGTGATATACCAGACGGTGTCCATATGTTGCAACCTCGCCTTTCAAGAGACATCATTCAGGGAGATCCCAACAAGTATTTACGGGTCTGTATGATTCAGCTAATTTTCTTAACATAACCTGACATGCACTTTGTGCGACAGGAATCTGCAGTTTCTGGTATCCTAGAAATCCAACATAGACTTCTCCCAATAAAGTATTTAGTAGCTCATCTAGATACAAACTACGCAACAGCGTGAACATAAAGTCTAATGAAGAAATATACCGAGTAGCCGCTCCTACAACAATACCGGGCCTTTATCACAATTAATCTATGGTAAAGTGAGTTAACCCGCTAGTCATCTCGTGCTGATAGTTCTGCTGTGATATGTAGCGTAAACTCGAGTGGCAACATGTAACACGGTTCTCGATGGAGTCGCACAGAAGCCAGTGATTTGTACTGACTGCTGTGTTACTAGAAAGGAGCCATGAAGACGGAATATATCACGTGACAAGGAGAGGAGTAGGGTCACCGGAGCGTAAGACGTAGACCAGGTTGGCAGATTCGAAATTGACTTGATTGTTAGTTACGTATGGTAGAAGACTAACTGGTGGTTTAGATTACAATAATGCTATCACTTGACGTTCCCGTTTCTCCCTACAAACCAATGGCTACACAGAATTGGAGTATATTCATGAGGACGTCGTGACATGACCTCGGTATGCCGTCCATCATCATAGGATCGTGCCACTACACTATGTAGATGCATAACATAAATGCCGCTGTCACTATCCACCATCAGGAAATAGATTAGTTTGTCCAAACCGTCATACCACAGCAGGCATACCTAAACAAAGAAAAGGGACACCTCACATAGCAAAGTCACCTCTCACCATAAGCAGTAGTACACAATGCAAGTCAATATAAATCCATTAATTAGAAAACAAAGAACTCCAGATTATACCCATTGATCTAATAAGATCACATATCCTGTAACAACAGGAAGCAATTTTCCGAACCGAACCAAACCAAACCAAACACCTAAAAATACAAATAAAGCCACCAACAAAAGACCGTAACCCATAAGAAATTATTACTCCGACGCCGTCCCAGCCCGGGTACAGCCAAATTTTCCTTTAACCCAAACACATGCCCTAAGGATCTCTTGTCCAGGTACATCGCCCTTCTCTCTTGCATCTTCCAGGCCACCTTTCCGCATGCCGCCGGGGATGAAAACCCACGCAACGGTGATCAAAACCAAGACTGCCAACACGACAATCTGCAAGATCTGGACGCCATGTCCCTGGGCTAGTGCGCCAACGGCGAAAGGAAGAATGGCACCACCACAGCCACCGGCTGCGGAGGCAAATCCGATGGTGCTCACGTGGTAATCCTTTCGTAACAACTTAGTCGCAACAACCACAGCGGCGGGGAACAGAGGACCAAGGAAGAAACCCATGATCATTATAGAGACGATCGAAGCAGCTATGCTAGGAATGAGCCAGTACATAAGCTGCATACCGACACAAGCAAAAAGGTAGAGAGTGATGGCAAGTTTCTCCCCGATACGTCCGGTGACGAAACCCAAAATGAAACGACCAAGGGTAATCCCCAACCAATAAAGTGTCGTCGTGATACCAGCAAGAAATGGCTCGGTGTGTCGGACTTTCATCATGAACGTGGTAATCCAGCCACCCAAGGAAACCTCAACACCGACGTATCCAAGTAGGAAGATGGACAGGAGCCAGGTGATGGGCTGTTTCAAAACGTCTCTGGTGGTTGTGCGACGCCCGTCGTTGAGGGAGACGAGACTTGCCCGGTAGACGGAGGCCGTTTGTCCCCAGAAGGAGGTTGTCAGAATAATAAACTCCAGACCAGCGAGTCCGGTCATCATATAGAAGTAGTACCACCATGGCCAACCTTGCTTTGTGATCATGGCAGTTGCGATCAAGGGACCGATAGTTCCGCCAAGTCCGTACATGCCGTGGAAGATACCGAGTAGTTCATTGGAGTGGTCCATGCAGCCAATCCAGGCGTTCCATGCGCTATCCTGTATTCCGGAACCTACACCGATGAAGAAGGCAAATACTGGTAAAACAGGGAACGGAGGGTGACAGCACATGCCAGTAAAACCAATCAACTGACACAATGGACCCAAAAAGGCGCACCCAATCTGGCCAAGATGGTGGTGAACTAGGTTGTTAATGAGAGCAGCTGTCAGATATCCGATACAGGGTGACAAGAACAGCAAGGATACAACAGTGTACGAGATATTGTAGTGGCTTTCAATCTACATGACAGTTCCAGTTAGTGGCGTTTCCCTGTCTGATGTGGCTGAGATTGAAGACTTACATAGGGGAGTAGAGCCTACGTAGCACAAAGAAAGACAGTTAGTCATCTGGGTAAACAGAACCATGGTCCCCTTGCAGCGGAAAAAAACAATATGGAGTAATGAATGCAATCTTCACAAGGGACTGTCATCCCAACACCGTCAGGTCCAGTTGTCCAAAACGGCCATCCATGACCCAGAAAGCCGCAAAAGGAAATCCAGCGTGCTAATGTCCATCCAAGGCCGCACTGCTAGCCCTGCCGCGACATTGACACATCAGACAAAGCCTTCACGGTAGGCATGTCTCAGACACAGTCCACAGACACCGCGCCCCGGGAACACAGACTCACACATTCCACAAGTCTGGCAAGTAGGTAGACATTTTCGGCGTTTCTGCATGGCAGGATTGCAGGGCTCGCCTGTGGAATTTCTCCTTTGTGTATTGGAGTGACATACAGCTTTTGAGGCTGGGAAGTAGGATTATCGGAGCGAGTGGGTAGGAAAGTCCCGTCGGGTTGGGATCGAGAAGAGGAAGAGAAAAAGACTTACACCGAGGGCACCGTCCATCATTCCGCAGACTAGGAAACTGAAAAGAACGCTGCTGTAGCGGATAATGTTGACTCGTGGGTAGTTCCATCGTTGAATTTCGATTTGGGAGGATTCTTCTTCGGATGTATTGGCTTCGAGATCGAGGTTTTTGTCGAACTTCTCTGCTAAATTTGAGTGAAGAGATGGTGGTGAACTTCTAGCCTCGGTAATCTCAAAGGCACTCCGGGACGTCTCCTTCTCGGACGCGGCGGGGTATGGGTCTGTCATTGTTGTCGATCGATGATATGGCTCAAAGTGAAGAACGAGGTCGTCTAGTCGTTATATAACGATATGCGGTGATCGGTAGTGCGATCAACTCGCCAGGCACCGAAACAAGAGAGGATGGATGCGCCTATTAATACTTTAGCAGTTTGCAATATCACAACAGACAAGTAAACTAGCTGCTCTGTATAACCTCCGGGCCGGCTACCATGCACACACCCCTGAGCCACGCCCGTGCCGTGAAAAACATACATACCTGTCAATGCGTACGTGCGGGTGTGCGGGATGTTCCAGTGTAGGATCTAGGACACGCCAATCAAGCGGGAGCGACAGACAAGATATCTTGACGTTGTCTATCAACCAACAAGGATATGAAAAGATTTCTAGGTCTGGGTGTAATTGAGTACCCCAAGTCCATCAACAATTCCGTCCCGTCAAACAACCCTGGCATCAAACCGATACGAATGTACAATCGCGGTCCAAGCGCAGTCAAACAATACACAATGTTTCTTGCACCGGGATGTTTCCGGACAAACAACAACGGGACAAACAGAAGTTGAGCTGTCCCCAAAAACGGCTATGTGTGTGTGTAGGTATCCGTTTTAGAAGTTTGACCGACGTGGTGAAATTCTAAGTAAACGCCCGGGGTGATTGTGAATCTGAGGTCGTCGGTATTTGTTAGTTATAGAAGCGATGGCACAGGTGACGGGCCGTTTTTCTTGTGTTCGGCGAAATTTCCGGACAAGGGTTTTGATTTTGATGACGAGGGACGGAACGGGATGTGTTGGCGAATGCGAAGGAAACAGAAATGATAAGAAGTGGAAAATCTATCTCCCAAGTTTCTGAGCTGATTTTGGATTATCTCTATGGTCAGATGTGGAGAAGTATGTTTGTGTTTGCTTTTCATGGTTCTACATACAGAATGTCTAATAATTCAAATCCTAAGTACATACTACTACTAACTTACTTCCCACAATCCGAAATTTCCAAATTGAGAATGCGTACACCCCACCATTACATTTTGCCCATTTAAAAATGACAAGGCAAAGATGCATACATAAATGTTGTATAAGCGCATGACTAGACGATCTTCCCACAATACAACCCTACATCGTTTCTAGGCGCTTAATAGGCTTAATAGGCAGGTCCAAGATATGACCCCGATCATGGGATAATTCCCCGCTCATCCTCCAAAAAAATGAACCTCGGTCCTCTCGTAAGCGTCGAGGCCAGCTCACCATGGCTCACACGTCCCAGCAAAATCGGCTCAACCTGTATTACCAAGGCCGCTGACGCTAAGTATGTATATCCACACATACATATGTATGTACATACATACTTCGCTGCTTAAGTCTGCAACCGGGGGTACACGGCGTAAAGGATCGGCCCAAGTGCATGAAGAACCCGGCTTACCCAACTGCAATAACAGCGACACGCCTTTCACTAACCGGCGTTTCGTTTCAGCGTCCCCCCCTCCGTGGGGTATTTTTCTAGCCTGTGACTGGTTAGGGTGTGGGCGGAGTCCGGGAGTATTTACATATATGCACCAGTTGAAAGGCAGATAGCGTGGCACGGGTTCATATGCAGAGGTTAGGTCCTTTGGGTAGTTGACAAACGCATGACCTACATACATATGTATATCTCACGGTTTGTCCCGGAAATCACACAAACAAAGGGTGATTTCGCCATTTTGACCAGCTCAGGGCCTTCATATGTATTTTGCCCGGTTATTGTCTATTAGTGAGTCTTTTTCTCAGGAACCCACCCACTTAGACCAAAAAGGAAATGGCCCTGTTCTTGCAAACTCCAGAAAAAAAAACTACTAATGGACTTGTTACACAAGGGGTTTTAACGCTTCAACAAAGAAGATTATCTTGTTCTGCCCCCACTACCTGCTGGCACTTTGGAAGGAAATCTTGGCCCCCTACGTACGATTATGTTTCGATTATGTTTCGATTGACTTTGGCTTCTTACATGTACATATGACTCTATCACGGGAAATCCAGGGAACTCGTTTGTCCATCTACATCCACCATCCAGTCAAAATCGAAATACGGTCAACGAAAAAAAAAACACGGTACCCAAACCCAACCCAACCCCGATCTTGCAAACGCCACAAAGTCCAGAACGTGAGACTACGCCGTCGGCACTATGCATAGAGAGGCCCTTACCATGTGTCGTAAGGGTACGGGTTCTGGACCGGTGGCGGGTATCTGCATTTCGATGAGGCTTCCAGAACCATGGGGGGAGTTTCTTTTCTATCTTGGGTGTTTCCATCTTTGGCGTTTCTGGGTTTGGTTCAGATTGTGAGGTATCCCGACCGCTGTTTATTTAGTCCAGCCCAACACATAACCAACGCCATAGCCAGTATGTATGTACCTATATCCCTTCTACATATACGCCAGTCCGTCCAAATCCACGCCCATAGAATCACTAAGCCCCATCCCGATTCAAACCTCGCTACGTCAATCCTTGTACAACCATCTTCCTTCCATCTTCCACCATCCTTCCTCCACCCCCCTCGGCTCCGTCGATCCTATGTCTCGGTAACCCGTAACCCGGGAATCGCAGCGCGGTCCTTTCGTCCTCCCTCTTCCCTCCATCAATCCCGCTGCAGCAGAAGCCATTGGCATACCTAAAACACGGGGACATCAGCATCCCAAGAAGACGCAGTGGATATGTGCAGCGGGCGGACGGGAGGCGGGATCGTCGGACGCGTTACGTTGGAGTGCGGGTTTAGGGTTTTGTGGGACGTGAGATGGCCATGGAAGTGAATTTTGTGGGCTGGTTGTTTCGTTTTTGGAGAGGACGTGCTGGTGATTTGTTTTGAGACAGAGACATGACAGGTCTAGATGGTTTCTTCCTTGTTGACAGTACGCCTCAGCCGCAATCCGGGAAGTCCCATGAATGGCGCTCCGGTATCTCCAGTCTTAGCCATGTCGCATCTACATTCTATCTAGCCGTATAAACACATGTGAGTACATCTTTTTTTTTCTTCCCGATTCTCTTCAAGACAAATACCAACTCGCATTCGTCTCCTGGCAGTCTCGATGAGACCTGTAAGCGACTTCCTAGTCTTCTTTGTGTTGTCCTAAATCCCATTGAAACATTTGGATTTTGTCTTTCCTACACGATGCTTTTCATTCCTCCGGGTTTCTAGATACGCAAGCAACTTGTCTATAATTGTAGATCCGATAGGTGCGGCGTGATAATTTCATGCAGATCTAGGTTTCAGTTGCTGGTTGTTGGGGGTATAACCCTATCATAGTACACATGGAGACGTGACTTTGTCATGTAGAATGAAAGCCCATGGTCCGATAACATTACCACACTGTCAAAGTTTCCAACAAGTGGCAACAGCCTGGGCGCTCTAGACGTATGTATGTGTAACTCTCAAGCCTCGAAGTCGCCCCCACGGCCGCCGAGAAAACAAGCCGTTGCGCATCGGCTGTAATCTGACGTACATACAGAGGTCATAGAGCCTTCCAAACATATACATATGCAAGGACCAAATTCCCAGAATGACATGATAGTCTAGCAGTCTAGCCGAGTGAGGATGTGTCAGAGATACGCCAAATGTTGTGTACAATACATACGGAGAAATACACCCGACAAGCTGTCCATTGAATTGTCGGGAGAAATAGATGGTAGTGTTTATATTTACGGTATCGTATTCAATGGGTAGTCGTACCTGAACCACTCTTTACAGTATCTTGTTAACATCGAGTTCCAATCAAATCAATGACATCATCTTTTACGTAGAATCACACCACACGTTGTACGACCCGATAATTGTTGCCCTAATACACTCGCATCCGAACCAATTCCACCTTCTGAATGTGCATATGGCTTTGACTTGAAGGAACGCCTTATACTGTCTATGCATGGCAACGTATAACAACTGTCTGTGCTGTGAATAGGGTGTTGTCAAGTCTACGCCTAAAACGCCTTGTATAGGAAGATTTACTTCTAGAGACTTTCGGCATTGTCAGTGTGCTTGGGGGCTTTTATTATTGCGTACATGTATTCTTTCTTTCATGATTGGGTGGTTTTCCCGAGTATATTCCACATTTCATGTACACGAAATTCGGTAGGTTGTTGTACGTTCTGGGAATTGGACGAGATCCATTTGACAAAAGGTTGTTGTTTCCCTAAGACGGGATATTCTCTTCTTACAAGGCGGTCCCGTGGTCGATAAACCATGCCGAATCTCTGCCAACATCCAAGTCGACTATCTCTCGCGTCTACATATTGAAATCTACACCAAAGGTCTCAACACTAGCAACGTTTACAAACTCACCAGATGACGGTCCATAACCACAGCACATTCAAAATATCAGAAAACAGTGAAGCCGTCAGCATAGAGGCTTTACATCGAACTGTTCTCCTCTTGTACAATCTAACTACAGGTCATAACTCGCTATTTACAAATACTATTGACCATTCCATCCTGCGGTCCAACCATTGTCATCTCAGGAATACGGCTTGTGAGCGTCAAAAGGGCCTGCAGAGTACCCCGGTAGTACACAGATGATATTCTTGGACACTGTGCACGTGATAGGTAGACAAAGGTGTGAATAGAGACACCTACGATTTCCACTTGCTTCTTGTTTTTGGCTTGCTGCTATACCAATACAGGTTGACCTAATTCTATATCATGGCAAACTCATGGGCGGGCGTCATTGAGTGTTCCAAGGTTTGAAGAGATACGTCGGGAGTCAAAGTCTCCAGGTTTGAACAAATTGGCTTATTCTCGACAGTGAGCATGTTTTAATATACGATATCCCATCTATATTCAACAACACGATACGTGTGACGGGGTTTCTCGGTTTCTACTTGACGTAGCTCATGGACACGGTATATTCTTGATTCCTTTTTGTATATCAGGCCGGGAAACCCCAGAGAGCCGAACCTAACTCCAAGTCTTTCTAGAAGACATTATAAGCTTCGTTGTTAAGACGAGGTTATTGTGAGAGTTTATCTACGGCAAGTGATGTTGCCCTCTTCAAATGGCTTTCATCTCAAGACATATTCTTGAGTTCATGCTTACCACTCGATTATGTTACTGGAGATCTCATCGTCACAACCAAAATAGGGACACCCCATATTGCCTGAATACTCTTTATGTAATCGCTAGTAATCTTCGCCCTCTGTGAAGTTTATCATAACATCAGTTCGAATATTCTACTACTTGCTAGATTGTTAGCATACTGTACACATGACAAGACTCGCTAATTCTCGTAGGATGCTCCATGATGGATCTAAATACGCTAGACCCATGCTTAACTGAACCGCATACATGTACATTGTATATACATATATGCAAGACAAGAACAATCCTACCTTATCAGTGATATCATTGACAGTTAGTGCGAAACCCGACAATTGGCCTAAGTTTAATATCTAGGAATCCCGACTAATGATACCACGTCGTTAGACCGGTCAGATTACGTTACAAGAAAGGAGGGTTGAATGTGACGCTGATTACTTCATAAAACTGGCGTACTTTTTCACGTCTTTGCATACTCACAAGCAGATAATGACTTGATCGGGACTGAATGTGTTGGTCGTACAGAATATTCTCAAGATTTATACTAACCCTAACCACCCCTCACCCAAGAAAATTGCTTGGTGGGCGAAGTTCGAGATATGCTTGTAGTAGTACTACTACCCACGATGACTTCTAGGTCGTCCTCGGACATTTCACAAGTTCAGCTTTCAAATACATTTCCACAGGTTATTGAGCAAATGCTACCTCAATTTGCGATCAGACCTGTTCGGTACAATGGAAAGCCGAAAATCCCACCATATTTAGGATGCCACATTCTTCTGGATAATAGAATAGCGAATGAAGATCTTTTCGGGTGTCGTTGAAGATATCTCGGACACTGAGGGACCAAGAGATCAACTTTCTCTAGCCGAAGCAAAGGAAAAGTAATACCATTGACCAAGCCATCCAGCAAAGACCACCCAAATACTCGACGCCGTAAAGACCGCCGAATCCACGACACAACCGGCTGCGGACATTGTGATAATGCGGAGTCCCGGGTCAAGTGAGTGACCTGTGCCACCCGGCCGCATGTTCAGTAGGAATAAACCGTGCGTATATGTGGGCGCATTTGCGGGGTCTGCAGGGCGCTTAAACACGATAGGGCGAGAAGTTCACGCATACAGATATTTCCTCGACAGCAACGGTTATTTAGATATGTCGTGTAGAGTGTTAGTTACTTCCACACCTTGACATATGTAATCCGTTGACTCTCAATGGTCAGGCTTATCATAAGCCAACCTTACCGCTCCATCCCGCAAAGGTAAATCTGTAAGATCCTCTATCGGGATGACAACCATCTTTCGAAACAAACTACCAATCTAGATTCAAGGAACATGACCTCCCCTGTCACCGCCATGCAGGATGTGGAGAAGACCTAAAAACGCCAGCTCGGGTAACATGGCTACTACTTGGTGATAAGAACATGTTGAAAGTCTCCGACTGAGTAAGCATATATGATGTACCGGTTAAAGATACTAGAAAGTGCGGTGAACAGTTCGTGAAAAGGATGATACTAGGAATACAAAACCACATATCACCATACAAATCTCGCGAGTCTACGTCCACAAAAAATCCTTACATCGTTGTCAGATTATACCCTGTCTGGAGATTTTGTCTAGGGTTGGGGATTCTGCACAACAGATATTACAACCTTATAGTCACTGATATCACTATAACCAATAACAAAGCAGCACTGGCATACCCCCAAAACGCTAAAAACCCTCTGTGTAACCACCCACCCAAACCTCAATTTCCCCCACCACCAAGCACGCCATCCAATACCAAAAAACTCAACAACTCACCCAGTCACCCGCAAAAAAAAAAGAATGCCAAGACCTCTAGAAAAAAAAAACCACCAACGCAACGGACCTCCCGCACACGTAAAATAAGCCCGCTCCTTCCTCATCCATCGACTGGCTAGTTGCAACGACCTGTTCCATTGTTAGTCACCCCACTAAACGCACTAATCCCGATTTGGACGGACCGGGATGGATGCGAGAGGATATTTCTAGGCGTGAAAATTGATATACATATAAAGATCTAGACGACGACGAATGTGAATTGGCGAGTGTTGATTTTGTTTTTTGTTTTTGTTTTGGGGGGTATTATTCTTTTTTGCAAAATGACCGCCGACGTGGAAAAGGGCTGGAAAGTCCAGGCTAAGGAATGGGCTGATCGATTCAGTATCGAGATGTCGGCGAATGAACCGATTCCCTTTGAAGAGAAGAGAGATACTCACTACTTCAAACTATTCACTCTCTGGTTCACCATGGACTTCACGCTCATTGCGTAAGTCTCCCCCTCTTATATCCACACAGAAAAACTAACATGACCAGTATCTCCACCGGCATGTCCGGCCCCCTCGCATTCAACATGGGCTTCCGAGACACCGCACTCACCGCCGTCTTCTTCTCCTTATTAACAGCCATCCCCGCCTCCATCTTCTCCACCTTCGGAGCAACCCTTGGATTCCGCCAGATGACAGCCGCCCGGTACTCCTTCGGGACATACCCCGTCTGTCTGCCCATCCTATTCAACGCGGCCACGTTAGCAGGGTACATGATCATAAGTAACATTCTGGGAGCCCAAGCTCTCGTGACGATCAACCCATCTGCCTTATCAATCGATGGCGGCCTAGTAATCATGGCCCTGGTAACCCTCGTAATCATAATTTTCGGCGCTCGTCTAATGCACTGGTTCGACATGTACGCCTGGATCCCCACCCTCATCGCCATGATCGTCGCCATCGCCTACAGCGCCCCCCACCTCTCTCACCGCGCCGAGTTCCCCCCCGCTACCCCACAGCTCGTCCTAGACTACGCCTGTTTAATGGCCGGCTTCTTCCTCCCCTGGGCAGGTGTATCCGCCGATTTCTCCGTCTTCTTCTCCGCCCAGGCTCCTAAGAAGATAATCTTCCTATACACCTACGCCGGCCTCATCATCGGAGCCGTCCCCCTTCTCGTTCTCGGTGCCGCCATCGGTGCCTCTATGCCCCTTGTCCCCGAGTGGACCGCCGCCTACGAAGAGAACTCCGTCGGTGGCGTCCTCGGCGCAATGCTTGCGCCTGCCGGACACGGTGGTAAATTCCTTTTATTCCTTCTCGCCATGTCCATCATCAGTAACGCTGTCGGTACTCTATACGCCCTAACACTTAACGTCCAAGCCTTCGTTTCCATGATCTGGCGGCCCATTCACCGCATCTTTTATCTTTTCGTTCTTACAGCCATTATCATTGCCGTGAGCATCCAAGCTGCCCGGTCTTTCTTACAATCTCTTAATAACTTCCTGGGAGTCATCGCTTATTGGCCTGCCCCGTACGTGGCTATTATGCTTCTTGAACACTACGTCATTCGCAAGGGTGACTATAACAACTACAAGATTGACGCTTGGGATACACCATCAATGATGCCTGCAGGTATCGCCGCCGCTGTTACTGTTGTAACCTGTGTTGCTGTTATCGTGCCATCTATGTCTCAAATATGGTACGAAGGGCCCATTGCCAAGCACACCGGTGACATCGCCTTTGAGCTTGCATTTGCCCTAGCCTGCGTCTTATACATTCCCCTGAGAAAATGGGAAATCAAAAGACAAGGTCATTGGTAGTTAGTTACTTCATCTCAAAATATTCAACATAATTCGTCCTTTATAGACTTGGAAAAGTAGTAAATAAAGTCATGGGAACTTTCTTGTTCCCTCTATACAAATTTCCCCTGTGACAACTCCAGTCACTAATCCTCTAGCAATAGCTACACTGTTTACATGTTGTCTACCGCTTAACAGCCTCGACCAAACACTCGAGTGCCTACAAACTTTAGTTAGTACAACGGCCCACATACATCAGATGACAATCAAAAACAACTTACACTAACCGGCCACACCCCTTGGTTATTAAGGTGCTTGGCCATACCACGCACCAACTCAATCTGGTCATCAATGCTCAAACCAGTAATTGCCGTCTCCATGACATCACCAAGGTTGGCCTTGTGCGACGCAATGAAGCTGTGGTAGTACATGTAGGCGAAGAAACCCATGATGAACTGGCAGTCCATACGATCCGTCATACCACCATGACCGGGAATCGAATCACCAAAGTCCTTGATCTTGAAAGTACGCTTAAGACCAGAGGCGAAGAAACCGCCAAAGGGAGCAATCAGCGAGGCAAAGGTCGACAAGGCCAGAGTGTGGAACATCATTGGCTCAGTAGTGAAGGACATGGTGAAGCCAGGAGGCAGGAAGAAAAAGTTAGGCAGCGAGTAAGTCTGCGGCAGGAAAACAGAGTTGGGAGTGCAAGAAAGGCCACTAAGGACGTTGGCACCCAGGTCGGTAACGGGGCAGATGAAGAACCCGTAGCGCATCATGGCCTTAGCAGTAAGAACACCAAACACATTGGTCATGACCCACGCGCCAATGAAGCCCTCAACAGTCTTCTTGGGCGAAATCTTAATCAGCTGGGTACGACCAAACGTGATGCCGCAAATGTAAGCCCAAATATCGTTGTTGATGACCAGGATAGCGGGAAGCAAGAACCAGATCATGCCCTCAAACACGTTGTTCATGATGAAGTGGGCCTGTACAACAATCAGGTACAGGGCCATGTGAGTCCAAGCGAACTGTGTGAACTGGAACTTGTACTGGCCGGCCTGAAGAGTGGTAACGAAGAAGACGAAGCCTGCAAAGAGACAACCGGTTAGCACGTGGGACAACCCCCGGGCGCGTGGGGATGTAACATACCGAAAACGTAGAGAATGAAGCTGATGAAGCGGTGGTGAGTGGCCAAAGGCAACAACACCTTGTCAACCAACACAATGTGCTTAAAGTAGTAGATGACACTCTCACCATACAAAAAGTACATCGTGGTAGCCAACCAATACCAGTTAAGGTTCTTGGTAGAACGCAGCTGGCGCATACGACTAGGGACACTAGCAATAGCAATAACCTCCTTGAAGGAGATGATCTGAACAACCGTGATGATGGCGATGATGTAAATGTGACCGGCGCAAAGGGCCGACACGAAGCCCAGAGCCATGATTATGGTCCATAGTGTGCGGGTAAAGAAGTTTGCCTTTTTCTTCTCAAACTCGGCCTTTTTCTCAGCTTCCGTCTATTTCGCGGGAAGACCATATAGGTGGTTAGTCGGGATTGGGGTCCAAAATCACATGCGGAATAGATATAGAAATAGAGATACACACCTGCACGACAGGTACTGTCTTGTCCTTCTTAACGATGGGGGCCTGGGAGCCCGACGTCATGTTTCCATCGTCGCTTTGCTCACTCTGCGAAGCCGTGTTGGCTCTACGACGAGCCATTATGCTTGTATTGTGCGGGGTGTCGGGAATTTATAGGTGAGAGGCGACGTCGCGTGTCGTGTATAGAATCCGGAGCCGTGCAGAGTGCAAAGCTGGTGGGATGGCCGATTGCGTATGTACGTGTATATGGATTATGTGACGCAGCACAGGTAATTGGCCGATAGAACCAAAGGAAAAAAACGTGTGCAAATAGAAAGAAAATAAAAGGATCAACAAGGACGACTTGTTTGATGGAGAACAACAAGCAAAGTCGATTGAAGAAACTACAAAAGAAAAAAAATCAAAATCAAATATAAGGAAAAAAACCGACAGCAAAGCTTCTACCAGAGCTTAAGGCGTCCAGAAGTGGGGTTCATTAATTGGCGGGTGTCTGGAAATTTGGCTGCTAGTGTCTAGCGGTTATCACGATTCGTTATGTGGCTTAATCAGCAGAAAACGAGGCAATATAGAACCATCAAGTGGTCAGAGGCGGGCTGTCGGGTTACAAGTTCCACCGAAGGCACAAGTGAGATTTTCCGTAAGTCCAAGTAATCAAGACTAGACACGGTATAATGAAGATTGAATTCAGAAAAAAGTTATATTACGGAGGCTTCCAATTAGCGGGGGGACCGTGAATCCACCCAAACGTAGCAAAGCCGAGCTCACTCGGAAAGCGTGCAGTGGGGAGAACTACCGTCAGTGGTAACTTGTTTTGTTTGATAGGTTTGCCAAGCAGACGGGTGGGCTACAGAAGTTACGTCTGCACATGCACGGTCACGTTGAGTTCGCTCATTGCATCGCATGCGAATGGCAGCCAGTCAGTGTGTCTGAAGTAGCCAATCAATTTAACCTCAACACGAACTTTCAGACCCTTACATGGGGAAGTAGCCGAGAATGGAAAAGTGTCTCAAGACGGGTAGTTGATGAAGAATTCGATGTTTTTGATATCTTGAGAACTCTTTAGAGACTCGGACCTATGTTGATGTTGTCTTTTCGTCGTCACGTTGATTCCCTCAATTTCAAGCGAAAGTGGCCACAGTTTTTGTTGGGAAATGCTTCATAACGCAAGCTTTTTGGCTTGTGATTTCTACAGGGGTCAAACAGCTTGTTTCTCAGGGGTCGATGATGTTTTGGTAGGGTTCAACTGAGCACATTGGGGTTAAAAATACGTCACTGACAGGGATGCTGCGGTAAGCGCGGGTCAGCATTTCAGACCCTAAAGTACACATCATCACGTGACATTACCAACATTATATCACCACCTTCAAGTGACAACCCGATACTCTGATTTCCCGCCCGATTAGATAACCGATCCTCCAAGAACCCCACCATAGCACTGCTCGCCCGACACTGCCGTCATTGGTTCACGGCCGAAAATAGGATCATCCTCTTATCAGCCAGGATTGTGCACTGATTTTCGCGCCCGATGGCGGCAACCAGATATGCTTCTTCTTGTCCGATTCCACCACAAGTCAGATGGGTCCAGGCGCCTCTTTCGTCTGAGCAACCCCTCCGGACCTTTCCGACCTGCATATTGATAGAAAGGCGAGGGGCCATCCACTCGGCCATGCGAAACACACATGTCAGAGAGTTTTCTATGGAATCAATGGAAGGGTGCCTCCTGATGGTGTTTGGTGTTGGCTTTTGAGACACGGACCAAACGTCGAGCTATTACCTGCTTTTTACACACCTGAGACTGTACTGAATCGACGGTACCTGACTGATGGTCCCGCTGGTTTGTCGTCTAGATTCCGAGAATCTCGATAATACGTAAACTCCTGGTCCCCGTAATGTGGAGCCAGATACCCGCCAATGCACGAGCTTTCTATCTAACACCACCACTCATACGTCACAAAATCCTTATAGGACGAACTGTTTAACTCTTTTAGATGTTTTGTATCAGTTTAGATGTGTTTAGTGCCATTGTTTATCATCATATTCCCTTAGAGTAGTTTCCACTTTAGCTTGAATCCAGGCTCGTTATCTTGCCATTCTGAGACTGTCACATTCTGGCGCCCACACATGTTCCTGTAGGCCAAGACAAGATGTAAAGAGCATTTGTTATCTTTTTGATTTCCTTCTTTCTTCCTTTTGTATCTCGTGTTTCCTGAATTCTCGCTTGGCCTAATTTCCTGGAATTTTTTGTCTCTACATACGCATTTCGAAGCGTATCTCTTTCCCTGTTGCACATCGCCACATTCCCTATATTCTCGATAACTGGTTTTTCGTATTCACAGACGATCACTTCTCTTACGAATCGTCTTCTCTCTTCACCTTATCTCCTCCTTCTTTTTTCAACAAAGTCTACATACACACTTTCCACTTTTGCCCCTAACAACCCCCTTCTTTCTCTGGATTTGTTGTGCAATCTCAGTAAGTGCTTGTACTCCGTCGCTGCAGGTTCCCTGGGAGTGGCTGCCAAAGTCGTAACCACCTTGAAGCACCGCCGCCTCCTTGTCCCTGCCCCGGGCTTTTCCTCATTTTCATCGTCCCTATTGTCTTCCCTTGGGGTAACTGCTGTTGTTGTGTCGTCCCCACATTCCATACATCTTGTCGCAAAGAGAAGAAATTCCACGCGCACGCAAGAAATCGCAAACCTGCATCTTTTCTTCATCGCGAACTTCATTGTAGTTCTGAAAAAAATCACTTATCCAGCCACTATTACTACTGTCAGCCCCTTCCCTGACTGTTACCACCCCCGCATTCACGTCCCTGGCTTTCCTTGGACGACACAACCGATGACAAGCGTCTTTGCACAGCTCTAGGTCGCCTGATGTGCGCTCGTACGTCCCCCATTGGACCACACCTGATACCATTTTACCAGAAGTCGGTACCACGCTCTTGTCTATTTGTGCCATTCGCGCCCGACGCGATCATTGTATTCCTTTGGCCAACTTGAACTGACTTTTATCTTTCTAATTCGCAGACATTCGCACTCTCCGAGATCATTATTATCCATCATTTTAAGACGTTCTTAAATCGTATTAAGAGATCGATCGTCTTTTACCGCACCTAAATCGCCCAGACCCAACAAACCCGAATCCTTCGACCTGCCAGAATTCCCAAAGCGGCTCATATCCCCACATCGGCTGCTATCATGGCGGCTGCAACAATGGAGTCGGTCTCGACCATGGCGTCTGTCGCCAGCACCGCATCGGAGCCAATTCCAATCCCCAACAGCAATTCAGTCGGCGTTTCTATCCCGCGTACAATTAACAGCCTCTCAAGTGCGCCCACGCGCCACCTGCCTTACTGCCCGCCCGGTTCCCTGCAGGATTCTGCAGTCGACGGGCTTTCAGATTCGGATTCAGATGAAGACTTCGACCAACCGAACCGCTCACTTCTTTACCCGCCGGACGCATACGAAGAGCTTTTAGTTGCGGATCTCCCGGTCTACTCGATTACACCAGACGGCATCGCCGAAGCCCTCGATCACATTGCCCAGCAGCCATTGCCGCCTTCGCGCTACGTCTTCCCATGGCTACATGGCGTCAACCCTAAAAACAGTGCGCAGTCTGCATTCTTCAGTCGGGCTAAATGCAAGCGTCCGCCTTCATGCATGCGCTCGATTACTGTTGTCAAGGCTGATGGCGATTTGACTCGTGGAGTACTCAAGGGCGCGATTCTCCCTGGTGACATCATCCAGCAGATTCCACGCGAACGCAACTCTGGAAAGGGAATACAGACGGAGTTTCTTGACACCGAGCCAAGATCTGGGTTCAGTGTACGGAACTTCCAATATCAGACTGTCAAATGCGCCACTTTGTCAGATATCATTGTGTACGGCGAGAACCGCGATGTGGTATTTTCGGTGGCGCATGCTATTGCGCAGGCGCAAGTTAAGTGGCGAGCTAGAATGAACGCCATGGCCGGGCCTGGCGAGATGTCTGTTCCACGTATGAACGTATTTGTTTGCATTGCGCCATTTGCAAACTATGAAATGATGCACCCGGGTCTGGTGGCTGTCGACTCCAAGGGTATGTTGACTGGCAACGTTATGGATCTGTTTGCGCAGGAAAGGGCAGAGATGTACGAGATGACTCAGCCATCAGAGATTGCGCCGAACGTTTGGCTTGGTCCTACACTTTCACCAGAGAACGAGAACGACTTTGATGTGTTGATTGAGTGTTGTGACACTGCTAAGCTTGATCCTGAGATGTACGCCAATGTTGCTACCAATCTGCCCGCAATGGAGGATGGGCGGCTTCCAATTGCATGCTTGGAGTTCCCTGGGTCTGGTAGTTTTGCATCCAACAAGATACACCACCCTAGTGTCTCCAAGGTTGTGGAGATTTGCGAATGGATTCGCCATCTTAGTATGGGAACATTGCCTGCTTCTGCCAGAAGAACTCGCGCGGAGAGTTTGTCTCCAGTGTCCGATGAAGATCCGAACTCCAAGTCTGCCTTTAGTGACGATGAAGACGAGGAAGGTGATGTACCTAGACACTTGGAGCACGTGGAGGATGTCGATGACGATGCTGTCACGGATATTACCGACTTTGACGACATCGAACCTAGTGTCGAGACTGGTATCAAGCGCAAGATTTTGATCCACTGCGGGGATGGGTATACCGAGACCTCGCTGCTTGCAATTGCGTATCTGTCTTTCTTCACCGGGAGACCTGTTCATGAGGCTTGGCTCTCACTCCACTTGAAACAGAAGCGCAACTTCTTTGCCTATCCAACTGACGTCACGTTTTTGAGAAGCCTCGCTTGTGAGCTTCTATGGCGGTCACCTGAGCATGTTTTAGCTAACAGAGATGACATGCAGCTCTTGGCTAGAGATGAACCAAAATGGTTCCGTGCGTTTAATGGATCTCTGCCTAGCCGGGTGACTGATTATATGTATCTTGGAGACCTCAACCATGCTAACAATACCGATTTGTTGCGTGAGTTGGGGATCACACAGGTACTTAGTGTTGGAGAAGTACCTCGTTGGCCTGATGGCGAACTTGAACGGTGGGGCGTGGATAAGATTTGCCGGATCAGTGATGTTCAAGACAATGGCATGGATACACTGACGCATCATTTTGAGCGGGCATTCCAGTTCTTGGGTGAGTTATTTTGGTTTCCAGATGTCCAATTACGCTTATACTAACATGTTTATAGATGCTGCTCGCATGGCTGGAAAGGCGACTTTGGTACACTGCAGAGTGGGTGTGTCTCGGTCTGCGACAATCTGCATCGCAGAAATCATGAGAACCTTCCATTTGTCTCTTCCCCAGGCGTACTGTTATGTCAGAGCGCGGCGGTTGAACGTCATTATCCAGCCCCATCTTCGGTTTGCATATGAATTATTGCAGTTTGAAGAGAATCGTCTTAGTGGTGAAGCTCCGGAGCTCGCTATTGACATGTCAGATTCACAAACTCAGGATAAGAAGAAGGGTTATAGAAGGGAGATGGAATGGAGCCATTTATCGCGGGAGATTGCATTATTGAATATGCCGTTTTTGGGTCGGTGAAGGATGGACATTGTTTATGATTTATGACGATTGCTTTTTTGGTTTTATTCTTGGTAGCTTGAGATACACGGCATTGGTTTCGTTGCTTTATTTTGAAAATTTGCAAGTGAATGATTTTGATTAAAAGGCAACCATGACGTTTAGAAAGAGAAAGAACTATTTCCCAATTAGGCGGGGTTGGAATTTAACAGGCTGCTGTCCATATGACTTAGTATTGGATTCCTAGCTGTCAGTTGTGACGTTATTCTTTTCTTTTCTTCTAGTGTTCATCAACCCTTTCAATCGAATAAGTCTGATAATTATCGCAACAGTCGACCATAATCAGTGAAATCTATCTTCTTTCCTCCTGAAACCGATTCTTTTTCCCGTTTCCCTTTTCCTATTATTTTTAACTTCACAAAGTTGCACGGCCGGCTGTTCTCGCCGTCTTTATCTGTCTGACAGACGTGTGTTATCCTTGCGTCGCTTAATAAGGCTAGATCCTCCTGCGAACGTCCCTTCGTCTTTTTCTTTTGTTCAATCTACACATTTAAAATGCTCTCGTCCTTGGTATCCTCGCTCAACTGCCTTAACATCCACACGCAGACGTCGGCGCCTCTCCCGTATCCAGCGTAGCTCGTGGGTGACGAGTATCGCAGACGTGTTGCTGCCGTTTGGGGTACTCAGGAGGTCGGGCTTTGGCCCGGCGAGTTCTATGGGCTTTGTCAGAGTTCATCGTGGAGTGAGTGTGTGAGTCCAGCGGCGTTGAAGGGGGCGGATAGTAATGAGGTGGATGAGTTGGTTTCGAGGGTGTTGGAACATGGGGATGCGGCTGCTCCGGGGTATCTTGGGACAGCGCATATGGTGTTGAGGGATAATGTGGAGGCGTCGAAGGCGACTTTTGAGATTCACGTGCGGGGAGTTTGCAGAGGCTTGCGGAATGCGGTGGCGGGTTATCAGGCGTTGAGTTTCTTTGACCCGGGCTCTTTCCACCATGGGAGACGCGCAAGATGTGTCGGACCCAGAGACCCTGAAGCTTCCGAATGCTTCAAACACACAGGCTACCTCCAAATCGGTGGCTCCACAGCTCTTGACCCGTGGGTCGCCATCATAAGTGTCTCTGCGCGTTCCCCCGAGGCAGTCGAGGCACTCCGCTTGGAACACATCGGTCGTGAATGTGTCATATCCGCTACTGCACAAATTGGCAACGTCCGTGTCTTTGACTACCATACTCTCCTCCCTTCTGCCGCTATAAACAGGGTTCTTGAACGGGGCCGGATGGCTGGTGGAATGTGGCCGCGCATTCCGGGCATTGGAGGCGGTGAACGGTGGGATTTGGCGGGCTTGAAGGGGGCTTTGGGGGCGGTTCAGACGGAGGTGGAGTGTGAGAAGCGGGTGGGGGGGTTATTTGAGCGGTTCTAGGGTTGGGTTTGTTTGTTAGATTATAGATTAGATAATAGAGTGCGTGAGTAACTACATTGTACAATGTACAGGAGTTCCAGAATAGGCAACTTCATATATTTTACGAAATTTGAAGAGATGGGATGAAATTATGTGGGTATTTCTGAGTGAGTGTTTGTGGGCGTAGAGATTTCCTTCTTGTTCTCTTTTTCTTTTGTTTCTTTTCATCGCGGTTTGTCGATTTTATTATTTCATTGCCATGGCGCCTTTTACGAACACCTTATTTCGATTCCGGAATCGCTCAAAGAGTTCCTTTTCGGGGGATAAGGAGAAAGAAAGGGTATCTCCCGAACGAGTTTCTCCAGAGAGAGAACCTGTTAAGAATGTAGCCATAGCTACAGAATATACGTCGACGGAGAGGAGAAAAGTTATTAAGAGGCAGAACTCGAGTCCTGAAGATCGCGGGGATACTATCTTTCCGGACCTAGGTAATCGGAAGGTTTCAACGGCGAGTCTTGCTAAGGAGAATGTGCCTTTTAAGGGAGGGAATGAGGAGTCTTGGTTGGGTATGGATGAGGCGAAGAGGGATTTGAAGGGCTTGATGGGGACGAAGTGGGGGACTCAGGATAGTTACTCGCCACGGGTTATGGATAAGATGGGACAGATGAGAGTTGAAGGACGCAGAAACTTTTCGGGGGGATTGTAAGTATTTAGAGACAGATTTTTGGAGGTGGGTTGTACTAACGTATGTAGGGACCGACCGACTCCTTCCTTGCCGAACATGGCACCTCTGCCTACTTTCCAGGAGCCTCCGCCCCCGACAGTTCCCCACCGTGGCCCGACCCCAAGCTATACCAGCTCAATCTATACACCGTCCTCGCCTGTCTTTCCTGGCGCCACGAATTCATCCCGCAACCAGACGAACACCGGACATTCAGGATCGCCCGGTACCAGACCGCAGGCCCGCTCTGTTTCGGGAACTGTTGGGCCCGGACGGGAAAGTAAGTTCAATGGCCCGCTTCACGACGTAGTCAGAAATTATCTTGCCCCGTCGCCTATGGAGAGGGGTTTCACTGGAGAGAGAGAGGAGATGTTGCCTGATACTGTGTACACTGGGACAAACGAGGTCCCTGGGGTTCAGAAGGAGGAAGTTCAGACGGCTCAGCAGTTACAGTGGCAGCAGTGGCACATGATGCAACAGCAGCAAATGTTTCAGATGCAAATGGCTCAAATGAACGCCATGAATGGTATGGGCATGGGAATGCCGGCTACACCGTCTGAGGGATACCAGATGGGGTTTAACCCGGGGGTTATGGGGTATCCGCCGTACGGAATGCCTACATACCCTCACGGGCAGTTCGCGGGGCCATCGCCGGGATGGAATGGATGGGGCCAACAGGTTCCTCCGTGGTATGGTCCGGCTAGTGGAAGTACGGGGTCCTCGCCCCCGAAGCAAGCTGAGCAGAAAGACCCATTTACTACACCGACGAAGCAGAGTCGGGTTTCTCCTTCTGAAGCAGGATCCTCCTCGTCGCAGAATGGGGTAGAAGGAAAGTCCTCAGAGAAGGCAGTCCCCGATTTCCGTCAAAACACGGGGTCTCTCCGACCTAGACGCCCCCGTGACCATATCCGGGCGTCACCTACGTCGAAGACACCGTTATATGCGATTGAAGAGCGTTCGTCGGATGGACTGGGTATGGCGGATAGTGTTTATGAGAGTGCCGAGAAGAAGAGTATTGCGGAGAGGAGAATGAAGGAGCTTCCGGGACATATTGAGATATTCAAGGGGGAGGAACAGGTTGAGATGGTTCCGATTCGGAATATTCAGGGACAAGGCTCTATTACGGGGATTCCGAATTCTGGACCGGAGAGACAGATGAGTGTGCAGGGGAAGATTTCGGGGAAGCTTTCGGGGATGGGAGAAGGCACAAGCTCGGTGCTTGGCGCTGTCACGGAGGGAAAGGAGAGTAAGGACTCAGAAGAGAATAAAGACTCAGAGGAGAAGGAGGCAGGATCGATTAGTACGACGGATCATGAGGGGGATCCGGATACACCTTGTCCGTCGATGAGGTTTCAGTGTGTTGTTACCGAGTGTAAGGAGGAGGAGGTTAAGTTGGCGGATACATTGAGAGTTCCGGAGACGGACGGGGGAGAGTTAGTTCCGAAGAGTGCGAGGGTTGAGCCTTTGAAGGTTGGAGAGGATCCCGCGGCTACCGCGACGAAGAAGGTGAGTTTTTGGAGCGTGAATAGTGAACGTGTACTGACTGACGTTTTTAGGCTAAGCCCGCCCTAGGACTTAACATCCTAACCGACTATAACGTCTGGAGCCAAGACAACGCCCTCCATAACAACGACAACCAAATGAACGATCCTACAAGTCACATCCCCATGGGAAGCGCTCGAATCCCGTTCACCCCGTTAACCCCCTTCTTCCTCGCCAACACCCAAGCTAAACCCGCTACAACCGAGAACGCATGGGAAGAGGCCGAGCCGTCCTCCGAGGACGCCGTGGAAAAGACAGCCCCAGAGAAGGCTGAGAGTGTCCCGGCGGAAAGCCAGACTATGTATAGTTCGCCTGGGAAGGAGAATGACAAAGTGACTGGGGATTTCAATGAGGAGGTTAATACGCCGGATTCGAGACAGACTACGTTTACGGATTTATTGGGGGGCCATGCGAGTCCGGATAAGACGAGATTGTTGAAGAGGAGATCGTTGGATGATACGCCTATGAGGGAAGGAAAGAGGGGCATGATGAAGGCTGCCTTGTGGAAGATCATCAGTGGAATGGTGAGTTTTTTTTCTTTTCTGTTTCTATGATACACATACTAACTACCCCAGCATCTAACCAACGCCAAGAAACCGGGTCTACCTGACCACCACGCCCTCCACACCTCCCTCGACTCTCGCGAACAATCCCTTCTCTACTGCGAACTAGAATACCATCTAACGTGCGCCGTGCACGGATACATAACCACACAATTCAACCACGGTCGTCTCTCCGCCGACAAACTCAAGAAGATCTCCGACGAATGGACAGCCGCCGGAAGACCCCGGGTGATCGGTTTCCGCTACGATCTAGATACTCAATTAGCGTTAATCCAGCTGCACGACGCCGAGTTCCGTTTCTACGGACGTCGACAGGGACAGATTGGTTTGATTGGGGGACTTATCGCCGCGATGAGAACGAATGCACGACAGATTGCCGTTCGCACCTTTTGTACTCCGGACACGGTTGTGGCGAAACAGCTTCTGGATAGTCGGAGCCTGTTCAATCTGCTCGGAGCTCCGGAAGCTCAAACGATGGCTTTGATGCAAATCGCGGGCTTCTTTAAAGCCATTGTGGACCGGGAAACCAAGAAACGCGAACTGGCCGAACGCCGTGGTCTACAAACGCCCATGGTCGGACCCGGTGGAGATGCGGAATTTCCCGTGGGTGGAGAAGTTCGTCGGGACATGCCGAGAATTTACATGGAGAAAAAAGAGTAGCTTGGAATAAAATTTTAATGTAAAACTAATGAAAAAGGAAGACAAAGAAACTAACTAGATCCTATATTACAACAACAAATACCCCATCAACCAGACTAATCCTCCTAGTACAACAACACAGGGTCCAACTAAAAACACTGAAAATGCAATAAACACTACTACCGGGTCATAACTCGTAACCATCTTCAACACTTCATCGTCACTATGGACTTCCCCCACGAAATACCTCGGTCGGCGGGGTCCCCTTGCAGACGCAGATGCTTCGGCGGCTACAGCGGGGTTAATCTCGTACGGAAAGACCGCCGCCGCCCCATCGGGGAGATACTCCAACAGTCGATTCCACGCCGGGAAAACCTCAGAAGTTCCGTCCTGCGTATGGATCCGTGTAATCATCGTCATGGACCGGGTACAATCTATCATCGGAAGCGCGAGCTTCGTAGTAGCTTTGGCGGTCGCGAGATACCTCCTTTTGGTAGTCACGGGCACGGCTACGGTCCCGGGAAAGAAGTTCCTGCTCACGGGACATACGGCCTCTTTCGCTGTCGGAGTAGTGGTCGTCTGAGTTGCGGCTAGGGAGGACGGGTCTAGCGGCGTGAGAGGAGGAACTGGAGTGGTGGGAATGGTGGGAGTGGTGGCTGACGTGGCTACGTTTATCGTAGTCGCGGTCTCTGTCGTATCTTTCTCTTTCGGCACGTTCCCGTCTGTAGTATTCATCGTGGCGTTTCTGCTCTGCAAGTCTGGCATCTCTCTCTTGTGCCCGCTCGCTCAACTTGGAGGAAATAGCCTTGGCACCGAGAGCTGCGGCACCAAGTCCTGCGATGGCAGCGAAGACTTTCTTCCCCGTGGCACCGGATCTGTCCTCGTTAGACGAGTCACTGCTGTATCGCCGCTCTTCATTGACCCGGTGGCTGTAATCATTCCGGTAGTCGCGGTCATATCTGTCGCGTTCGCCTAGCCCAACGGCTGATTGACTTGCCGAATGGGAGTTATGTCTTGAGCGATGACCACGGTATCTATCATCGTCATAGGCGCCTACCACCGAGCGACTCTCATAGGTACTTCTACCCTCACCGTGCAACGAGGAGCGAGAACCCCGACGGGAATCTTGATATTCGGACATGGAAGCGCCGCGGTGCGACCGGGTTGTAGGCGGGGCAAGTGATAAGCCTGCTGAACGATCCTGGTCGAGGAAAGAAGCGGAGCGACGGTGCGAGTGGGAAGAAGGCGAAAGAGTTTCGGTGCGGGGTGATGATGGACGGCGATACGATGGAGTCGAGGGGACAGTCGTTGATGGACGAGGTGGTTCAACGGCGTAATGCGATCGAGAAGACATTTTGAGGGGTTTTTGTTCAGTGAATGGCTGACTGGGTTCTTTAAGGTGGGTAGGTGGCACAGAGTGGGGTGGTGGTCTTTGCGTTTTTTGAGGCTTCAGGCTTTTGGTGGTGCGTTTTGGGAAAGAGAATGTGGAAAGAAGGAAAGAAGAAAGAAAGAAAGAAGAAGGAGGAGGTGGGGTTGTTGCTTTTGTATTTGGCTTGAAGGGCTTCTAAAGAGAAGAGGTGTTTTATGGCGGATGTGGGGAGATAGGATGGTGAACAGGGTTTATTGGTTGGTCGGATTGGTGGTGAGGATTTGGAAGTCAAAGCGTTTGTTGTGGAGAGAAAGAAGAAGAAGAAGTGGGAGATATCTATGTATCTATGTAGATCGATTATCACCGGGCTGTATGGGCTTGTGGCAAACTACCTTGTTCATACGTTACAGAGGCAAGATCGAATCGTAATACAAATGCCTATGTACATACGTACACGATACCCTCAAAACCAACCCGGCCATCCCGATGCAGTAGTAACCTGCAATGCACCATGTGTCCGCCGTGTCCGTCCCCGTCTCTCTCTGTATGTACACACAAAATCTCAAACCACCTCAAAGACACAAAAGGCCCGTGCCCATGCCACCAACCAAACCAACATGAAAGCGGCCCAGCAAGTCCTCCCAAAAAAAGAACACCTTCCCCTCTACAATGACGATATCCAGCATCCTTCTTCACTGCCCCTTCCATTCCTTTGGGGTGAACACTTTTGTGCCTCCCTTTTTTTTCTTCCTCTTCTCGAGCCTTGTCGAGCTTTCTGGATTCCTGTGGGATTGGATTTATGTAGGGGGGTGGGGCTGTGACATGACGGACGGCATTTTTTTTGATCGAGGTAGGTAGGAAAGTACGTATGTATGTGTGGGTAGTTATCTACGATTGTTTGAAGGGCGGTTATTCAACTTGCCATGGGGCGAAGTCATGGCTGTGAAAGACTTCTTGTCTATTCAGATCCAAGATAGTCCCCGCGGAAATACTACCTACAATACATCATCATCACCAAAAACATCTTCCCTGTCCTTCCTCCTTTTATAAACACAATTATACATCCATCCCACCTGCCATGCTACGTCATATATTGACCTACATTGTCGCTTATCGTTTTCTTCCCTTCATACTTCATGCACCCACTCTCGCCCAACTCGTAACGTGTTATTTAACATTCTATCCTATACTAACCAATCCAATCCATGACTCCGTATACCCGCAAGCCACTTATCCTCACATGACGTCAAAAGTCACCGTTCGTCACTTGTCAACCCTATACTTCCCCGCTACTTCCCACCGCAGTAACTACTTGTCCCTGTGGGTTCCTCTACCTAAAGTGACATATGACGTGTTTCCTACCTCTCGGGATTCCCGAGGCCATCCTTCAAAAATCTTACATATCTGTACATACAGTATGTACATATGTACGTCAAATCCACATGAACACATGTAAATAACCTCGTTTATCCCGTCCGCCGCCCGCCTGTTTCGTTTCCAAAACTATCCAAACTCCTCATAGAGCACAGACTCCAACACTATCAGACAAAATTCTCTTTATGAGGCTGTCAAGGTGGAGTCACCAGCAAACACCAAAAAACCTAACGTAGCATTCATCAGGCTGTACTTCTTCTATAATTGGCTTGTTTTACCGCCGCCTGAATGCTGAGCTGCCACCGTTTTGTACTGCCTACATATTGCGCCTCAATTTATGGAGTAGGGTTAGACCCTACCACTGCGAGACCGATAGATATATGCACATACGTCATAGAACGACAAAGAGGGAATGGTGCTGGTGATAATTATAGCTATGTTTGTTTCGTACTTTGCGGGCAAAATGGGAGAGTGACGATGTGAGGCCGCAATGTGAGGTCAATATTAGATGAGCAACACATTATGACCAGCCATTCACGG
This sequence comes from Huntiella abstrusa, assembly GCA_025685495.1. Taxonomy (NCBI): domain Eukaryota; kingdom Fungi; phylum Ascomycota; class Sordariomycetes; order Microascales; family Ceratocystidaceae; genus Huntiella; species Huntiella abstrusa. The sequence goes on from JAJNMT010000040.1 coordinate 296,632, forward strand.
TGAGGCCCAATTCACATCGATATTATGTTGCCACGCCTGACTAAACCAGAGACAATCCACAGCTCACGCCTTACTACCCCCACCGTGACACAAAACCCTAACCAGTTGATCAACTCACCCACCGGAGTGTGATCTACCCACGACCATCTCCAGCCCGTGTCTTACCGCATGCTTATCTATATTACACCGAACCAAGAAACAATTGTTCGGTGTAGATCTAGGCTACATAGAGAACAAAGGAGTTATGTGGTTCTGATATGGGCTTTACAGAACAGTGAGTTGACTGTAGGCTCCGGTCCGTAGATCAGCAGGTCTACAGGTTGTATGAGTTGTAGTACGGGCACAAGAGATATAGATCTACAGGTTACAACGGGCCGTCTTTCTTTGTACAACGTATTCGCGTTTGCAGACCAAGACTATAACCTCAAACGTGACTTTCATTGGTTAGTCTATTGTGTATACTTGAACGGCACAATAGAAACCACCCATTGGAACCGACGGACCAGAAAAGGACAGCGCATGTTGGCTTCCCAGCGACGTCTTAGCTAGTCTGCCGGGTCTGTACTCACTCATGGGAATTGCGGGATAGACTTGGTCACCCAGGACGTAAGGCTGAAACATTAGATTCGTGTTGAGTCCCGGATTCAACGTCAAGAGCAAGGCGAGCTACAACGATGGAACAGACGGTAAACCCCTGGGTTCTACGAATCCATCCGACCCAATATCATCTTCCACAGGGAGAGTTCATAGCCTATCTAGAATATTATGCCACAAAGAGGTCACAGTTGAAAGACGAGAAAGAATCGGGGAATGACCCGGCCAGGCTTTCGTACCCGTACCCTATGGGACTGAAACTTTCGGCCGAGCCCGACGTGTAAGAGATGGATGAGGAGCCATACCAAGCGGAGCTCACGGTAGTATTGTAGTGTGAAAGTGATTTGTCATGCATGAGGGGGTTGTTTATGTACATATGTACATGAAGAACAGCTTGCTAGGTGAAAACGCGCTTTATCTATGCAATTCCATCTTTCACGGAATTGACGTATCAGTTCTCTATTTGCAAAATGCGGGGTCCCTTTACGGAATCTCCCAGCGAGCCAAGCACAAATCGTAGCACAAGGATGAACTCCCCATGCATTGATATTGGAATAGTGGTTCGTCGCAGAGCGGGGGGTACTGTGCGTGACTTACTGGTATCTACAATAGATGCATACATGTGTACGTGCTAGACAAATACTACATGGGAACAATGTCTGATCGAACTATGTATACATTAATAATTGAAGGGAGGTCTCATAGGCCCCATGCTCAAGGTAATTCCCATCGAATGTGGATGCGTATCTAAGGCTTTTCCCAAGTCTATCATCTTTTGGAACTTGTGCTTTCGATATTACTCATCAAATGTGTCAGCCTCTACCCTGTCTGATAGCTACTCACTAAGTGTTCGCTTCTCACTGATAACTGTATAGGAATTGAACCATATATAGACCATGATAGAACGTTCCCTCATAACAAAGTCTAAAGGTTCCACTTCCTTCTGACGCAGTGGTATACTGATGCATCCCAGTCCGTCAAAATGTTGGTTCAAAATCCCTTCATGGAGGCCTCGGATTTCGCAAAGTCTCACTTCAATATAAATCAACACTTAACGATGTCATGGTCATCAGGAAACTAGGGTCGCCAATATTGGTTGGGCGTAGCTCAGAACGCCGGGTACTCATGGATGCCGTTACCCCGCTTTGTATTTCAGCCCACATAAAAGTGCCTATGTATGCTGACCTAGTGGATTCTTACTGCAGCTGGCATGCATAATGCACGGAGTATTGTAAGTAGTTATGGGGTAGGATTGATCGCAATAGTAATCACTTAACGTATGTCTTGGTCAAAACGGTGGTGTTGTTGTTCTTCTGTGTAGAATCGTGAATGGAAATGTTCATCAATGTCAAAGGTGTACCCCGCATGGCTAGTATACCCACTTTATCGCATACATTATAAACGCATCCTCTATTCCAGTCTGACAAGTATGTGTATTTGATTGGTACGGTTACCTTCGTTGGTGAAAGTACTCGGAGAGGAATCAGCAATGCGGTGCTTCTTCAAAAGGGGAGTGGAATCATAACTATGCAAGGACTAGCTGCTCGCTGGAAAGGTGAACTCAAAACCGTCCCAGTTATCAAATAAAATATTTGAACCAACCTTTTCTTCAAAAAGCCATCCAAAACCGCGGATTAAATCAACTAAGGAGTGGCCTTATTATCAACATGGTGTTCGCTTATTACTGGGATGAACTTCCGCTGGGCAAGAAATCTATTGGCTTCATGACCGAAGATGAAGCTCACGAACATTGTACGTACGCGCCCCGGTGTTTCAAGATCACCGACTGCCAACCATCCATTATTGCCAGAGTGCTACTCTATAAGTAGTCTCTTCCACAACAGCGGGTACTGACTGTATATAGGGCAGAATGAAGACTTCGCGCCGATAGTAGACACGAAGGTTGTTTTGGATGAATCTAAAACTCCGCAAGCAAACGAATACCGATTCAGTCACCGACGAATCACTCGGGCCGGCTCTCCTAGCACTGGTTTCAAGATTCGTGGGCCACTTGGACCGTTGTTATATAGCCACAAACCATTATCCCAAGAACACATACAGATCCGAATCGTCACATTACTACCCGGGGAGGGATTAGATCCGCTTCGATGTTTTATTTCCACGCACAACTTTCCGCACGACACAGGCAAATACACGTGTCTATCGTATGTTTGGGGCAGCCCGAAGGGTACATACCCTATGCATCTTGACTCTGGCATTATTGGCATCACGGAAAACCTCATGGCGGCGTTATGGCATATACGTCGCAAGAGAAAGCCGATTCGCCTGTGGATTGATGCTTTGTGCATCAACCAGGAAGATGACGAAGAAAAAGCTCAACAGGTTCAGATGATGGGTGTGGTTTATGAAAAAGCAGATCGTTTGATTTCGTGGCTTGGCTCTGCTCAATCCGAAACAGTTCAGATTTCGCGAGACTTGAACCGTTTGTTTCAAGACTCACTGGATTGGCGCAAAAATGACGATTCCCAGAGGAGGCTGTTGAACGCACTCACGAACGTCAACTGGGTCAACCTCCGCCCAATCTTTGACAGTGCCTATTGGACTCGCGCCTGGATTATCCAAGAGGTTGCCGTCCGTGAAGAATATCGTGCACTATGGCCGTTATTTACCAACGAATTGGATAAATCTCAATACCCGCGGGCTAGACGATACGCGCAATGGCCTAGAATCAAAGGGCGCAGAGAGGATTACTTGTTGTATGGAACATGCAAGATTTCACTGTGGTGTATTTTAGTAATCACAGTAACTATGGATAGGATCGACTCTGGCGATGACTTTGCTTTTATTCGTTGGACGTTTCCATGGACCGAGAGCTTTGGGAGTGTCCTTTTCGGACAAGGAATATCGCTGCTATCGAGAACTATAACTCCATTCTCAACTTATCTAATCGATCAACTCGAATCTTGCTCGGGGGGAAACATAAACTTTGCTCGAGCATATGGTGACTCGTGTAGAAATCAGCGAGTCAATTTAAACCGCGACCGCTTATATTCCCTTGCCGGGATTTATAAAAACCTTAAAATAGTAGTTGACTATAATAAACCAGAAGCGGAAGTGGTATTGGATATTGCCGAAAAGATATTCGAGTCTTTGAAAACGACTAATTATGGGTTTTACTTGCCTCGGGAGAATCACGGATTGCGGCCAGTTTCCGAGGGGGCGCTGCCGTTACCGGATACTTTACTATCTTGGGTTCCGTATGGAAAAAGCATCTTGTTCCCCGGTAAATTCTACAGCAATCGCTTTATTGAACTTCAAAGGCCATCATTTGAAGGTGCAAGAACAGACACATTCGAAAATACAACATTCGTTCGCGGTCCAGGCTGGGGAAAGCTACATGCTCAGTGTATGTACCGAGCCAAGGTTGTGAAGTTACTCCAAGAAGGCGACGACAAAGGGCTCAGAAAGACAATGGCGGCGCGGTTTGGCGGAAATCAGATGAACGACGAAGACGCGGAATTCTTACTCCGGTGGTTGTTCTATCTGCCGCCTTTCGATGCGGCTTTGAAGGAACATCTGCGACGTTACTTAGACATCAATAAGTATGGCGATGATGAGGTTGACCAAAGTATGGGTAATGTTTTCCGGTGGATGCATGGGAGTGGCCATAAGGTTGGTGCCCTATCAGATGGCAATCTATTCATGGGCTGCTCCTACAGTCAACTGGGCGATGAGGTTGTCTTAGCTGAAGGATTTCATCACCCGTTCGTAGTGCGAAACGCAAACCCACAAGGCGAGGTTCTTTTCGTCGAGCATGCCCTCCTAGCGGGTGTAAGTCACACGCAAGTGATCACTGAATGGAGAGAGGAGCTTGTCATGGTCTGAAATATTCGGACCACACTTCAGCAAAAGTTTAAGCATTATAAGATATGGGTTTGAATATTGACCAGATTTGTGTATCCGGTGGCATGTGTGTGACCTTTATAATACCTGTGCATGTCGTTGTATAATCATGTCAACGTGAGGATTAGCATGTTGGCCTACTAATGCTGGAATCCATATTCTTTGAAATAGGCTTGTAACGCCGGCTGTGCCGCAGCTACTTCAAGCCGACTGGGGTGGAGACTTTGGGTGGATAATGTTGTCCCTGCATTCCTATTGCCTCTCCCGGCAGCCTGCTCATATTAGAAACGTCATGGTTAGCAGCACAAGGCCAGAGGGGGATACTGACTATTAGTTGGTGACGTGGACCTAGTGTCACTCGAGTTAGCGTAACCCCGATAGGTCTTTGTATAGGCAAGTATCGAATCTTGAGCCCATAGATGCTTGGCTACGATGAGACAATCGGAAAACAACGTCTGTTAACATGGAACCTGATGAACTTGTCCTAGCCAAGCCTCTTGATCCCTAGTATTAGATAAACCTTCAACGAGTGGTCCCTCGATGTACGTGTGACAAACCAATATATAACATCTAGTTCTCGCCTTAACCCCTCAGGCGCGGGTGTCGTCAACATTACCATGTGAGTGAACCGATTTGGGTACATACCCCAAAGCCACTTAGGCTCAGCCGAGAAGAATCATGTGAAAACAAATCGAATGTGGAAGGGTTATAATCGACCAAGGATGTATTTGTCTTGTTTGTGAAGTGTATGCATACAGAAATTTAATGAGAATTTATAAAACCCTCGCAGCACGTCACCCATAATAAAACAGAAAACAACATAACCAACGAATCTACATGATAACCATAACGATGATACAGATAAGCAAAAAAAAAAAAAACTACCCACAACGCGACCTAAAGACACCAGACAAAGATAGACCTCTTGCCCCTCCACACAAAGAAGACGCTTAATCGATACAGATGAGATGGTACTCCGTTCCCCCAACGCCCGCCGTTGACAGGATTTCGCCCTTAAGTGCCTGGGGCACTTGTGGAACAGCTTGTGCCACCGGAATCTATGGAGCCTGTGGGATGGCAGGCACAACGGGAACTTTCGGTTTGGGTCCCTGCTTTCGCTTCGCTGGAGGCTCTACCCCGGCAAGTTGTCTTTCCACGATATCCTCCTTGGACGGCCGACCCCGCTTACACTTGGGCGCCGGGTTGTCGTTGGGCGCCGCAGACTGCTTGGTGGTGGCTCTTTTCTCTGCAGACTTCGTTGTGCTGGCGGGGGTGCTGTGCATTACGGGTGCCACAGGCTCGGTGGAGAGAGACGGCAGGGTAGGAAGCATCAAAGGCACGAAGGCTGGAGTTCCACATTTGTATCCGGACCAGATAGGCACGGGTTTGATAGGGCCAGAAACCTTGGATGTTTTTACCCGTGAAGCTGTAGATTGCAACGTTTCAACAACTCGCACAGCCTGCTCCTTAGACGCAGTGGGGGCCATGAGCTTAACCATCTCGTCGACGCTGCTGTCCCGGAGTTCCCCGAGAACAGGCCCTGATCGACCCCAGTGCTCAAAACCGGGTCTCCAGAAGTCGAAGCATATTTGTTCTCTAAAATACCCGTCACACGATCCAAGGATTCAAGTTGTGGCGAAGAAATTTCCGTCCGTGGCTGCGGGACGTTTTCGGTCTCATTGCATGTGTTGGCAGACTGCGAGACCTTTTTGTTTAACTCAAATGCTTGCGCAAGTGAGGCCCGCATGCTAGCCTGATCCCGCTCCCACTTTGTCTGGTCAGCTTTGAATTTATGAATCCGTGAGATGCGCCCGGGGCTCCCACTGGGCCCGAGGATCTCCCAGAGACGATCATAAGTCGAATAGCCTGGGGGGATGATATCAAGCTGACCCTCATCCCGGAGTTTGGGAAGCTCCACGGCCGGATCCCAGACGTCACAGTTTAGCCCGAAAAACCTGTTGTACTTTTACTTGTCAGGCTCTAACACCAGGCTAGGAGCGCGCTCGGTGAAGTAATTACCGGTGAGCCCGCCACACTTCTTGCAGACCACTAATTGCTCGTTGATGTGGCTGCACTTGCTGGAAACGCGGCGAGTGGCCTTTGTCCCGCCGGTGAGAGTGTGAACTCTCCGTTAGAAGACATGTTGGTTGATGCTATGAATGCGTGTTAGGAAACGGGTCATTGTCGAGCTAGTGTGCGTGAGTCGGAGAGGTGCTGAAGTATATCATGGGAGTGGGTGAACAGAGAACTATCAAGCAGAGAGGGTGCGAAAGCCCCGAAGCTTTACAGCTCTATGTTGCGGACAAAAAGGTGTGTGGATTGTGGTGAACATAGAATGATGCCAGGTGCAATGAAAGACTTACAAGGTGTAGATGTCAACAACTACTAGAAGTGTTAAAGCTTTGTTGAACTTGTGTTGTATTCTTCGAGTAGCTACAATTGAGGGAGTATCCACCCCTATTTATACTGATCCAAATCCCCACTTATCCGCGTGCTTAATTGCTACTTGAAATCATTTTCTCGCTTCGGTCTCTCTTCTCGCTTCCATCTCTCTTCCCCTTTTTATCTCTCTCCCCGCTTTCATCCGCCTTTCCACTTCCGTCCGACTTGACCAGGACCTCCGACTGAGCTCCTTCTTCGTCAAGAAGTGTAGATGTATGACGAGACAGTACTTAGCAGTATCCTTGAAAGGCGGGTGATTCTATATGCGATTTTATGTAAGAGTAATTGCAACATAGAAGCAAGCCCGAGTTGGTTGGCAAAATGCAAAGAGGGTCAAGTTCCGACAGACACCAGATGAGACGAAACACTGCCTTTTTACTAGAGATTCTTTTCCACTTGTACGCAAAGAAAGGCTATCCCAAAGCGGAACTATGTGCAAGTCTAGACACTAAGTATACATGGGCATGTACCAGCGCAGATATCTAAAGCGTCTGCGGTATCCAGCACGAGTGTCGTCACCACTTCGCGGAAATATGCCGAATAACCGGCCGCTAGTATTCTACGCCCGTAAGACTCCCATTTGACACCCGCTGGAACTTCCGTTACCGAGCAAGAAATGGTCAATAGACATGACCGAGTAGAGGTTTGTGCGCTAGTGTCATTGGGAGGTCGGTGGTAAGATGATGTTAGTATTAACAGCGTGTGTAACATAGTGAAGTTTATGGGGTGTTAGTAACTGTAAACTGTTTGCGGATGGAGTTGCGGGCAAATTGCAGTTTGAACATTTGTTATCGATTTCAATTTCAGGTACATGCTCATAGGTCTGTCGTTTTGTCATCTTATAGAACTATTGGACCGGAGTCACAGCACGAATACAAAGGCCAATATAATATGAGACAACTGTGTTAAACCCAAATTGTCCTTTTCTGGACGTCGAAATAGGATATACATATACCCAGTTTGTATCATCGTTGGCCTCAGGTGAGCCTACGCTGGTATCTCCACACCTCGGTTAACTCCTTGTCCAGTATATCTTGTTTTTTCTGTCACCCCATTCTAGAATTGTACGTTAACACCCAGGTACTATTATTCTAAATGTGAAACCCGGCAGTTGTAGATTACACGAGGACTCTTGGGATCATCTTCAAATCGATAACAGCACCACGGATCTAAACAGGCGTGACCGGCCGAAGGGGTATGACTGATGGGGTCTTTTTAAAGGCGAGCTCTGTCATCTATTTCGTGACCACCTTTTATAGTCGTGCAGTTTATTCGTCCGGTTTTGTATGCACACTCCCTCGCCCAGTTTCCCGGGGCTAGACTGACTGTGTGCCATCGAAGTAAAATGGGTATCATTCGGACGTTCTAGACCCCATGGAAATGTACATTTTGATCAAAACCCTCGATTAAACCCCCACTGACATACTGCAGCCGTTTGATATAGTCGGTATGATTTGAGCATTTCTAAATCCTTTACACAGCAACGTAGTTTGAGTTTGTCGGAAATACTTCGGTTGACTATATCACCACGATCCGCAAAGGATTATTTGGGTTTTTATGCTTAATCAATCAATCTTATGGAGTAAGGGAGATTGAAACACCTCCACTTTACTAAGTGGGTTCTAGGCGATTGGGTCGGATGCTGGATGGTCTGAAGTGGGGCCGATGTGGATCCCGGCAATCGAAGGACGTCGGGGTGGGGAATTTTGTAAGGGCCGCAAGAACGAAATTCGTCACTTGTCACTACAAAAAAAATATGTACTCTTTGTCTCTTAATCATAGGAATTTACATTGTCGTTAAACTGTGTAACTGACTCGTATTTCAAGTTACCTAGAAATGTTACACAGTCCATGTGACGGACTGGGAGGCATCAGCATACCACTGCGCCAAAAAGAAGTGGAACCTTTGGACTTTGTTATCGGGGAACCTTCTATCATGGTCTATATAGGGCGCAATTCCTATACAGGTATCAGTGAGAAGCGAACACTTAGTGACTAGCCATCAGACAGGGCAGAGGCTGACAACTATTCCCTATGACCCCCGACACGAAAACAACCAATAACAAAAATCCCAAGATTTGACTACAAGACGATCGTATTGCTGTGTTTTATTCCCATGACTCTCTGAAATCTCTCGCTATATTCAACACCAATTTGTAGATATAAATCTACATAGTCTAGTTCTGTGACACTACCCCTTGAGCCTTAAATCATAACTATTCTTCCCTCAAGCTTAGGTCCAATAACCCTCGTCCAATCAACATTCAAATCCTTCACCTTAGAATCATCACACAGCGCCGTCTTCAACCCCGCCCTGCGCGCCCAAATAGCGACAAACTTCCGCATAAGAAGCAACTCGCGCTCGATAATATCATGTTCCTCTGGATCCGTCTCATCGTCATCTGACGTCTCGTACCCATCGACCCCGTGATTATCATTTTCAGGCTTCCGTCCAAACCCAAGTCTCTTAGACAGCCATGTTTTCCATGTGTCTGGCTTCTCTTCGCTGGCATCTTTGATGTCAGATTCAGAAGCAGGTGGTGACTCCGGTTCGTTCACGGGAACCTTGGTGGCGACATCTTGCCAGTGGGAACTCAGGTGGCACCATTTACCGACGGTCTTTAGGCTCATAAAGTATTGCCGCATCATAGCTGACAAAATGATCCCGTTCTCTTCATCTACAATCTCTTCACATTCACCACCCTCCGATTTCACCAACAAGGCGTCGTAACCATCTGTTCAGGGTTGGAGGTTAGTTATGACGTCATTTTAACTAGATCAGATGTGTAGAACTTACCTTTTCCGCGACCCATGTATCCCCGAGTGGCCAACGTGTACTTTCGCTCCATATCGATGGGTTCTCCGCCGAGGGTGGCTTCGACAATGCGTTTCCCAGGTGGCAGCTTAGGATCAAACTTGAAATGGATGTTTGATACCTGTGGGAAACGACCCTCGAGGGCTGGGTACTGCGACACGCCATTCTCAAGGGCACCCCAGATAGCCTTTCCGGTACACCGGATAAAGATAGCGGGGTCTTCAAATGGGAAACAGTTTGTAATGTCTTTCAACAAAATCACACCTGGTGGGTACACCGTGTCACCACGAATAGTACCTGCGGCCATGATGCAAGCATCAGCATCATAATGACCCCGCATAATATCACAAACAAAGTTTCCAATGTTCGACTCCGCCGTCCGCACCGTGCAGAAACGGGCATCAAGTGGAGTTGAAGTCCATCCTATGGGCTTTGCGAGATTCTTCTTGAGAGAAGCGGTAAGCGACTCAACGAGGGCATCGGCTGTAGGGTCAGAGGGTGTGTTTGTGCAGACATCCCGACGAAGAATATCAAAGTCCCACTTTCCATCAGGACGCTTCCAGCCTTCAATGTAGCTGATATTTTTAAAGTCAGTTCCAGAGCGGAGAACATGGGTACCGTTCACATATGAGTGTGCATAGTAATGATCATGGCCACCAAGGATCAAATCGAACAATCCGTCCGTCTGCTCCGCCAACTTGTTATCGTTAGGCTCACGCTGGTGACTGACGCAGATAACCATATCCGCTCCCTCCTCACGCAGCTTTGGTACAATCTCCTTAGCCGTCGCTGTGGCAGAGCGGTATTCAATATTGGGAGGCAACGAGTTAATCGTGCCGAGCCACTCCCGCTCTCCAAGGCCCACAAAGGCAATTTTAAGGCCAGTCGGTGTGGTATGCCAATGAGTCTTCTTAGCGTTTCCAAGGGGCGTGTCTGGGCCAAGAGCTGGGTCGAGTACGTTCGCGAGAAGCCAGGGGAAGGTAGTTTTGCTAGTCAAGTGGGTAAATTGGGCCACGCCAAAGTCGAGATCGTGGTTTCCAACACAAGCCACATCTGTTCCGATCTGATTGAGAACAGGAACCATATGTTCACCTAATTGGGTGGTAAGAGAGAATATCACCGCATGTTAGTCGAGGTCCGACAGGAGACAGGGGTAGGGTAATCAAGAACCTTTAGTCACGGAGCTTTCAAGACTGGGGTTAAAGGCATCGCCGGAAAAAACGGTCACCAGGCCGGTTGACTCGGTTACGGGAGCATTGCGGTATTCATTGACAACGCTGATGAATCGTGAATAGCCACCTACTGGCTCAGAGCTAGCGGCTTCAAGGTGGTAAACGTCATTGTAGTGAAGAATTCGGACAGCGGGATCAGCTTTGCTGGGCCGGTCACTGCTATATGTGATGGAACTGTTGGGTGGAAGGGACATGGCGATGGTGGGGGTGACTAAGGATAGATCTCAATCTATTTAAAGAAACCTATCACCTTATTTCAGATCGGTAGTTAGATCTCGAGTACAATGTGTTAATTAGTAGGATTCAGGATTCACCGTGTGCAACCAGCTCAACAGCCAATCATAGAAGACGCATTTAAGGAGGGGTATTTAGGGTTCAAGCTAGCAAACAGGGCTGTTGCCGCAATGAGATCATTGAATTGTTATCAAAAGGTTGCATTTAAGTTTAGCTAGAATCTATGGTTACACCGTCTTTCTCGAGTCTCCAACAGACCCTCTAAAACCCAGCCAACGTCAAACCGAGGGTAATGAGTCCCGGTACACCCTGGACATAGAGAATCTTCTTTGAACTAGTAGCAGCACCAAAGATACCAGCAACAGCTACACAACCGGCGAAAAACGTACGAATCTCCCGGGCAAAGATGGCGTTTCCGTGGATTAAACTCCACGCAAGACCCGCAGCGAGGAAAACATTGTAAATACCCTGGTTCATACCGAGAACCTTCGTCTGCTCAGCAAATTCGGGACGCAGGTTGAAGGCGCGACGACCGGCAGGTTTCGTCCAAAGGAAGATTTCGAGGACGGAAATGTACCCGTGAAGGGCGGAGAGACCAAGAGCGGCGATGGCGGACATGGTGGTGGGGTTTTGTTGTATTTAGGTGGCAGGGTGATGTGCGACAGGACGACAGGGGATTTCTATTTCTTTGAAATGGAGAAATGTTAGTTTGCTTAGATGTTCACATGATTTTCCACGACATGCATCAGACTAACCAAAAAGGAATAAAAAGGATCATGTACATAAGATGTTCCAGAATCCTAACTTGAATCAACTCGGTAAATAACATTCGGTACAAAAACTCGGCACAAATCAAGCCAGACACGCTCCTCTTTATCTCTTCCACATCCCGTCTCAACAAACCGAAATCCGTCTCCAAGCTTGATGTTCAAAGCTCAATGCACGGCATCCTAGTCCGGCCCACTGTCCGTTCACTTAGGGTTACTGTGTTCCTGAGAAAATGAACCTCGGCTTGCGATGCAGGGGCCTTAGTGATGGTTCGATCGGGAAGGAACGTTTGGAGGTTGGATGAGAGCCATTTGGCGATTTGGAGAGGAAGGATGTTACGCTGCTTGTGATATAAAAGTTTTGAGGGTTCTTTTCTTTTTTTCTTTTTTTTTTATTTGAATCTGACCTTACTGTGTATTCACCTTTCTGAACAAAAATCAAAATGACTGAACGGATTTCCTCTCTCTTGAACCACCTTGCGCCAGGCGCGGCCCTCGCCAAAATTACCCAGAAGAACCCCGACGACATCGTCATTACCTATGCAGCCCGCACGCCTCTTTGCAAGTCTTTCAAAGGCGGCTTCAAAGATTCGCAACTTGAGGATATCATCTTTCTCCTCCTTCAACAAGTTAACCAGCGCAGCAAGCTTGACCCCAAGCTTGTTGATGACATCTGTGTTGGAAATGTAAGGTTCTGGTGAATCCCGTCTTAGTCGCATAGCTTCTAACTTTCTTTCCTTATAGGTCTCCGATGCGAAGGCTTGCTATAAGCTTCGTTGCGCCGCGCTTGCTGCTGGCTACCCTAATACTACATCCGCATACTCAGTAAACCGTTTCTGTTCTTCCGGTCTCAAGGCTACCGCCGATATTGCGCAGGCTATTCAGTGCGGTTCTATCAACATTGGTATCGCTATTGGTGCTGAATCCATGTCAGTTGGCGGCGATAAGATCGATCAGCCTTTCTCAGAGGATGTCCTTTCCCGCTCACAAGAAGCGCGCGACGCTATCGAGCCTATGGGTTGGACCAGTGAGAATGTCGCTAAGGATTTTAAGCTTGAGCGCAAAGTTCTAGATGAGTATGCTGCCGAATCCTACCGTCGCGCGGAAGCTGCGCAAAAGACGGGGTTATTCGACGACGAGATTGTCCCTGTAGTCGCCAAAGTCAAGGGCCCCGACGGGGCGCTCAAGAGTGTAACGCTCACCAAAGATGAGGGTATCCGTCCCGGCACTACGGCCGAAAAACTGGGTAAAGTCCGTGTTGCTTTCCCACAATGGGGTACCGCGACAACCGGTGGCAACGCATCGCAAATCACCGATGGCGCCGCTGCAGTTCTCCTCATGAAGCGTAGCACGGCGCAAAAACTAGGCCAGCCTATTCTTGGCAAATATGTGGGTAGTACAGTGGCTGGGCTTTCGCCGCGCATCATGGGTATTGGCCCGACTGTTGCGATTCCCAAGTTGTTGCAACAGCATGGTCTTACGCTTAATGATATTGATGTTCTTGAGGTCAATGAGGCGTTTGCTACTATGGCGGTTTATACTAAGGATTTCCTGGGTTTGGACCATGCTAAGATGAATCCTCGTGGTGGAGCTATTGCGCTGGGTCACCCACTTGGTTGCACCGGTGCTCGGCAAATCGTCACTGGTTTAAGTGAGCTCCGGAGACAAAAGAAGAAGATTCTCCTCACAAGTATGTGCATCGGTACTGGCATGGGAATGGCTGGTTTGTTTGTCAATGAAGCTGAAGTGTAGATAAGAGAATACCGCCAGGGATTTGGAAGGGTACACGGTACAATGACTAAGCGACTATTACGTATAATTGATTTTAAAATCTACCCCGCAGCTACATGTGTGTTTATTGACATAATCATGACGTTTATCAATCCAACACATTGAATCCCTTGCCTTTTCTCATGTACTCCAACCACTGAATTAGGCACGACCAGATATGTTGAATCGCCTATTGGTCTCCCTATCTTCCTCCACGGAAACCCTCCAAAACCCTGAACAAAGCCCCTAGGTTTGACCTGCGCGCTTAAGCAATGCACTGACGTCGGTGGCTGCCCTTACGCCCGTCCACTATATCTGCATTCCATTATATAAATCAACATTGTCGCATCGCATTCACAGTCGAGATAGTCGACGACGACGACACTAGGCTATTCAATAGCCACTAGTCTTGGACTTATATTGTTTGTTTTTTTCTTGTTTTAGTGCCTAGTTTATATTATGGCGGAGCGCGAAACAAATGAGGCGACGGCCTTGCTGGACAGTGGCCGTGGAGACTCGCGACATGGCACTTTTGATGGAGGAAAAGATGGTCATGACAACAGAAATGGCGAACAAAGTGGAGAGCCGAGTTTTGTGGTAGGCGGGGAGGATACGGAGACGGAGTTTGAACGGGAGCAGACTTTGGGGTTTCGGAGACCGGAGACTAAAAAGGAAGCTTTTGTTATGTAAGGCGCTACTTGCGACAATGACTTCTTGGGAAAATACTAACTGTCGCCGTCTGTCTCCATAGGTACATGCAGTACTACGTGCCATGCACAACATGGCTAGGTCAATATAAGCTCTCCTACGTAAGTGGCGACTTCACCGCCGCCCTAACCATGGCCTCAATCTACATCCCCATGGCCCTCTCACTCGCCGACAATCTCGCGCATCTCCCGCCCATCAACGGTCTCTACTCCTTCTTCTTCGCCCCCCTCGTCTACGCCATCCTCGGCAGCTCCCCACTAATGGTCGTCGGCCCCGAAGCCGCCGGCTCCCTCCTCGTCGGCACCGTGGTCAAAGCCAGCATTGACGCGAACCCCGGCAGCGAGGAAGACGACCAGTTACATGCGCGCATTGCCGGTGTCGTTGCGGGTATGGCAGGTGCGACTGTCCTTATTGCTGGGTTGGCTAGGTTGGGTTTCCTGGATAGTGTGCTCAGTCGGCCGTTTTTGCGCGGCTTCATTTCCGCGGTGGGTTTCGTTATTGCCGTGGATCAGTTGATTCCGGAGTTAGGGTTGGCGGCGCTGTCGAAGAAGACGGGGGCGGCGCATGGGAGTTCATGGGATAAGATTGTTTTTATGTTGAAACATCGGGGGGATATCCATACTATGACGGCGTCAGTGGCGTTGGTCAGTTTCTTGGCTATCATGTTTTTCAGGACGGTTAAGGCCCGAATGCAGCCTAGATACAAGTGGGTTGCCTATGTACCAGATCGTTTACTGGTTGTTGTTGGATCATGTGTTTTGTGTGCTTGGTATAAATGGGAAGACGCTGGTGTGGAGATTCTTGGACCTGTTCGCGCTGGAGCAGGCGGTCTCTTTGACTTCCAATGGCCTTTTACTCCATCCATGATCAAGCACATTCACAGCGGCATGAGCACTTCCTTCCTGATTGCCCTTCTCGGTTTCTTTGAGTCGTCTGTTGCTGCAAAAGGTCTCGGTGCCTCTCCTGAGTTCCCAACCATCGAACTGAGTCCCAACCGTGAACTTGTCGCTCTGGGTGTTGCCAATGTTGTCGGTTCCTGCTTCATGTGCCTTCCCGCTTTCGGTGGATACGGTCGTAGCAAGGTGAACAAGTCAACTGGTGGATCCAGCCCGATGAGTTCCGTCTTTCTCAGTATGATCACCTTCCTTTGCATCAAGTTTATGCTTCCCTATTTCTACTTCATCCCCAAGCCCGTCCTCAGCGCCATGATCTCCGTTGTCGCCTGGTCTCTCATCGAGGAAGCTCCACATGACATTTTCTTCTTCCTGCGGATTAGCGGGTGGACTGAGTTGGCTCTTATGGGTACGATTTTCCTAACTACGATTTTCTTCTCGTTGACTATGGGTATTGCTATTGGCATTGGGTTGTCTCTTTTACAAGTCATTAGACATTCTACACGTCCACGTATCCAGATTCTCGGACGGATCCCTGGAACCAACAGATTTGAAAACGCCGAGACACACGCTGATAGAGTCGAGTTTGTCGATGGCTGTCTTATCGTTAAGATTCCTGAACCTCTCACCTTTGCTAACACGGGTGAACTACGTTCCCGTCTTCGTCGTCTTGAACGTTACGGAGCCATGGTTCATCCTGCTCTTCCATCAACACGTGCGCAAGATAGTAACCACAACATTATCTTTGACATCCACGGCGTCACATCGCTCGATGGCTCGGGAACTCAAGTCCTCGAGGAAATCGTCGCGCAATATACACAGAATGGCGTGGGCGTCTACTTTAGTCGTTGCCCTGCAAAGGGTCACCCAGTACGTCGTCTTATGGAGGAAAGTGGAATTATTGAGATGATTGGTGAAGAAAACATTACAAAGTCGGTTGATGAAGCCATTCGCAAGTCAGAAGCAACCAATGTCTCAGCTAGGGTTTAGTTGTGAATATTGCATAGTTTATAGGGTTATTTATATTATATTCATCTCATACATATTAAATAGATATAATTAGGGTTATGTTCATAGGTACGCGTGCGCGTTGAGTACATATTTGTGTGACGGGGGGTGAGAGCGGGGAGTATATATTGCAAGATTTTGAGATATCATCGCAATTATTTAGTTCGATTCATTAGCCAGTTCTTTCTTAATTAATTTTCCAGATACCATCTGCATTAACCAGAGAGATGTCAGAAGTCCCTAGTGATGAGCGGTTAGAGGAGGTGTTGAGAGAAACCACTAAGACGGCGTGGTCCGGTGGTGAGAAGGAGGCATTGACATTGAACTCCGTACGGTTGAGAACAGCGACAGAGTTGGGCATTGCGCTTGATTTTTTCTCAAAGGGCGATTGGAAGGCCCGGAGTAAGAGCATTGTTCTGGGCGTTGTTGTAAGTTCATTGCGGCTAAGTAGGGTGTTGAATGATTAACTAACCGGTTTTAGGATGACCTGGAAGCCGAGGCTGAAGAGCAACCACAGGAACCGGAGGAAGAGGGCTTAGTCGATCGGACGAAGAAGAATGGCTCGGGGAAGAGAAAGGCTGATGAGGATACAGCCCCTGTGAACAAGAAGAGTCGCAAGGGTAGTATATCATCCAGCAAGACTAAAGCCCAAGAGTCCCCCTCAGAAGAAGAGCCTGAAGGAGCCCCTTCCGACTCGGACTCCTCCGTCCTAGATAGTCCCCCCAAGTCCAAAGGTAAAGGGAAAGTCCCCAAAGCCAAAGGCAAGTCAGACGACTCCACCAACCCACAAATCAAAACCCTGCAATCCCAACTCGTAAAATGCGGTCTCCGCAAATCCTGGGCCCACGAACTCGCCCCCTTCTCCTCCGCCAGCGCCAAAATCGCCCATCTGAAATCCCTCCTCCACTCCATCGGTATGACAGGCCGCTTCAGCGAAGCGCGCGCCAAGGAGATTAAAGAGGAGAGAGAACTACAAGCGGATGTAGAAGAGGTGGAAAGGGTTGATAAGATGTGGGGAGCCAAGGGGGGTAATGACGACACTGGGGCTACGAGGACGAGGAGGAAGGCGGCCCCGGGGAGTTTGAAGATGCAGAAGATTGTGATTGAGGGGGATAGTGAGGAGGATGAAATGGATAGCGAGGAGAGTGATGATGACGATGAGGAAAGCGATGTGGAGTCTGATGATGACGATGATGATGGGAGTGTCGTTATGAGTTCGGAGGAGGAGGAGGAGGAGGAGGATTATGGGGATGAGAGTGATGATTCGCAACCTCCGAAGAAGGCGAAGGGGAAGTCGAAGCCGAAGGCTAAGGGGAAGGGGAAGGCGAAACCGGCGAGACGGGGGAGGAAGGCTGTCGACTCTGATGATGAATCTGATGAAGATACGGCCGGCGATGATGATAGTGAGTAGATTATAGCACACTCACTTACATGACTGAGACATCGAGTCTGTGTTACAACCCAACCATCCTTCATAGAACCAAGCCCTTAATAAGCATATTTTACGCCCACCCAATCAGAACTCCCCACTAACAAGAACAAATGTGCACAATTATGACGTCAAAACTCTTTATATTACAACTATCCTAAATTAAAAACTTAATAAGCGTCCTCCACAATATCTCCTAAAGCAGACTTTCCACTCCGCCGTCTACCAGAAAAGTTACCCGCGATACTCTCACGGGTAGGCTTCTTAAGAGCCTTCTTGCCCACCATGTTAACCTCGTTAGGCAGCGCAACAATGACATTCTTGTCAGTGCCAAACTTGAAGTTATCCGCCATAACATCCTCCACATAACGCTTAATAAGATATTGCGTCTTTCCACCACGCAGCACTCTCCGCAGGTTCCACTCAATGATGTAGGGACCAGTGGCCGTAATGATGCTAGTCTCCTGGGTACCCTCACCCGTGTTGAAACGCGCAGGCGTGAACGTGACAGGCTTCTTCGTCTCATACGCAAACTGCGCTACGTGCTCTGGAGTAAGCGCCAGTCTCCGTGGCTGAGGCTTCTTATCAGCGGCAAACGACCGCTCGAAACCAAGCTTGCCCTCGTTCTTACCCTCCTTTTGAAGAGTGTCGATGAGCAGCAGGTACGTCTTGCACGTTGCCAGCAGCCAGCGACCATCCGCTGACACATCCAAACCGATAATAGGTTCACCAAGAGCTGGAATGTGAGTCTTGGCGTTGATACCGAGACGGTCAAACAGACGGACATCACCCTTGTTGCTGGCAACAGCCATGTAACCCTTCTCCGTGGTCGCTATCGCGGAGAAGTCGTTCTTGGAAACGTACTGCTTCAATTGAGAATCCACCAACTTAGTTCCTGACAAACGGGGATCAACACGGAACAGTGCGTTGTGTGAGATACCAAGGAAAGTCTGCTCGCCGGTCATCTGCGAGAACTTCTTCTCGGGTGCAAAAGTGGTGATGGGGATGTCATCGTGGACATTCCACTCATCGACAACCTTACCGTACTCGAGATCCATGCGGTACAGCTTGTTGGTTTCAGTGCCGTGCTGCAAAATCAGATCGCGATCCTCGTTGTGCAGCATGACCTTCTTGGGACTAAACAGTTTACCGCTGGGGGTCTCAACACGAGAAATGTTGGTAGAGAACTTGAGCTGGTCGTTCTCAGTGTGCTTGAACACACCGATCTTGGATCCACGGACCACAAAAGACCGGTCGTGCTTGTAACCAACGGCAAGCTGTGAGTTGACATGACCGTCGGTCCGCTTCTCTGGTGCGTCATCATCGCTATCCTCCTCCTCGTCACCACTGTGAGCACCAGGAAGATCTTCCTCGTCTTCCTCCTCTTCTTCTTCTTCTTCTTCTGGGTCCTCATTCTCTTCACTATCCTCAACAGTAAGGTCATTGAAGGCATCGGTGATGTAGTCACGCTCAACATCCTTGACCTTGGTCCACTTGATCAAGTTCAGCTGCTCCCAAAGAGCACGAAGAAGACCCTCCTGGAACTTCTCCAGGGTCTGTTGTTCAGTGAAACGCAACAACCAAGAGTTGGCACTGCCGTCAGGCTGGTGCTGGTTGAAGATGAACGAGAGGAACTCAAAGTTGAAGACGGGGTTGATATCAGGCGTAATAGGCATGCTAATCAATCTCGTGCTGCCAGAAACCTCAAGCCAATATTCCCAGCTGCCAACTTCGGTAACAACCGCCGAAACCTTGGAGGCCTTCTTCACAAAAGTACCAGAGACAAAGTCGAAGAAATGCAGCTCGGCTTCAACCGCAACATACTCGTTAATAGCGGGTGGCGCCGCCGCAATCTCCATAACAGCCTCGGGAACGGGCTCCTCCGCATGCTGAGCGTCGTATTCGGCCTCGGCTTCCTCCAGCTGCCTTCTAAGCTCAGCTTCTTCGTCGTCAAGGTCGTCTTCAGCATAGTTTTCAGCGTGCAGTTGAGCAGCAGCCTCTTCAGCCTCAGCTTCGGCATCCAGTTGTGCCTGGATATCGAAATCATCGTCATCCTCCATAACAACAATTGGTGATTCCTCCACGAGAGAAGCTGGGGTGACGTCGGCATTTGCTTGCGCCTCGGCTTGAGCCTTCAATTGCGCAGTTTTTCCGTTCTTGGTGGCAATAGCCTTGGCAAAGACAGCATCAGTTGAGTCGATCGACCGGTTCAGAGTAGGCGAGTGAATGGGAGAAGCTGGGGGAATTGGCTGATCATCGTCAAAGTTAAACTGGGCAAGATCCTCTTCGGTGGCGGTGGCATATGGCTTCTTGTACAGACACTCGTACTGGCAGTGGCAAGCAACCTGCTGGAACTGCGCAATCAGGGTCTCTGGGACGGAAGAGTCGCAAATGAATTCGTAGACGTCGCCGTTGTCGCCGCTCAAATCGCGCCACGCAAGGACAGTCTCAGAAGCCTCGCGCACTTCGACACGGAAGTGCAGGTCCCGGTTAAGCAAGAAGCACTTTTCATCGCGATCCGAAGTCTGGCCGTCGTTTTCCTCGTTTCCTTCCTCCTCGGCGAGCTCCTCCTCGCCTTCCTCGTAGACACGTTGTACGACAAGTTGGTACTGGAACTCTGCGGTCCGACGGATACGGGCAGCGGAGTCCTTAAAGATAAGTTCCGAGTAGCCCTTAGGAGACTGGGGACGAACAAGGTAGAGCTGACCCTGGGGAAGCTCAATCAATGCCTCTTGGTTTCCGGCACCAAAAATAAGTTTGCCAACTACATGATAGACAAGAATAATATGGTTAGTATCTTTATATATCAAGTTGTATAAACAACGTTGTGGATTCCAAACACTCCCTTTGACGTTGTAGTCAACTGAAATGTAACCGCCCTTCTTCCTGTTCCAGCCAACCCTGGACTTAGCGCCATAGCTGTCAAAGTCGTCACGGGCCACTCCGACCTTCTAGGGTGCAAATTTGTGAAGACAACTGACAAAGCGCAAGCGGCCATATGACGAAATGCGTGAAGAAGAGGGGTTAATTAATAAGGGGGGCAGAAGATTGTTTACTTACCACCACGGAGCATAAACATGACGACGGTTTATAGCAGATAACTGCCAACAAAGTCACAAGGGAAAGACGAAAAAAAGGAAAATAACCTCAAAACCAGCAAAAGGGCCAGTTTAGCGACGTAGAACAAATGCGCTGTGGAGGTCCCACTATCAGCAACAACAAATGCAAGGTAAAAGAAGAAGAAAAAACGGATGCGGTTCCGAGCGAACTCTAAAGACAAAGTGACGCCAGTGAGCCAATAAGAAACAGATAACAAGCAGTGATAAGAAAAGGCTGGCTGAAAGGTGCTTGACCTGCCTGGTAGGAACGAGAAGAACAAGCAAGCAAGGGTTCGTCGAAATAGGATGCAATGGGACCAACGACAGAAGAAAATAAGGCGGAGACAGATTGTTTTAGAAGTCTCTAGAGTTGGCTATAGGTATAAGTTAAGGTTATAACAAAATTAGTAGTATACAAGGAGACAAAAGGACACTATATAAGAAAAACGGAAATCGCCAAAGAGTTGAGACGATTTTTCCCGTCCATCTGTACTCAATATAAAGTCATCCAAAGCACCCTTCTGGTCCCCTAGATTCACATGCCAACGCTACTGAATCAACTGAATCATGACTAGCCGCCACACTTTTTTGCCGTCTGCATGTAAGTTGACCCTGATTCCAAGCGCTAAAGCGGAGGCCTGTGGCGGTAACCCACTAATTAGGCTGCAATTTAGAAGGATTTTAGTTTGCACCCAACGTCATTCACCGCTATATTACGCCACACGACAACAAACTTTGCTTAACATTCGAACACATGATAGAAATCCTTATATAACGAACCGCTGCCTATAGATGATTACTGCCCTCCAATTAGTTTAAGTGTCTACTAAATCTAGTGCTTCTTTCCAGCGTTAAAGTTTCCCTCCTCCTTCGTCTTCGTCGCTGTCTCGTTCGCCTTGCTCGTGTAACCATTGACAATCAACTGCGCCACATTCATACCCATCAACGCATTAGTCTCCATCGTTGAGATGAAGGCCTCCATACCAGATGTGTACCACAAACCGTCGTGGATCTGGGGGGACTGGAACTGAGTGCGGGGTAGTTCAATGGGGTACGACCAAAAGACGTCGGGGTGGTACCACGAGATGGGACTGTTTTTACCCGTAAAGGTGTTGGGAATCTTCGTGCCGAAGAGGTCGGAAAGGAACTTGGAGGTCACAACTTCAGGAGAGAAAATCTTCCAGATGATCTCAGTTTCACCAGTGGTGGGGTTCACAGCCTGGCGCAAGGCGTTGACCGAGTAAAACCCGGCAGAGCCAGCGCCCTGTGTTCCCTCCTTGGAAACATCACCAGGGGCCAAACTAGTCAAGACCGTAGTGGGTGCGTCTCCATTGATATTGAAGTACGACGAAGAAAGATTGCGCGGGGTGGCAAAGATAGTGACGTGCAGTCTCATGTAAGGGATCTCAGTCGTCTTGGTATCAAAGATACTCTTGGGAATCGTGATACCAGAGAACTGGAATGGGTTGGCTACAATGACATCATCGAACGCGTTGAGACACGTGCTATGAGCAAGCTTGGTAGCCGGCTTGACAGTGTACTTTCCCGACTTTTTGGAGGTCAAATCAATGCCAGAAATAGCCGTGTTCTTGTACAGAGTAGCATTGGATCTCAGAACCATCTCTTCGAAGATCTGCCAGTTTCCACCGGCGACCTGCGTAGCACCACTAGTAGCCATGGAAACGACAGTCTCCAAACCATGGATATAATCCAAGTTGGCAGCATAGTTGGCACGGGTGGCCGCCTGAATCACTTCGTTGGCATAGTTGGTGTTGATCCCGTTCTGCTGAAGATACTTTCTACCGTTGATGCTCGTATCGCCAAGCAGATCAAGATTCTTGACAGCGTCCGTCAATGAGCTGAACGGGAAAACGGGTGAATCGTAGATCTTGATGAACTTTGCAATCTGCGAGCTAACCAACGACGTGAACTTGGTTGGACCAGTTCCGTAGCGCAGCAAAAACTTGGCGTAGTCAGACCAACTAAAGCCATCTTCAGGCTCATTGAACACAATATCCTTTCCATTCCAAATGACCGTTGACCCAGGAACATCACTGATATCTGGATCCTGGAACGTCAGTCCAAACTCGGGAACAGCCGCATACATAATCTTGTTGGACTCCACAAAGAGAGAAGCCCCAAGCTCAATAGGCAGCGATGAGCTGTTCCACGCGTTAACCGTCAACGTGCGTCCACCAATCCGGTCAGTCTTCTCGAAAACCGTGATGTTCACAGCAATACCAGCCTCATCCGCGAACTTGCGAAGATGGTAAGCCGCAGAGGATCCGGCAGGTCCGGCGCCTTAAATGTGGAGAAAATCGCGTTAGCGGTGTGGGTCGTGCGTGTTGTGGGGCCGATGGATGCCGAAATGTGGGGGCATTCATGTGTAAATGCGACTTACCGATAACCGCGACTTGCTTGACCTCAGAGGTAGCGTAAACAACGCTGTTGAAGAGGGCAACATAGGCGGCGAGAGCAGAGATTGACTTCATGGTGATGGATTCAAACGGAGATGATTAAGGTAAACAAAGTGTCCAAGGGATGAGGTGATGGGAGCGATAAAGTCAATATGCATAGGCTGGAGAGGGCATGGATATATGTATCCGAATGGATAAAGTGTATCCGAGCTGTATGAAGAGGAAATTCCGATGGATGCACACCTACTTTCTCAGCTCTATTCAAGGCTATTGTGGACTGGCTGAACTACACGTCAATTCAAATGCGGAAAGAACCTTATTGACGACAAATCACATCACCTAGCGTAGGTCTTTTGTCAATAGCTATTGTCACGATGTCTCAATAAAACTGCCAAATAAGGTATTCAGTTTCGAGAATCACACGCAAAAGGTCCCCAGAGGTCGGTAATAAATCACGGTCCGAAGGTGATGTATCGCGGTCCGCAGGTGAATGTAAGGCTCGGTCCATAACCGTCATTGAGATCCCGAGCGATGCGTACAATTACCTGATAATGGTGTCATCGTATGATGCGTTAGGGTCTATATAGGGTTTGGATAAGTCGTTAAGATCACCGACCTGACGGAAAGCACGGAAATACCCTTTAAATCCAGAATTCTGAGAGACAAATCCCAAACAGGTCTAAAATTGTCGGAAGCCATGCAGCTATTATGAAACTTAGTCACACAACAGGCTGAGAGATTCTCTGCCGTCGGTGGGTTTTATCAGTAAGCAGCCATGCAACAACGCATATCCAGTACATATACGCAGCAAGCCGACATGAAACTCGGCTCTCTAAAGCAAACCAATATAGCTGACAAAGCCTTGAAAACATCATTAACTCTATCAAAAGAGTTAGCTCCGACAGTAAGCTGCGCCATAAAATAAACTTCGAGCTCATCTTAACATGCCGTAGGGTTAGCAAATATACATGGGTTAGTATCGAGGATCTCCAGCTTTGTTGCCATCGTACAGGAGGAAAACCACCGAAAGTTTTGTCTTTACAGGCCTAGGACACGTTATTCCATGTATTGCCGTATAATTCCCTGAGGCTGTGCATCGGGTAAACCTAGACAACAGGCAGGGCAGAATAGGGCGAGGCTTAAGTAAGATGCGGCCGGAATGAACAGAAAGGGCAGTGAAGACGCAGCGGTGTGAAAGTGATGCGGAAGTTTTCCAAATAGACGGCATAAAGCATGATATACAGTGCTCATCTCCGCTGCCAACCCTCTTGGCGAGGCAGTGGATGGTAAACTTCGTATTGAAGCCATTTTGAGGACTGCTGACATCAACTGATGATGCGTAACAGGTAGTTCACGAGAGCAGGATCAAAAGGTAGGGTTGGATTAGGATGAGGACGTGGCAATGGACGGCCCTGTTATCATGATGATCATGTATAGTATCCACACATATGTATGTACAGGTACACAGACGGACCAAATCGGCCATTCACGGCGCCGATTCCTTGATACGGCTTCCCGCCAAGCCGTTTCTTGGAAGCCTCGGCGCGAGTTACGAGGCACCGAATAGACTCACAGACGAAAGCCACCGGGCATCAAAACTATCAAGACATCAGTGAGCAAGGTCAGGGGTCCCCGACTGCAGATTTAGTGGATGCAGTATATTTTTGTTTCTCTCACTTTGTTGTTGCAGGCGCTAAAGAATACGGAAAAATCGACTGAGAAAAGAAGACCTAAAGAAATACTGGGGAATATGCAGACTGAGCCTTGTGGGGTTCTGTAGCATATTAGCGAGTAGTGGCGAGATGGCGATGATCTGGATTTTGGAGTCTTGAAATGGTCGATATCGATAGAATCGTTAGCCACATGCCAAAATGGAAATCAGACTGCTTATGCTTTTGTCTAGTGTGCTGTCAATGTAAACTTAATAGAGGAGCCCCTGACTAACTGTGAAAACTGCCATAAAGTTGCCTAAGGTTACCCCGCTTGTGGCTAGTTAAAAGTGCTCTTTAAAAGACAATTGGCTACAGCAGGCGACTAACTCCTAGTACAGGAATCGTCTGCTTATTCCTTCTCCACACAACCTCAAACACCACTCGAGCGTACAGGCGTCAGATCGTCCTGGCGAATGTCTTCTATTGGGCGGATCTTCGGCCAGGAACAGAGGATGAAGGAAGTAAGACTCAGTTTTGTGTTTCATCGACACACATCCATACAACTCATTATAGAATGAAGAAATAGAACCAAAATTGCATGAAGATGTCGAGTCGGTACATTGCCGTGGTAGCTAGATACAGTATGTACATATCTCGACGTTATGTATTGAACATTACACCCCCTTTGCTCCACGTGACTGGCGCCGAGAATACAACCGAGCTTCACAAGTTTCCCTGTTTATCGTCTTATCATGCTGTGGCGCCCAGAATAAACATTCAGACACAAGAGGAAACACAATTGGAACTTGACTTTGAACCAACGAATGTACATTTCCAGCAAAACGACTAGTCGAGTATTCCAATCCCTTGAGAATGTGGCAAAAGAAAACATCTCTGATAGAGCCGTCGCAATTCATTCCAGGCATTTTCTTCTTTCCCCCAATTTTGCCAATAGTGGCCATTGGGGGGCTGGTTTTTTGGCGGACCTCCCGTTGCACTGCCTCAGTTGTCCTTGCTGGTTAGATATAACCAACCAAACGGCCAGGCAAGGCTTCAACATGCATGCCGTGATAACGTTTTTGCAGCCGCCCGCTTCAAAGCTCTCTGTTGAGACAAACTACCAGACACAGCGCAAACCGGCCAATCCATTCATCGCCAGACTGTTGTACTACCCGTTCCCTCAGACTGCCAGATGCATTCTGCAAGTTTGATGTGATCTGACGGACTTGGTGTTCATGTATTGCGGATATATCGGTCGGCTTTGGAGTACTGTAAATTTAGCGACCCATTGGCATTGTGCCGTAAGTGGTGAATGCGTGCGCCTGATGCCTGCTTACAGTCGTCAGCGACCCTTGACTCCGGGAACAAACAACGCTAGCCACGCTGCTCATTATCATTGTTGTTTGATATAGTGAACGTCGATTTTCCTGTTTTTTTGTGGGTTTGTCTATCACGAACAGACCTGACTACGACTACAATCAACCAACGGAAACACGGTCAACACGCACACTACATGTTATCTGGTACATCTGCATGTAGCTATGTTGTATTTGCGAGAATTCTTCTGCAGCTACAAGCAAATCCCACATGGAAGTCAAAGAGTTACTACTCTGGTCTGTAGGACCTGTTGCATGCTGTGCATACGCTTGGAGGATCATAGGAGCTGTTTCGAGAGTAAAGCAGATCGTCGCAGAGTTGCACGTATGCACATATGTGTGTGCCTAGCTATTGTAAAAAAAAAAGAAGAATTAGCATAGTAAGTTTGCTTTTACGGTTACGACGACGGACGCTGGTGAAACCAAGTCGCTAAAGATTGGATATATTGAATTGTTGGCTAGACAAATTAACCATGTTTCCATGTGTATGTATGCATTGTCTGTAAATACACGCATGTGTGGTATGTGTTTATATAGACTACCACCAAAAAACGATTCGTTACTCTCTATATCCGACCCAAAACACAAGGCGTGAATATCCCTTCCGAGAGTGGGGCCGAAAATCATGGACCAGCCAATCAATACACTTATCTTCCCGGTCCTCAACCTCGCAGTTCTTAAGCCCGATGTCGGTCATGATTGGCTGCATTCTGCACCTCGTGCATCTGGATCTCGTTCTTTTTACATGCTCTCCTGAAGTCCTTGAAAGAACAGACGAGGGACAAACTACTTCAAGGATTTATATCCGGCCTCGAAGGAAAGAAAGTTGGTAGAGTTTATCTGCTCAGCCCACCTTAGTGACTGGCTTCACATTGGCGGACCAACATCCAAAGCCACATAACTATCTGTCTGTGCACCAACTGTAAATACTCCAAGTCCACGAAGTCAACGCAGGGATACAATTTCGGCTTACGATGATAGTCGCCATCTCTGTAAGTATCATCACCACGTTGCTTCTTTGAGGCGTTATAGTTTCTTTTCTCTTTGTCTTGCGTATAGTGTGTTATAGAAGAAAGCCTGGTGATAGAGCACAAAGAACATCTAATACTACTTTTGGTTTGACAGCCGAGGATGGCAGTGGCGGTGGTTGTTGTTGACTTGGGACGGGGGGCTTGCTGCTGTGGACCGAGTGCTGTACCCGTTTTTGGTGGATATGGCTTAGAAAAAAACCAAGGTTCGCCGCCAGTGGAAGACATGGTGTTTTAGGAAGATGCCATTCAAGTCGCTATCCGTCTTTGTCCACATTCTCCTTTATCTCCGTCACCTTATACTGTTACTTAGCTTAACTATAGAACCACTCTATGCATATGTTCATTCACAGTGTAGATCATTGCAGTAAGCAACCATTGGACATATGAACATCACCTGTTTGTCCAACATCACCAACTGAATCCACATCACCATATCAAAATAACAAGACACTGCGTGCGTGTACACCTTCCCTTAACCACCCAACCACTGAAGTTCCACTGAACTGATACCTTGGCTCTTTCTTTCTTTCTTTGCACACACCAACTGCGGCTTCTACTTCCATGACTGTGTGTACCACAATATCTGGCTGTTGCTGCTGTCTTGTCTTTACACGCCCCTGCCCCTTCTTCTCTTCTCTTCTCCCCTCCCTTCCTGTTTTCTCTTCACCCCCGGGTCTGATCTCCCACGTTCCCTGCTCTCCTTCCCCAGGTGGACCACTTGCCAAACTTCGTAGGCCCCTAGTGCGCTATTACTGTTGTAGGACCACCTTCTGAACAACCCACTGAACCATTTACTGGGTTACTACTCATTCCTGGATCAATGCTCGGTCTTTGTCAGTTTCTTTTTCCTTTCCTTTTTACTCTTCTCACATATTCTCGCTCTCTCTCGACTTTTGCAACTTCCTCCTTCCTTTTTCTCTTTTTCCTTTTTTCTTCTTTCGATTTTTTCGATTTTGTTTGAATTTCGATCCACCTTCTTTTGAATCTCTTGTTTTTGTTCTGCTGTAGTTTTCAAATTGGTGTTCACGCTACCTCGATACTAACTTTGAACCTCACCACCATTATCGATCTTGGTTCGCCTACTTAGCCAATCCCACGTTCGCTCAATTCCACTGTTATCTGTTGTTCCTTCTTAACACCGACGAACATTTTCGCCTTCAAGAGTCAATTGCGACGACCGTCTAGTTGATATTTCGACCCGACAAAACAATAACGACCGAGTACGCCGACTGGATTTTCAAAAGTCGCATTCATAGTACCAACTGCTTGACCGATTCGCGCCATTGCCTTCAAGCGCGAACACTCGACCGACTGGTTCGCAAATTCTTACGATTCCTTCGCCCCGAATATAACATCTAATCCAACGGGGAACGGCTGGTTCATCAACCTCTATACATTCGTTCTGTTAATCGTCTGCTTTTCTTATTCCGAATCGCTCAATTTATTCCCGGGTCTACGATTTGGACGCTTTTTAAGTCGCACTTTATACCGCCAACATCCTTTAACACACATCCGCCAAGATGAGACTATCATTCTCCCTTTTGAGCTTCATGCTCGCCTCCGGCGTCCTAGCCGACTCCACCTCCGCTTCTACCGCTACGCAAACGACAAAGGGTTACCAAGGTCCTTCTCAGACGCCCACTCCAGGCTCACAAACACGAGTCGGCTGCTTCAAGTCGCAGGGCTCTTTGGAAGATCCCGGTAACTACACAGAAACCTCGGTTTCCAGTGGTCTCTGTGGTGTTTCTATTTGTGTCGCTCAGAACTACCTTGTTTTCGCCATGAAGGGCACCAAGTGCTACTGTGGTAACACCTACCCACCAGAGGATACTATCACCGAGGACTCTACCTGCAACTATCCATGCCCAGCGTACCCCTCAGAGGCTTGTGGCTCAATTACCGGAAGTGGTGCTTGGTCCGTCTTCAACAGTGGTATCGAGGTTGATGTTGCCTATGATGAGGACACCAGCTCTTCATCTTCTGCGTCTGCTACTGCTACCTCTGCCTCTTCTAGCTCTTCTTCTGGTATGTCCTTGAAACATGTGATTCATTGCCCATTCGAATCCATAAACTAACAGTCAATGTAGCTTCTACTTCGTCCGCTGCTCTTGCTTCTTCGACCAGCTCCGACTCTGGAAGCAAGTCGAGCAACACGGGCGCTATCGCCGGTGGTGTTGTTGGTGGCGTCTGTGGTGTTGCTGCCCTTGCCGCTGGTCTCTTGTTCTTTATCCGCCAGAGAAGAAACCGTGAAATTGAGGAGGACCACCGCCGTAACGCTGCCGTGAGCGCCTTTATCCATGGCAAGTCCTCACCTGGCGGAAGCATGTCCATCTCGGATTCCAGACTGGACCCTGTCATGGCCCAACGCCGCATGTCAGATGGCAGTATTGCCGATAACGAGGACTACTCGCGGAGAATCCTGCGGGTAAGTTTGTATTCTTTTGTTTGTATCTTTGGTGGGGCGATCACTAACAGTTTGTTCACAGGTTACCAACGCGTAATGACGAGTAAATTATATCCCATTCTATACCTTTCTACGACACATTTCTCGTCGGTTACCCGGCAAAACTCTTCAACCCTTTTCTGATTTTTCTCTATTCTTTTGTATCTTTCTCGATTCCCTGGTCCGTTGGTAGCATATTTAGCGGTTATGCACACCTTATTCGTCAACTGTGGTTGCAACTTTCTCCATGCTCAGTTCAATCCATGATTCTTTCTTGGTGCTTCGTTTGTTCTATAGATGGAGCATCATAGTGATTCACTTTGGTATTGCGCTTGGGTTCGAGACTGTATGTCAATCCAGAGTTTGTTTTATTGCGTCCATTTTTTTTCTCTTTCTTCGGTTATCTATCTGGCGGCGTCCATCTACTTTGTTATTTGATTCCTTTTCCCTGTTATTCAGTCTTGTTTTTGTAAATGTCACGGTTGGGCTTGTCGCGCAATGTTCCGAGGCTTGTCGGTGGGGTCTTAAGAGTAGAGTATCGCTCTACGGTGCAAAACGTAATTTGACATTTGGGGCATTGTGTGGGTTTTCTCGGTCGCATATTGATTGTTCACGGCTCATTTAGTCTTGTATATAGAAATGACATGATCTTGTGGACTTTGATTTCTCTGTGCCAAATCTGTGACTCTGGCGTGACGTTCTTTTTGGTAGTTTCGATCGGCCTTGCTTGGTACGCACATCTGCTACAGTATGTACGTATTTATGTACACCATCCTTCACATTAAAAACGACAATCTACTTCAATCAATGTAATCACTGTAAACACGCTTACTCTTTTAAACATCCGTACCTGCATATGCGATCCACACTCCAGCGGTCGCTAGTATACTTTATTCAAACCAAAGCGATATCCAACGTTAGGGTTATAGACATCACAAAAGGGGTGTGCGTGCATGTCTGGAAATGAGAACAGGGTCACCGGGAAGCATGAGGGGTGTAAACTCGTTTCATGTTGGGGGCTCGGTCGATTAGGCCTTCCTGGGAGGCAACCGATGACGGGTACAACGGCAGCTCTTCACAGAGGAGGGGAAAAGAAAACATAGGATAGGAGCGGCGGTTGGATGAACTTGAAGCGTTAGGGAGGTTGGGGTATGATGTCAGTGATGAGGATCGTCTTTGCTTGGAGGTTTTTGAGATTGGAAGATTGTATGTAGCTGGCGGGTGAGTTTGAGGGAAATCTGGTGATGCTAAGTACGGAGCAAAGAGGCACGTGGCGAGGGTGACGTATACGAATGAATCTAGCCATAACCTTTCAATTGACGTTGCCCTCTAAATATTGATGTTGCACATGTAAATATTCTAGCGCTGCCACCAGAATATATTCCTGCAAAATAGAGTAATGTCAACACTGACTCGGCAGGTGGCAAATGGCTAGCGCGACAGGTGGCGAAAACAATAGCATGCTGCCATTTTGGGACAAGGCTGGTGGGTCGTTGCCCGTTAACAGAAAATAGTTGACATTGATTTCTAGCCTCGCGATATACCACGCGTTGGAATTCCATAGAGGGATAGAAAGCAAGATTGCTTGCGGATACCTTTTTACTGAAAATTACGAGCAAATTGATTATCTAATTACCGATTGACGAGACGGAATTGTTTGTTCATTTTTGCATTGGAATACTTTGCCTGTTTGGAAACTACAAGCTCTTTGATTCGATACACAGAGCTCCCGCACACGATGGCTCTGGCGACACCCCGCATTCGCCGGACGGCGCAAAACACACAATACACGTATGTTTTTGATCCGTAAGAGTTAGACCGAATCCGCAAGCTAACAATAGCAGATACGATCTCCAACGCCGATCCCACGATATCAAAACCTACCCTATTCTCTCGCCCCAAGGCGCCACTATCCTCCTCTATGGCCACGACAATGGTCTTACTCTCGTCTGGCGTGGCGGTCGCCGTCTTAACATCGCCAAGCACAATACCCAGTCACCATCCGCGACACCTGAAGTCCCCTCCGAAGATGACGGCGTCATGATTCTCGACTCGGACGACGAAAAGCCAGCAACGAAGAAGGAGGCGCAAAAGCCATTTGTTGACCAGCCGGAGTTTGAAGAGGGTTCTTGCAATGATCCCTATCCCGAGATAATACAGACTTTGGACTTGTCGCTAGGAACTGCGGTTTTGCATATTGCGGTGCTGCCTATGACGCCGACGAGACCAACAGATGAGAGCGCTTTTGCTGGTGCGGAGGTTTTGGCGGAAAAGATGGTCTTTGTGGTCAGTTGTGCGACTAATGATGTGTACCTTGTTTCAGTCCCACTTACCCCACCATCACATGAGAGCAAGGCGCGTGCAGAGTTACGGAATGGGCTTTTGGCTGATATGGCGGGTTCGGGGACTTGGGGTGAAACGGTGACGTTGCTCAGTGGTCAAGTTGCGCCGAGTAGAGGTGTTGCTATTGGATTGGTTAAGCCTAAGGCCGGAGACAAGCCTGGAACAAAGACTCGGGTTATAGTGGCAGCGCACAGCAGGGAGGCTAACGGTACCCTGAGATTATGGGGACCAGAGCTGGAGAGTGTCACAAGTAAGAAGGCTGTGGCGTTGGAACCTTTCCAGACAGAGTATCTTGCAGGGCCTTTGTCGGCGGTGGCATTCAATGCGACGCATACTACTCAGCTGTTAACAGTACAGCCACAACAAGGTGTTCGGATCTACGACTTTGCGGCCTCGCCTTTCCCATGGGATGAGCTTGATGGGCCATTCCCGAACCAGGGGTCATGGCAACTTTCACTTTATGCGCCATTCGCCAAGGGTTTCCCTGTTCGGAAATCCATCGTTGATGCTGCTTGGATTGCCTCGGGCAGAGCCATCTTTGTTCTTCTGGCTGACGGGACTTGGGGTATCTGGGATGTCGAAGGTGCCAGCCCTAAGAGCTCTAACCTTCTGGGTAAGAATTCCTCGGGAATTCTGGGCGGTGGTGTCACTAGCTTTGCTGTTACTGGGCAGATCGAGGGAACTTCGCTTCTTAGAGCAACTGACCAGGATGGCCGCGTTCCTATCCGTGGCAACTCTGTAGTTACGCCTGGAAAGTTGGCGAGTATTCAAGGTGGGATCACTGTCTCTCCTATCCCCGGCCCATTGGGCTCTAACCTCGACGAAACTGTTGCGGTTTGGATTTCCTCGTGCGAACACATTTGCGTTATCCCCGGTATTCTGCGTTTCTGGGATGCTCAGCTTCGGCAAAAGTCGACTGGTGCTTCGAACCTCTTCCCTGGATCCACACCTTCGCGCATGTTCAAGATCCAGGAACTTAACACGGGTCTCATGGGCGAGCGCTGCATGGGTATTGCTAACATCCCCTTGAACCATGGTTCATCGGACAAGACTAGAGATACTGAGGTTCTCACGTCCGGTCTCCCTATCGAACTTGCGGTCCTTGGCGAATCCCGCCTCGTGGTTGTCCGTAGCAGCACCGAGACCACCACTAACGCTTCCGGAAACCTGGTCGTTCGTAAACGCTTCGGCAAGCGCAACTATGCCTCTGCCCTTGTCGTTGATCGTACTGATAGGTCGACAACGCTCTTTAATCTGAACCCTGGCAAGGCCGGTACCATTAGAGCGCCCAAGGCTATCACGGCGGCGCCAAAGCCAGCGGAGGAAGACCCTATGATTTCTGCGGGGGCGTCATTCCCCTTTATGAAGACTTTGACGGCCGCGGCGGATGTGGGTGAGGAGGATACCGAGAGAGATATTGAGGAGGAGATGCTGGATATTATGGAGATTGACCGGCAGTTGGACACGTTGGAGGACTCCAGGGGAGGAATCTCGGGGTAGAGAATTTGGTTGAATTAATACCCATAGTTTAGATTTCTGCGTCTTTTTTTTTCTTTCTGCTTTTCTTATTTTTTTCATAATTCCGCACGGCTTGGTGGAGCACAAGGCGAGATCCATCCTTGATCCAGCTCTGTATTCCGAGCGGTATATCAACTATATAGTCTTGACGAGCCTCGAAAACGGGTCTTTCTTTCTTTGAGAGGGAGATTGAGATTAGTAGGGCGCGGCACGGGACTATCCAATCTGTGTCTGGACGGGCTTGAGACCTTTGGGTTTTGAGACGGACGGGTGGGGTTTTTTGCTATGGCTTTGGGTTGTAGCGAGGCCTGGTTGGGACATTGTGATTTGTGATTATGTGTAAATGTGTGTGTATGTTTGTGGAGATGAAGAGTGTACTTCTTTTTTACTATGTTGAAGGGTTAGTCGAATCGAAGATGGAGATGTTGTGGTGGAAAGGCCGTTCAAATGTATTGTCTTTAGCCAGGGTGAGGGCTGTATGTTTTTGACTCTCAAGAAGTATAGGTACATACTCAACTGTGGAGGCATTTTGTTGTCACACATCAGCATATCACCATGTCAAAAATAAGTGGTATCTTGGAACTTGGTTGTGGGTGTTTGCGATATCAGGGACTATGAGGGATAGTGTGCTGTTTATAAGGGTATTGAAGGAAAGTGTGAGAGTACCGGCATCTAGAAGTATCTACAAATTAGGGCACATGTCAATAATAAGATGGGTTGTACATATATTAATGTTCTGGTTTATAGTAATGTATGTATGTACATGTATAAATAGTGCTGCTCTTCATTGTGTTTTGTGAGACGTACAGACCCACTTCAAGACTGTCAACTTATAACCCCTGTCAACAGAGGTGGACACCAGGCGGCACGTCCCGAACTTTAGTCTGCTTGTGTTAGTTTGACAGCTGAGGCCCTGTAGGTGTGGGGAAGCCCTTCAAAGAAGGATAGCGAGGGGGCTTACGGGATCAGTGTTGAAGAACAACGAACTCGGCCGAAGCGCCGAAGTCGAGATATGGGTATATATTTCGGGATGTCCACGTTGATCAATTAGGTAGTTAGCCTTACACTGCTCATGAATAACCGAGTATTGCGAGGTCTCTCATTATCCGGTTAGTGGCATCTAATGGAATCCCGTTGTTAGGCGTTTCGTGGTTGTATCTTGCTTACTTCTGGATGGGTCCACTTCTCGTAGCCCAATGACTTGATAACACACATTCAATTGGTTTTTCCTGCAAGGCAGGTGGATCACACCCATGGGCCTTACTTTGGGTGTAGGCTTTTGTGTTCCAACCGAATCCTACGAGTTTAAGCGGGAACAACCGTATGTATGTATGTATATATGTATGTACATACTATTTCGTGATGACGACCTACGATTTTGTACATATGTAACAACAAGGGGCCAAAAGTGAATCATCAAGGCTCTTGGCTGTTTGCCTTGTTAACATGAGAAATACATGGTGCGTGGAAAAAAGAACAACTAACATAGCCTTTTGAAGACATTTAATGTCACTCCACGTAACACCAGATTTCAAAGATCCCAAACTTGAAAATACAGCGGGAGAATCCAGTGCCATTTCGTAGGAACCCTTTGTAAGGTGGCTGTGGTTAGGTCCTTCGAACACAAAGTGATATACACAGGTCTAGATGGATGTGGCTTATAGGGTGCATATGCAGAGTAGACGTGTAATATTCCCACCGCAAAATCACGGTTCTCTCCGCACGATGAGGTTACAAGAAAAATGGGGGCTGATTCCTCCAGTGTGACGGACTGGGAGGCATCAGCATACCACTTCGCCAAAAGAATTGGTACCTTTGGACTTTGTTACTAGTGCTGTTGTATCAGGGACTATATAGGAGGCAATTTCGTATACAGTGAGAACGAACACTTAGTGAGCAGCCATCAGACAGGGCAGAGACTGACATCTTGTTCCTCACACAACCGTACCATGGAAGGAATTATCGCCCAATTCTCCTCGGGTCTCATCATGCGGGGCACAAACACATCCCTGCCGTAGGAATACATTGTGATTAGTTTGCATATGGGCTCTACAAGCCACAAACATGTACACCAATGTATCTACATACACATGTACATACATATGTGTGTATGTATGGATATAGATTGCTTTGTCTTTGAGGTGTCTGTCTGGTATAAACTCATCAAGAGCTCTCAGAAACTAAGTCGCGCAAGGCTCGTCTTGTCTGTCTTCATTTTACTCGCAGTTCTGCGAAATAAATAGGAGCACATGGCATGCCAGTTGTTATCTGTTCTCCTCGTCTATTTCTCGTGCTGAAATCTGACCACTCGGGAACCTACGATCGCTAATCTTTCCCCACCTTTTCCTATGTACATATGTATGTATGTACATCTCGGCCATTATAAAATGGCAGAATTGTTCTCTTTTAGGTCCCTAGGATTCGGTTAGAAAACAAAACCTGTACATACCCAAAATCAAGCCCAACAGGCGTGAGCCCCCTCACAGAAAAGGCAATTGAATATGTGCTGACAAGTCATTGGATTCTGAGGCGTGGCCCCATAAGGAAGCGAAGAAGATACAAAAGCGAAATGCCTAACGACGGGATTTCGGTGGATGCCACCAATGAGCTTACCAGAAACCGAGTCGGTTCACAGGTAAATGAGCAAAAATATATATATAGATGTATATGTGCGCCCAAAATGAAGCGACATGTACCATATTCTGCTCAGTTCGTCTTGGTTGCATCTCTAACTTTGACAAAGTCAACCGTTCTGTTGTACTGTTTGTTTGGCATTTGCCCTTATACTTCTTGTTATGCCACCTTCAATAGTTAATGCGGAAAATGTGGCTGGTCCCATCTTGGGCGGCTTGCAGTTGGCCGAGGCTCTTGCGAGACCGATCCGGAATATCTGTGTGTCTAGCCCTGAGTGCCTCGGCCACGTACAGGTTATCGAAAGGTTGAAATTGCAAATTCAGAATGTCATTTCTCTCTTGACTCGGGAATCTTTCACCTCAATGTTAGCTTTGACCACTGCATCACAAGTTCTCAGTGAGTTGTTGCATCAAGCGCCTTGGAATAACAACTTAGACGACACAGCGCCCAAGTCAACCTCCATCCATGATAATGCGGCCTCCGTCCTACAGAGAATGAATGCCATGGTTCTTCAACTTCAACCACCCGGAAATGAAGATAATGCTCCCTATTGCTTTACTGGGGCTGCGGTAGCTTCTTCTAACCCGCCTGTGGCGACTACTATCGATTCACCTACTGTAGCAATGTCTGGACTACCCATCGTTAGTACCTCAGATCCATTGCAGGTAGATAGGAAGGTGGTTACTGCCGGCAAAATCAAATACACGACATGCGACAAACAATGGTACAAGCACGTCCAGTTGATACTCGAGAACACCAAAAGCTCCCTTGAAGCAGAGCTAGAGCGAGCGCGCAAACAAAAAGCAGACAGAATCCATCACCATATCGTCTTCCTGAATCTTACCACTCCAGTTAACTCTTCGGACCAAGAGTTTGCATCAACCCAACTGTCCAGAGCCGGATGGTGGGAATGGAACAGCGCCGAGATTCTTTATCAGTATATAGAAGATGACGCCCATAACAAATTCAGAGTTGCTTGGTTCCACGGCGGAGGTAAGACTGAAGACGCTCTATTTGTACTTGTACTTGACAGGACTAACTTTTGGTTTAGGTGGTACTGGCAAATCAGTTTAGGGTAAGTTATTTCCCATGAGCATAGTTCAAAGGGGTGACTAACATATCGATTCAGTGCTGCTATAAAAGCAAAGTACAAAAATACCCTTTGAAAACCGTCGTCAGTATCCACGCAGACTCGTCGAAACCGCTATCTTCAACCGATGTCCTCCAACCCCTAGCGCATCAGTTGTTGAGAAAGGCCGGTGCTCGCCGACTATCTGAAGGCACAATACAGCAGTTTCGGAATCTATCGTCAGGTAGACCAATGGTCAATCCTGAACTTTTGGAACGCGTGATTGCAGAATGTCTAGATCACCAACAAGTTGAACTCATTGTCGACGATGTTCAAGAAAATGACCCGGGATATGTAAGCTGTACTAAATTACTTCGAAGGCATAATCAGATCAGGGTCTGGTTTCTCTCGCAGGCCAAGATTCCCGCAACGATTGATTCTGATTTCGACAAAACACACACACACATCGGAATCATCGCAAAGCAAGTCTTCATGTCTACAGAAATGAAGGCTTCACTCGTCGCCGAAGCCATCAGAAACAACCATATTCTGGGAAAGTTCGAGCATGACATACTCGAGACAATGCCCCAAAGGTAGGTGCTCAAAACCCAAACACACCCATATGTGATCTAACTATTCATGTTTTCCATAGCTACGGTCTCGCGCGCCTATATCTTGCCTGTCTTGCCGCAAAATCGCCATCGAAGTGATGTCCATTTTCAATGCGTCACCTCTTACCCGCCCCAATTCAAAGATACAATGGAAAAGCTGCGAAACAGACAGTCGAAAGATGAGTTTTACACGGCTTTGATTGTCGGAGTAGCTGAGCCATTGCGTCAAACTTTGCCAAGCCACTTGCTATATCTACTGCGGAAGTGGCACTGGAAAACGCCAAGGGACGATGACTCAAACGAACCATACTACCGGCACTAGCGAAAGTTTCCTTCATGAACTCGTAACAGAACAAGAGGGAGTATACAGACTTACTGACCATCCTCCAAGTTGGCTATGCTATCCTACATAGAAAGCCTACCTTCAGTTGAGGTGAGCAAGTTTCTAACTGAGGCTCTCCTTTGCTATGGTCATTTTGAAAAGGTAAACGCGGAACGATTCGCGAGACTATGGTTTCTGTGTTTCCCTGGATCTGCCAAGTACTTTCGACGGGCTGTCGCTAGTGAAGCATATTGGAAAGATGCTGTGATGAAGAAGGTGCCAGAGGCCTTCATGAATGGCCCGCCGGGAGATATGTTCAAGGCCTGGAAGGATCATGCGGCTCTAGTCCAGTCCGCGACATCCACTGATAGATTAGCCATCGGAGCTGGTGAAGCTACAGTTGCGTGTATTGATAAAGGAATGGGAGCGATGCATGTAACTTTCTGAGATGGTATTTTTGGTGGGTCGAGTGGGATGAAGAAGGGGGTTGTTCAGAGTTCTTTTATGTGGTCCTATGATGGCGGAATCTGGTGAAACTGTTTTGGTAGTAGTCTATAGTTTGATAGTTTGATTTGGTATAAATGAGATAACAGTTCGTGTATTCACAAAACGTCTATTCAACACCGCGATCATAAACTCGAGGTTTAGAGGTTCCTGAGCGTTTGTGTTTGGAATGAGTTTGATAGGATTTCATGGAGCTCAATAAGATGGTGTAACTTGTAGTCTTGACTGTCACATGTCAAATTCCCTGCACCCATGAATGTCTAACACCGTCTCTTGGCGGGCTCGGAGACATCAGCATACGACTGCGCTAAAAAGAAGTGGAACCTTTGGACTTTGCTACTAATCATGGTATGTATAGGGTGCAGTTCCTATACAGTGAGAACGAACACATAGTGAGCAGCCATCAGACAGGGCAGAGGCTGACAGAAAGCCAGCCACAACAGTAACACTGATGGGAGTGACCACAAAATAAACTGCGACTAGAAAACGCACTTTGCCCACCAAACCCGTCGCCCTCATGTATTCCTCGTCGGCGAAGCTAGACAGCATTTTTACCTGTGAAGCCACACAGCAATGCTAAATAAAAGCGCCTCATTGTGGTCCCTGATGACCGACGAAGCTAAACAACATTCTTACCACTACACCCCCTGTCAAAAGATTCATGGCAGTGACAGATTTAGTGAGCAGTCTCGGGGTCCTGCGACTATGAGTTGAACTACCGACAAGGGCACACGCACGACGGCTCACGCGACAGACATTAGTTCAGTTGATATTCCAAAAGTATTTTTGGACGTGGAACATTCATTCCTTTAACGACGTATGAGGTGAGACCACCGAATCTCAATCACAAACTTCACATTAAACAGCGATGGCTTCTTCTACAGCCGAGCTACGTCCATTTCGTCACCTCGACTGCCGCGATTGCACTTTTTGCGCATTTTTAAACGCAAACCTGAATCCAAGCGCATATTCTGTTCGCGGAAAACTGAGAAGACAGGGACGTTGGAGCAAGCTCAACAGCTACTCGATGTAATGGCAATAACATGTTGCGATGCCTTGATCGCATCTTGAATCTCAAGTCTATCCCATCTGATCTATGCGACGATATCGATCTTGCTAAAAATCGCACCAATGAGTTGCGCGATTGTTTGGCGAGTATTCATGTCTTCGGATTGGCCAGTGATATTTTGGCAGCTAAGGACACACAGTTAGCATTGACATGTACGATCTCCCTACTGTCTACACTGCTTGTTCACATGATCTGTCTCCTGCACCCCCAATGGCTATACGTCAGCAAGAAGGAGGTCTTGAGAGACCATCACTGGCTAATAGACATGATACCCATGTTTTAAGTGTTGAGGTTCCATGGGAGAACCCTGAAGCTTTGTCCTACCCCAAAACATTGAGCTTTCGGAGACACAACGACTACACTGTGACAAGATTATTTCCCGAGGCCGGTTTGACGAACTTCGAAAATTGGTGTCCGCCATGGAGAAAACCACGGCTTTGAACTATCTATATTGGTCACGACGACAGACGGGACCCCTTCGACAGGGAGTGTTACATTGTAATTCACTCCTGCAAAAGATCACTGGTTACTGCAAAAATGAAGACGAAAGAAGGCTTATTGCCTCTGTGTCCACTGAACTAGCGCCCGCTGAAAGTGATACTAACGAGGGATTCGCTGGGATTGACGAACGTCTCAAAAACCTTTATCCCACAATCATGTTTAAAGTGGGCCGATGGATGGGTCAGGAGTTTCGAGACTTTGCCTTGGTAGTGCTGTACCACTATTAAATGCTGGCTGGGTGAAACGGGAATGTGGTTCATGAAGTCTGAACAGTATCAAGCATGGTACAATGCTTCTGTAGGAAGCGACCACCGATTCTTGTGGTGTTTGGGTGGTATCGGAATGGGCAAGTCTGTTCTCACGTAAGTTCATTTCCCAACGGTTTTGGTAATCATCAAACATAGTCTCGATGAAGGCGACTGGTGACGGCACGTCTAAAATCAGATAAATCGTGAGTCTATGTTTGATGATTACCAAAACCGTTGGGAAATGAACTTACGTGAGAACAGACTTGCCCATTCCGATACCACCCAAACACCACAAGAATCGGTGGTCGCTTCCTACAGAAGCATTGTACCATGCTTGATACTGTTCAGACTTCATGAACCACATTCCCGTTTCACCCCAGCCAGCATTTAATAGTGGTACAGCACTACCCAAGGCAAAGTCTCGAAACTCCTGACCCATCCATCGGCCCACTTTAAACATGATTGTGGGATAAAGGTTTTTGAGACGTTCGTCAATCCCAGCGAATCCCTCGTTAGTATCACTTTCAGCGGGCGCTAGTTCAGTGGACACAGAGGCAATAAGCCTTCTTTCGTCTTCATTTTTGCAGTAACCAGTGATCTTTTGCAGGAGTGAATTACAATGTAACACTCCCTGTCGAAGGGGTCCCGTCTGTCGTCGTGACCAATATAGATAGTTCAAAGCCGTGGTTTTCTCCATGGCGGACACCAATTTTCGAAGTTCGTCAAACCGGCCTCGGGAAATAATCTTGTCACAGTGTAGTCGTTGTGTCTCCGAAAGCTCAATGTTTTGGGGGTAGGACAAAGCTTCAGGGTTCTCCCATGGAACCTCAACACTTAAAACATGGGGTATCATGTCTATTAGCCAGTGATGGTCTCTCAAGACCTCCTTCTTGCTGACGTATAGCCATTGGGGGTGCAGGAGACAGATCATGTGAACAAGCAGTGTAGACAGTAGGGAGATCGTACATGTCAATGCTAACTGTGTGTCCTTAGCTGCCAAAATATCACTGGCCAATCCGAAGACATGAATACTCGCCAAACAATCGCGCAACTCATTGGTGCGATTTTTAGCAAGATCGATATCGTCGCATAGATCAGATGGGATAGACTTGAGATTCAAGATGCGATCAAGGGCATCGCAACATGTTATTGCCATTACATCGAGTAGCTGTTGAGCTTGCTCCAACGTCCCTGTCTTCTCAGTTTTCCGCGAACAGAATATGCGCTTGGATTCAGGTTTGCGTTTAAAAATGCGCAAAAAGTGCAATCGCGGCAGTCGAGGTGACGAAATGGACGTAGCTCCGGCTGTAGAAGAAGCCATCGCTGTTTAATGTGAAGTTTGTGATTGAGATTCGGTGGTCTCACCTCATACGTCGTTAAAGGAATGAATGTTCCACGTCCAAAAATACTTTTGGAATATCAACTGAACTAATGTCTGTCGCGTGAGCCGTCGTGCGTGTGCCCTTGTCGGTAGTTCAACTCATAGTCGCAGGACCCCCGAGACTGCTCACTAAATCTGTCACTGCCATGAATCTTTTGACAGGGGGTGTAGTGGTAAGAATGTTGTTTAGCTTCGTCGGTCATCAGGGACCACAATGAGGCGCTTTTATTTAGCATTGCTGTGTGGCTTCACAGGTAAAAATGCTGTCTAGCTTCGCCGACGAGGAATACATGAGGGCGACGGGTTTGGTGGGCAAAGTGCGTTTTCTAGTCGCAGTTTATTTTGTGGTCACTCCCATCAGTGTTACTGTTGTGGCTGGCTTTCTGTCAGCCTCTGCCCTGTCTGATGGCTGCTCACTATGTGTTCGTTCTCACTGTATAGGAACTGCACCCTATACATACCATGATTAGTAGCAAAGTCCAAAGGTTCCACTTCTTTTTAGCGCAGTCGTATGCTGATGTCTCCGAGCCCGCCAAGAGACGGTGTTAGACATTCATGGGTGCAGGGAATTTGACATGTGACAGTCAAGACTACAAGTTACACCATCTTATTGAGCTCCATGAAATCCTATCAAACTCATTCCAAACACAAACGCTCAGGAACCTCTAAACCTCGAGTTTATGATCGCGGTGTTGAATAGACGTTTTGTGAATACACGAACTGTTATCTCATTTATACCAAATCAAACTATCAAACTATAGACTACTACCAAAACAGTTTCACCAGATTCCGCCATCATAGGACCACATAAAAGAACTCTGAACAACCCCCTTCTTCATCCCACTCGACCCACCAAAAATACCATCTCAGAAAGTTACATGCATCGCTCCCATTCCTTTATCAATACACGCAACTGTAGCTTCACCAGCTCCGATGGCTAATCTATCAGTGGATGTCGCGGACTGGACTAGAGCCGCATGATCCTTCCAGGCCTTGAACATATCTCCCGGCGGGCCATTCATGAAGGCCTCTGGCACCTTCTTCATCACAGCATCTTTCCAATATGCTTCACTAGCGACAGCCCGTCGAAAGTACTTGGCAGATCCAGGGAAACACAGAAACCATAGTCTCGCGAATCGTTCCGCGTTTACCTTTTCAAAATGACCATAGCAAAGGAGAGCCTCAGTTAGAAACTTGCTCACCTCAACTGAAGGTAGGC
Source organism: Huntiella abstrusa (assembly GCA_025685495.1). Lineage (NCBI taxonomy): Eukaryota > Fungi > Ascomycota > Sordariomycetes > Microascales > Ceratocystidaceae > Huntiella > Huntiella abstrusa. The sequence goes on from JAJNMT010000040.1 coordinate 339,824, forward strand.
TTTCTATGTAGGATAGCATAGCCAACTTGGAGGATGGGTCAGTAAGTCTGTATACTCCCTCTTGTTCTGTTACGAGTTCATGAAGGAAACTTTCGCTAGTGCCGGTAGTATGGTTCGTTTGAGTCATCGTCCCCTTGGCGTTTTCCAGTGCCACTTCCGCAGTAGATATAGCAAGTGGCTTGGCAAAGTTTGACGCAATGGGCTCAGCTACTCCGACAATCAAAGCCGTGTAAAACTCATCTTTCGACTGTCTGTTTCGCAGCTTTTCCATTGTATCTTTGAATTGGGGCGGGTAAGAGGTGACGCATTGAAAATGGGACATCACTTCGATTGGCGATTTTGCGGCAAGACAGGCAAGATATAGGCGCGCGAGACCGTAGCTATGGAAAACATGAATAGTTAGATCACATATGGGTGTGTTTTGGGTTTTGAGCACCTACCTTTGGGGCATTGTCTCGAGTATGTCATGCTCGAACTTTCCCAGAATATGGTTGTTTCTGATGGCTTCGGCGACGAGTGAAGCCTTCATTTCTGTAGACATGAAGACTTGCTTTGCGATGATTCCGATGTGTGTGTGTGTTTTGTCGAAATCAGAATCAATCGTTGCGGGAATCTTGGCCTGCGAGAGAAACCAGACCCTGATCTGATTATGCCTTCGAAGTAATTTAGTACAGCTTACATATCCCGGGTCATTTTCTTGAACATCGTCGACAATGAGTTCAACTTGTTGGTGATCTAGACATTCTGCAATCACGCGTTCCAAAAGTTCAGGATTGACCATTGGTCTACCTGACGATAGATTCCGAAACTGCTGTATTGTGCCTTCAGATAGTCGGCGAGCACCGGCCTTTCTCAACAACTGATGCGCTAGGGGTTGGAGGACATCGGTTGAAGATAGCGGTTTCGACGAGTCTGCGTGGATACTGACGACGGTTTTCAAAGGGGTATTTTTGTACTTTGCTTTTATAGCAGCACTGAATCGATATGTTAGTCACCCCTTTGAACTATGCTCATGGGAAATAACTTACCCTAAAACTGATTTGCCAGTACCACCTAAACCAAAAGTTAGTCCTGTCAAGTACAAGTACAAATAGAGCGTCTTCAGTCTTACCTCCGCCGTGGAACCAAGCAACTCTGAATTTGTTATGGGCGTCATCTTCTATATACTGATAAAGAATCTCGGCGCTGTTCCATTCCCACCATCCGGCTCTGGACAGTTGGGTTGATGCAAACTCTTGGTCCGAAGAGTTAACTGGAGTGGTAAGATTCAGGAAGACGATATGGTGATGGATTCTGTCTGCTTTTTGTTTGCGCGCTCGCTCTAGCTCTGCTTCAAGGGAGCTTTTGGTGTTCTCGAGTATCAACTGGACGTGCTTGTACCATTGTTTGTCGCATGTCGTGTATTTGATTTTGCCGGCAGTAACCACCTTCCTATCTACCTGCAATGGATCTGAGGTACTAACGATGGGTAGTCCAGACATTGCTACAGTAGGTGAATCGATAGTAGTCGCCACAGGCGGGTTAGAAGAAGCTACCGCAGCCCCAGTAAAGCAATAGGGAGCATTATCTTCATTTCCGGGTGGTTGAAGTTGAAGAACCATGGCATTCATTCTCTGTAGGACGGAGGCCGCATTATCATGGATGGAGGTTGACTTGGGCGCTGTGTCGTCTAAGTTGTTATTCCAAGGCGCTTGATGCAACAACTCACTGAGAACTTGTGATGCAGTGGTCAAAGCTAACATTGAGGTGAAAGATTCCCGAGTCAAGAGAGAAATGACATTCTGAATTTGCAATTTCAACCTTTCGATAACCTGTACGTGGCCGAGGCACTCAGGGCTAGACACACAGATATTCCGGATCGGTCTCGCAAGAGCCTCGGCCAACTGCAAGCCGCCCAAGATGGGACCAGCCACATTTTCCGCATTAACTATTGAAGGTGGCATAACAAGAAGTATAAGGGCAAATGCCAAACAAACAGTACAACAGAACGGTTGACTTTGTCAAAGTTAGAGATGCAACCAAGACGAACTGAGCAGAATATGGTACATGTCGCTTCATTTTGGGCGCACATATACATCTATATATATATTTTTGCTCATTTACCTGTGAACCGACTCGGTTTCTGGTAAGCTCATTGGTGGCATCCACCGAAATCCCGTCGTTAGGCATTTCGCTTTTGTATCTTCTTCGCTTCCTTATGGGGCCACGCCTCAGAATCCAATGACTTGTCAGCACATATTCAATTGCCTTTTCTGTGAGGGGCTCACGCCTGTTGGGCTTGATTTTGGGTATGTACAGGTTTTGTTTTCTAACCGAATCCTAGGGACCTAAAAGAGAACAATTCTGCCATTTTATAATGGCCGAGATGTACATACATACATATGTACATAGGAAAAGGTGGGGAAAGATTAGCGATCGTAGGTTCCCGAGTGGTCAGATTTCAGCACGAGAAATAGACGAGGAGAACAGATAACAACTGGCATGCCATGTGCTCCTATTTATTTCGCAGAACTGCGAGTAAAATGAAGACAGACAAGACGAGCCTTGCGCGACTTAGTTTCTGAGAGCTCTTGATGAGTTTATACCAGACAGACACCTCAAAGACAAAGCAATCTATATCCATACATACACACATATGTATGTACATGTGTATGTAGATACATTGGTGTACATGTTTGTGGCTTGTAGAGCCCATATGCAAACTAATCACAATGTATTCCTACGGCAGGGATGTGTTTGTGCCCCGCATGATGAGACCCGAGGAGAATTGGGCGATAATTCCTTCCATGGTACGGTTGTGTGAGGAACAAGATGTCAGTCTCTGCCCTGTCTGATGGCTGCTCACTAAGTGTTCGTTCTCACTGTATACGAAATTGCCTCCTATATAGTCCCTGATACAACAGCACTAGTAACAAAGTCCAAAGGTACCAATTCTTTTGGCGAAGTGGTATGCTGATGCCTCCCAGTCCGTCACACTGGAGGAATCAGCCCCCATTTTTCTTGTAACCTCATCGTGCGGAGAGAACCGTGATTTTGCGGTGGGAATATTACACGTCTACTCTGCATATGCACCCTATAAGCCACATCCATCTGACAGGGCAGAGAGACTGGCACATCTTGTCCTCCACAACATCCGTACCATGGAAGGAATCTATCGCCCAATTCTCCTCCGGTCTCCATGCATGCGCGGCACAAACACATCCCTGCCGTAGGATGATACATTGTGATTCAGTTTGCATCATGGGCCTCTACATAGCCACAAACAATGTACATCCAATGTATCTAGCATACATGCATGTACATACATATGTGTGTAATGTATGTGATATAGATTGCTTTGTCTTGAGGTGTCTGTCTGGTATAAACTCATCAAGAGCTCTCAGAAACTAAGTCGCGCAAGGCTCGTCTTGTCTGTCTTCATTTTACTCGCAGTTCTGCGAAATAAATAGGAGCACATGGCATGCCAGTTGTTATCTGTTCTCCTCGTCTATTCTCGTGCTGAAATCTGACCACTCGGGAACCTACGATCGCTAATCTTCCCCACCTTTTCCTATGTACATATGTATGTATGTACATCTCGGCCATTATAAAATGGCAGAATTGTTCTCTTTTAGGTCCCTAGGATTCGGTTAGAAAACAAAACCTGTACATACCCAAAATCAAGCCCAACAGGCGTGAGCCCCTCACAGAAAAGCAATGAATATGTGCTGACAAGTCATTGGATTCTGAGGCGTGGCCCCATAAGGAAGCGAAGAAGATACAAAAGCGAAATGCCTAACGACGGGATTTCGGTGGATGCCACCAATGAGCTTACCAGAAACCGAGTCGGTTCACAGGTAAATGAGCAAAAATATATATATAGATGTATATGTGCGCCCAAAATGAAGCGACATGTACCATATTCTGCTCAGTTCGTCTTGGTTTGCATCTCTAACTTGACAAAGTCAACCGTTCTGTTGTACTGTTTGTTTGGCATTTGCCCTTATACTTCTGTTATGCCACCTTCAATAGTTAATGCGGAAAATGTGGCTGGTCCCATCTTGGCGGCTTGCAGTTGGCCGAGGCTCTTGCGAGACCGATCCGGAATATCTGTGTGTCTAGCCCTGAGTGCCTCGGCCACGTACAGGTTATCGAAAGGTTGAAATTGCAAATTCAGAATGTCATTTCTCTCTTGACTCGGGAATCTTTCACCTCAATGTTAGCTTTGACCACTGCATCACAAGTTCTCAGTGAGTTGTTGCATCAAGCGCCTTGGAATAACAACTTAGACGACACAGCGCCCAAGTCAACCTCCATCCATGATAATGCGGCCTCCGTCCTACAGAGAATGAATGCCATGGTTCTTCAACTTCAACCACCCGGAAATGAAGATAATGCTCCCTATTGCTTTACTGGGGCTGCGGTAGCTTCTTCTAACCCGCCTGTGGCGACTACTATCGATTCACCTACTGTAGCAATGTCTGGACTACCCATCGTTAGTACCTCAGATCCATTGCAGGTAGATAGGAAGGTGGTTACTGCCGGCAAAATCAAATACACGACATGCGACAAACAATGGTACAAGCACGTCCAGTTGATACTCGAGAACACCAAAAGCTCCCTTGAAGCAGAGCTAGAGCGAGCGCGCAAACAAAAAGCAGACAGAATCCATCACCATATCGTCTTCCTGAATCTTACCACTCCAGTTAACTCTTCGGACCAAGAGTTTGCATCAACCCAACTGTCCAGAGCCGGATGGTGGGAATGGAACAGCGCCGAGATTCTTTATCAGTATATAGAAGATGACGCCCATAACAAATTCAGAGTTGCTTGGTTCCACGGCGGAGGTAAGACTGAAGACGCTCTATTTGTACTTGTACTTGACAGGACTAACTTTTGGTTTAGGTGGTACTGGCAAATCAGTTTTAGGGTAAGTTATTTCCCATGAGCATAGTTCAAAGGGGTGACTAACATATCGATTCAGTGCTGCTATAAAAGCAAAGTACAAAAATACCCCTTTGAAAACCGTCGTCAGTATCCACGCAGACTCGTCGAAACCGCTATCTTCAACCGATGTCCTCCAACCCCTAGCGCATCAGTTGTTGAGAAAGGCCGGTGCTCGCCGACTATCTGAAGGCACAATACAGCAGTTTCGGAATCTATCGTCAGGTAGACCAATGGTCATCCTGAACTTTTGGAACGCGTGATTGCAGAATGTCTAGATCACCAACAAGTTGAACTCATTGTCGACGATGTTCAAGAAAATGACCCGGGATATGTAAGCTGTACTAAATTACTTCGAAGGCATAATCAGATCAGGGTCTGGTTTCTCTCGCAGGCCAAGATTCCCGCAACGATTGATTCTGATTTCGACAAAACACACACACACATCGGAATCATCGCAAAGCAAGTCTTCATGTCTACAGAAATGAAGGCTTCACTCGTCGCCGAAGCCATCAGAAACAACCATATTCTGGGAAAGTTCGAGCATGACATACTCGAGACAATGCCCCAAAGGTAGGTGCTCAAACCCAAAACACACCCATATGTGATCTAACTATTCATGTTTTCCATAGCTACGGTCTCGCGCGCCTATATCTTGCCTGTCTTGCCGCAAAATCGCCAATCGAAGTGATGTCCCATTTTCAATGCGTCACCTCTTACCCGCCCCAATTCAAAGATACAATGGAAAAGCTGCGAAACAGACAGTCGAAAGATGAGTTTTACACGGCTTTGATTGTCGGAGTAGCTGAGCCCATTGCGTCAAACTTTGCCAAGCCACTTGCTATATCTACTGCGGAAGTGGCACTGGAAAACGCCAAGGGGACGATGACTCAAACGAACCATACTACCGGCACTAGCGAAAGTTTCCTTCATGAACTCGTAACAGAACAAGAGGGAGTATACAGACTTACTGACCCATCCTCCAAGTTGGCTATGCTATCCTACATAGAAAGCCTACCTTCAGTTGAGGTGAGCAAGTTTCTAACTGAGGCTCTCCTTTGCTATGGTCATTTTGAAAAGGTAAACGCGGAACGATTCGCGAGACTATGGTTTCTGTGTTTCCCTGGATCTGCCAAGTACTTTCGACGGGCTGTCGCTAGTGAAGCATATTGGAAAGATGCTGTGATGAAGAAGGTGCCAGAGGCCTTCATGAATGGCCCGCCGGGAGATATGTTCAAGGCCTGGAAGGATCATGCGGCTCTAGTCCAGTCCGCGACATCCACTGATAGATTAGCCATCGGAGCTGGTGAAGCTACAGTTGCGTGTATTGATAAAGGAATGGGAGCGATGCATGTAACTTTCTGAGATGGTATTTTTGGTGGGTCGAGTGGGATGAAGAAGGGGGTTGTTCAGAGTTCTTTTATGTGGTCCTATGATGGCGGAATCTGGTGAAACTGTTTTGGTAGTAGTCTATAGTTTGATAGTTTGATTTGGTATAAATGAGATAACAGTTCGTGTATTCACAAAACGTCTATTCAACACCGCGATCATAAACTCGAGGTTTAGAGGTTCCTGAGCGTTTGTGTTTGGAATGAGTTTGATAGGATTTCATGGAGCTCAATAAGATGGTGTAACTTGTAGTCTTGACTGTCACATGTCAAATTCCCTGCACCCATGAATGTCTAACACCGTCTCTTGGCGGGCTCGGAGACATCAGCATACGACTGCGCTAAAAAGAAGTGGAACCTTTGGACTTTGCTACTAATCATGGTATGTATAGGGTGCAGTTCCTATACAGTGAGAACGAACACATAGTGAGCAGCCATCAGACAGGGCAGAGGCTGACAGAAAGCCAGCCACAACAGTAACACTGATGGGAGTGACCACAAAATAAACTGCGACTAGAAAACGCACTTTGCCCACCAAACCCGTCGCCCTCATGTATTCCTCGTCGGCGAAGCTAGACAGCATTTTTACCTGTGAAGCCACACAGCAATGCTAAATAAAAGCGCCTCATTGTGGTCCCTGATGACCGACGAAGCTAAACAACATTCTTACCACTACACCCCCTGTCAAAAGATTCATGGCAGTGACAGATTTAGTGAGCAGTCTCGGGGGTCCTGCGACTATGAGTTGAACTACCGACAAGGGCACACGCACGACGGCTCACGCGACAGACATTAGTTCAGTTGATATTCCAAAAGTATTTTTGGACGTGGAACATTCATTCCTTTAACGACGTATGAGGTGAGACCACCGAATCTCAATCACAAACTTCACATTAAACAGCGATGGCTTCTTCTACAGCCGGAGCTACGTCCATTTCGTCACCTCGACTGCCGCGATTGCACTTTTTTGCGCATTTTTAAACGCAAACCTGAATCCAAGCGCATATTCTGTTCGCGGAAAACTGAGAAGACAGGGACGTTGGAGCAAGCTCAACAGCTACTCGATGTAATGGCAATAACATGTTGCGATGCCCTTGATCGCATCTTGAATCTCAAGTCTATCCCATCTGATCTATGCGACGATATCGATCTTGCTAAAAATCGCACCAATGAGTTGCGCGATTGTTTGGCGAGTATTCATGTCTTCGGATTGGCCAGTGATATTTTGGCAGCTAAGGACACACAGTTAGCATTGACATGTACGATCTCCCTACTGTCTACACTGCTTGTTCACATGATCTGTCTCCTGCACCCCCAATGGCTATACGTCAGCAAGAAGGAGGTCTTGAGAGACCATCACTGGCTAATAGACATGATACCCCATGTTTTAAGTGTTGAGGTTCCATGGGAGAACCCTGAAGCTTTGTCCTACCCCCAAAACATTGAGCTTTCGGAGACACAACGACTACACTGTGACAAGATTATTTCCCGAGGCCGGTTTGACGAACTTCGAAAATTGGTGTCCGCCATGGAGAAAACCACGGCTTTGAACTATCTATATTGGTCACGACGACAGACGGGACCCCTTCGACAGGGAGTGTTACATTGTAATTCACTCCTGCAAAAGATCACTGGTTACTGCAAAAATGAAGACGAAAGAAGGCTTATTGCCTCTGTGTCCACTGAACTAGCGCCCGCTGAAAGTGATACTAACGAGGGATTCGCTGGGATTGACGAACGTCTCAAAAACCTTTATCCCACAATCATGTTTAAAGTGGGCCGATGGATGGGTCAGGAGTTTCGAGACTTTGCCTTGGGTAGTGCTGTACCACTATTAAATGCTGGCTGGGGTGAAACGGGAATGTGGTTCATGAAGTCTGAACAGTATCAAGCATGGTACAATGCTTCTGTAGGAAGCGACCACCGATTCTTGTGGTGTTTGGGTGGTATCGGAATGGGCAAGTCTGTTCTCACGTAAGTTCATTTCCCAACGGTTTTGGTAATCATCAAACATAGACTCACGATTTATCTGATTTTAGACGTGCCGTCACCAGTCGCCTTCATCGAGACTGTGTTGATCAGCTTACACCTCCGGTAATCGTTGAGGTGCATTTCCATCACGCTATTTGGTTCAGTGTGGAAGAATTGTTAGTGGAGATAGTAAAACAGATACTAGATCAAGTAGAGATACCGACGAACGGGATGATTAGTATCTATGACTCCATTGTGCAAAACAACGCACCTGTTCCGGATGCCAAGCTTCTCCTGACGATACTACGGGAACTAATTGCGGCGCACAAGACCTACATTTTTCTTGACGGAATGGACGAAATGGACCATGATGAGTGCAAGGAAGTCGTGAACCTGCTCATGCCATTGGGTACCACTCACCATCTAATTTGCTTTTCACGGAAATCATCCATCATGAACACCGGTGACTTTCCCAACTTCACATTTTGGGAGATTCGAGCACACGAATCTGATCTGGATTATTATCTCAACCTGTTAACGGGAGATTCCGAACCGCCCAACCACAAGTATCTATCTCATGGAGAATATGCTCGAATTCTCGAGCAGGTGGTGGTTAGCGCACAAGGAGCGTGAGTAGTTTCATCTCAACATCATTAACCAATACTAACATGAGTGTTCATCTAGCTTCTTATTATTTGCTGCTCAGTCCCAAGCTGTTTGGGGGGCCGATTCGCTGGCCAGTTTACAAAAAGCTGTGACCGAGCTTCCAGCGGAAGTCTTTGATCGATATCAGGGTACATACATGCTACTTAAGAGTCGACCATCTCCTCGGAACAAGATAGTTGACATCATTGCATGGGTTGGTGTAATGCAAGCTCTACCAATATCTGAGTTTGGCCCGTACCTCATATCTTTGGTAGGGGAATCAGACCTCGGCGCAATCAACCGCGTTGTGGACGACACTTTGGGATTTCTGCATATCGTGGACAACGAAATCAGGTTCACCAACAATATTGCAGAGGCGTATGCTGCCGAACGCTTCGCTTCTTCCTTTAGAGATTTCATACTCAGTGTACAAGATACTCTGTCCGGTCCAGAATCTAGTTCAATTCCGAGCAAATTGGTAGATGGCTTTAACGACTTCATGAAACGCCGTCCGGACGTCAAGCAAATATCTGCTGAGTTTAGAGCTACGTTTCGGGATGCCTCACGCGTTGTCGATGTGACTGGATCCTGACCAAAGTACACATCATGTCGACCGGTAAGCCTATGTGGCCGTATGTTCCTTTTTGAAGGAGTGCTATACTCTCTTTCGTTATACTGCATTTCCCAATATAGGCTAGCCTTCTCAATCAACCATCATAGATTTGGGAATGCTTAATTACAGACTGTTTAGATCGTCAACAAGTTAAACTCATTGTTGACGCAATTCAGCAAGATGACCCAGTGTACCTGGTCAGTAAATATTTACTACAAAAGTATGGATAGATCAGCGATAGCAGTTCGTGTATTCAATAAACACGTATTTAACACTGTGATCATAATTTTGAGGTTCAGAAGTTCCTGAGTGTTTGTGGTTCGAATACGTTTGATAGATTTTCTTGAAGCTCAATAGGATAGTGTAACTTGTAGTCTTGTCTGTGACACGTCAAATTCCTTGCACCCCTGAATGTCTAACACCATCTGTCTTCACCTGTCTCTAATCTAATATTGTCAACTTGGAGGTGCTACAGAGCAATCCTACACATCAAAGTTATTTCCTATCTCGTAGACTTTTGTCAACGTACTGATCGTTGTTATTGTTATTGTTGCGACTGTATCGTTCAAGATCTACCTGCATAACACGAGCTATCAAGACGACAGCCTCATCCGGCGAGGCATGACCACAAAGACGTCATAGTTATTTTACTATTCAGGGTCACAAAACTTTTTAATATAGTCGTCAGGTTTCATCGTTTGGTAAATATGAACGCTTGTTTATGACTTTGTATCTAAATACACCCAAAATGCCGCTCTTTGCACTCAACAGAAGAATCCATCTACGTCATCACCTTCCAACAGCTCTTCGCTCGCTTAGCTCAGTTGGTTAGAGCGTCGTACTAATATTCCACCCGAATATCCAGTAATGCGAAGGTCGCCAGTTCGACCCTGGTAGTGAGCAACCTTTTTGCCTCTATAGCTGCTTCTTCGTTTCCTTTTTAGCCTCCGCGATCCCCTCATTCACTTTGTACTTGGCTTCGGTAGCGACTTCATCGGCGGTTTGCTTGGCTGAAGAGGCGGCGTCGGAAGCCTTGTCTTTGGCATCGGCGGCAGCTGATGAGGCTTTGTCCTTGGCGGAGTCGACGGCGTCGGCGGCGTCTGAAGCGACAGAGGATGCTTTATCTTGGACAGCACCGGCAGCTTGGGAAGCGCTTTTGGTAGCATTCTTGGCAGCACGGCTGGCTTTGAGTTTGATGTCCTCGGCGGCGGCGGCAGCCGTGTGGGCGGCTTGCTTAGCCTTTGATTCTGTATAAACGCATTCTTGTTAGTGGAGTACAGTCGAAGGAACTATGGTTAAACTTACGAGCAGTGCTTACGGCATCGTCAATCTTGTTGCCGAGATCCTGAAGACCCTCCTTTACTGACTCGGATGTAGTCTTGGCAACAACAGCCGAGTAGCTAAAGGGACGACCAGTTACAATAGTAGGGGCGACAACGGGAACCCGGGTGGAAACCGCAGCAAGACGAGTAAGACGGAGAGCAGACATGATGGTTATGAATATTGGTCAATATTTGTATGAATGAATAGAATATTGAGATGATAATGAAGAAAGAAGGGAGAGGAAGTCCCGGGTGTTTACCTCATATATATATGCCTCCGACCCTATATCTCCAGCAACCATTCACGTGCCGTTCCGTGCCGTGTTGTGGCTTCTCTGTTCAGCCGTCTTTCCCCACATTCCAGGCCCGATACGGAAACTACCTTGTTCTCATTGGGCGGCGGATGACGTAATGCAGACATCGGTATATAGTTTAATGTCCGGATTAGGTAATTATTGTCTCAGTTGGCATCTTACTTGGGGTTGCTAGGGGTGTAGTTCAGGGTTGGACAATTTATGCTTATTTTAGGTTCTGGCTTATTTACCAGTGTAAACTGGCTTGCGACGCTCCGAAAATGCAGCAAGAGCTTCATAACGATCGTCAGTCTCGAGTACGCGCTTATACATTTCATCCTCCATATCGGGGTTTGCCCAGTTAGTGGCCTTGAGCGCAGCTCTCACAGCCACCGGCGCACCGTTACAAATCTCCTCTGCGAAGACTACAGCCTGACTCAAAGCATCCCGTCTCGCCGTCTCCAAAAGCTTTTCCCTCAACTTTTTCTGCTCCGCTTCACTCTGTCCCTCCTTAATTTCACTTCCTTCCTCTGGCATAACTTCCACCAAGCGGTCCGCCAAACCCAGGAAATAGGCCTCGGCTGCAGTCACTCTGCGACCAGTCAGGATCAAGTCACGGGCGCGAGCGTGACCGATGAGTGCGGGGAGACGGTAGGTACCACCGGCGCCGGGAATTATGCCAAGACGGGTCTCGGGGAGGCCAACCTGGGCGTTGGAGGTGAGGACACGGAAGGTGGTACTGAGGCCGATTTCGAGACCACCGCCCACGGCGATAGAGGAGATGGCCGAGATTGTGGGTATGGGAAGTTCGGAGAGGGTTGTAAGGGAGGAACGCAGGAATTCAAGGAAGCGCGCGGTCCTGAGTAAAAGCAAAAGAAAAGGGTTAGGTCAATAGTTTCTCACAAACGGAACCGCTCACTTACTCTTCCTTGGACATGTTCTTGCGCTCTCTCAAATCAGCACCGGCGCAAAAGCATTGAGGGTCCGCACTGGCAATAATCAAAGCTCTCGTCACTCCCCTCTTGTTTGGTCCCATGGCGCCGCCCATCAATGGCTGTACGGGCAGCTCCTCTCCACCTGGTCCATACTGCGCTGCTACCGCATCAATCTCTTTGCGCAGGTCCGCAAGCATCTGCACGGAGATGGCATTTCTGGCATCTGGTCTGTTGAGTTCAAGAATACGGATGTGGCCCGAGTGGGGAGCGGGAAGATCAGTGACCCGGATTAGAGGGGCGGCGGTTTGCGCTGAGTACTGGCGAAAAACTGGTCGGAGGGCGTTGCGTTGAAGGCGCGATGCACTTTTGAACAGGAGGGAAGCCATTTTAGCAGAAATGCGACCCAAGTTCAGGGTGAAGGTGTGTCGGGGCAGGCGATGGAGTTTATGACACTACAAAAGTTTACAGTTTGGAGGTCGTACTACGAGATCGTGTTGATGTCAGTAATATCCGCATATGGAGCTCAAAAGTGGATTTGGAGGTATGAACCTTGCATGACAACCGAGGAAAGAGCTCACATTATGTCATTGCACTGTGATTGGTGGGGCAGTTTTAATCGATAAGGGTTTCACAGCATGGCCCATATTAATGACCCTAACATTGACCAAGATTCGATTTGTACATATATATGTATGCATGTATGTACACTTACGCACTAATGCACTTATGCGGACCAGAGATAATATGCATATGTTGAAGTAACGCTATTACACCCGAAAAAGGAAGGAGACAACAAACTTAGACCATCTTGACATGACGCAAAATTCCGACAGGCTTGGCAGCATCATGAGTTGCAGAAAAGCGACAGAGTTTCGGAGCGTTATCTATGACCTTGTTAATTCCGTAAACCAAAACCATAATTCCGATACGCGAGGACCAGAAGTGGTGGTTGCGTTTGTGCTGCTATCTGATGTTCTGAAAATAGGTCGGTGCACGAACATCTGTTTTTAGGCAGCTCACTCGGGAAGAGCGGGGACCAATCAAGGGCCTTTTTAGTGGTAGCTGGGGAGGGATTTGAAGAGAGTTTGCCTGGCCCGGGGAAATCAGGTATTTGTGAAATAAGGTTTGTCTGTGAGCTAGTCAATTTGTGAATATCAAGACGACAATCATCACTAGTACCATCATGTAGAAATCCGTTTTCTAGGTTCAACCCGTCGCCAAACTGCAGTCTCTCGCGTTGCCAAGCCGGCGTCCCTGCGTCCGATTATGTGCGTTCAAAAAGGCAGTTGCTTAAGCGTGAAGCTTGCTTAGGCTTGGCATGGCTTGGCAAGTTCTTGGCTTGACAGATACGTGAGTGGGCTTGAGATATGCCTGGTGATGACTTGCAGAATAAGGACATTTGACCGAGGTCGTCTGCGAGGAGGTTGGAGCTTGTAGATCTTTTTGAGTTTTGGGGGCCGAGGCGGGGTTTGGTGGACTTTGCGGCGTTCGCATTTGATAGAACGTCTGGGTTCTTGGCTGTCAATGTCGTAATGGCCATGTGCGTGTCAATCAAGTTACTGACATTAGGAAACTTCCTGACCATGACAAGCTTGACAGGTGTGAAGGAGCCGGTAGTGTGGTACAACTCCCGCACCTAGAAAAAAGATTCCTGATCAGTCAGTCAGTACCTGACGGTAAACGTAAGCTACACATCCTATACAAACGCCGAAATAATTATAGATATGTACGCACCGTCCATTAGTCGATGGACCAAATCCGCTGGTTAACGTTTATCCATCCTAAACCCCTGACCTTGAAAATTGTCGGTAGTCTGGACGTTTCCCGATTAGGAAGCTCTGAAGACTGCCAAGACGCAAACAAGGTCCTCGCAGTGACGGCAACGGCGGAGAAAGACGGAGAGTGCGGTCTGCGTTTTGAAGACTTAGGATGCGTTTGAATTGAGATACGGTATGGTTGTATGGTGTGGCCCGGGTGAAACCTGGAAGGGATGGGAGTTTCTTGGATTTGACCAGTTCCAAGTGACGAGTATCATGTCATTCCGCGAGATGAGCCGAACAATCCAGGTGAGATTTCTAAGCCTGCGACGGTATACATCGCATATCCATCTCTCAAATCACTCACCAGACGCAAAATCTACCCACGTTTTCCCCAAATAGCCCTGTACATATATCTCTAGAACTGGTCACCGGCACACGGACCTCGACTCAATCTGTGCTCTTTATCGAATCTTCACACCCAAGCGATGATTCTCCGGTCCCATCACCACATCAGACCGTGGGCTACGGAGAACATGGATAACCCCTCGGTTTCCCCTTCGGGAAGGCCACTTTGGAGAGGCCTTTCAATGCGGCTTGGCAGTGAGTTTGGGCATGACGATGGGTTGATAGATAGATATGATAGATGGACATATGGCTTTCATAGACTCCGGATCTTGTATAAAGAGGGCCGGCCCTCGCCCTGTTTCCAGCTTTCTCTTGTCTCTCCTCCTCACCACCCTCACTCAACCTCGCATAGCCCTTTGGCAACATCATCATTCACTCTCTTTCGCATTCATTAATATCTGCATATCCTCTGGATACCATCTCATTTAATTAATCACTACCCACCATATTCAAGATGTTCGCTAAGGCTATCGTTTCCATCGCCCTTATGGCCTCCGCCGCTGTCGCCGACCGTGTCCCCGGTCGTGGCTGCGGTGCCCCTGCTCCTTCCCAGGTCAACAAGGACGATTCGCACTTCCTCGCCGAGGTTGAGACCGCTGCTCTTGCTGCTGGCAAGATGGTTCGCAAGGCTGATATCAACGTTCCCGTCTACGTTCACGTTGTTGCCACCAGCACTGATCTCGAGACCGGTGGTTACCTGACTGTAAGTTACATCAACATATCCTGAGACATTCGGTGGTACCAGATACTAACACCCACTGCAGGAGGACCTCATCAACGGTCAGATTGAGGTCCTGAACTCCGATTACAAGGAGGCTGGCTTCACTTTTGAGCTCAAGGACATTGACTACACTATCAACCGCAACTGGGCCCGTGACCGCTCTGAGATGACCATGAAGCGCGCTCTCCGCAAGGGTGACTACGGTACTCTTAACCTGTACTTCCAGCCCTACGTCTCCGGCTACCTCGGCTACTGCTACTTCCCCGAGTCCGGTGTCACCGAGAACTCCTCCGACTGGTACCGTGATGGTTGCACCATCCTCGCCGGTACCGTCCCCGGTGGTTGGGAGACCCCCTACACTGGTGGTCGCACCTCTACCCACGAGATCGGTCACTGGCTGGGTCTGTACCACACCTTCGAGGGTGATGACTGCGATGGCGAGGGTGATCTCATTGATGACACTCCCGCTGTCAAGGAGGCTAACTTCCAGTGCCCCACTGGCCGTGACTCTTGCCCCAACCAGCCCGGTGTTGATGCCATTGAGAACTTCATGGACTACACCGATGATGCTTGCATGAGCGAGTTCTCCCGTGGCCAGATCACCCGTATGCAGTCCTTCTACACCACCTACCGCTCTTAAGCGGTGGCTGGCTCGACTGTCCATCTCTTTGCAAGTCTTGCAGTTGCATAACTTGAGAGCTGACAGCGCCGGCTTGCCGTGGTATATTCTGCTGTAATACCTCCACGACAACTCCAACTGGCAGTTTCTTGAGTCTTGTACTCTGTTTGTTCTTCACCTCGCATCCCTTAATCATTGTCTTTATCTTCATTAGCCCTCAGCATTTTCATCGTATACGCATTCCACATAGCAGTTTTTTGACTGGCCACGACAACGACGTCGAGAATCCTTGCAGCGATACTTTTCTGCTTGGTACATCTTTACTCATTCATGCATTCTGTTGATGATTTCCCCTCAGTCACCCAATTATATTATAATATATTGCATTTACAAAAAAAATTAATGACCACTGTGAAATGACCAAAATGTATGCTCCCCATCTGGGAATCGAACCCAGGTCACCTGCGTGACAAGCAGGTATGATCACCACTACACTAATGAGGACGGGCTATGAAGATAGGGTTAACATCACGATCTATATCACAAGAATCATGAAATCTGTTGTTTGGTGATCAACCTTCTTCCTTAATGCCCCTCGAAATGGTATGTATATGTTACTTTCACTAAAGAGGGGAGAGGAAATAGGGGGATAGTGACTAGATAGGGACGACATTATACGCCCAAAATCTCCACCTCAGTGGCCTTGAAGTAGCTGGAGCGCAGTCGGCGTCAAAATGTTATTTCAAAGCCCATATATTCTGACGTTAGTAGGCCCAATATGTTAGTCACCACGTTGGCATGAGTATGCAACGACATGCAGAGGTATTATGAAGGTCACATATACGCCACCGCATACAAACATATGTATATTCAAAGCATTTATGATAATCTTTAAACTGTTGTTTGAATACGTCGCGAATATTTTAGACCATAACAAGCTCTTCTCTCCTTTCAGTGATCAATTGCGTATGACTTACGCCCGCTAGGAGGGCACGCTCGACAAAAACAACCTCGCCTTGTGGGTTTGCACGTCGCACTACGAGTGGATGATGGAATCCCTCAGCTAAGACAACTTCATCGTTGATTTGGCTGTAAGAGCAACCAACGAATATATTACCATCCGACAAAATGCCAAATTTATGGCCACCGCCATGCATCCAATAGAAGACTACAGCCACTTTGTGGTCAACTTCATCATCGCCATAATTATTGATGTCCAAGTAATGTCGCAAACGTCTCTTCAGAGTCGCTTTGAAAGGCGGTATATAGCGCAACCACCGGAGTAAGAATTCCACGCCTTCATCGTCCCTCCGATATCCACCAAAGCGCGCCGCCATTGCCTTTCTTAGCTCATTGTCGTCGCCTTCTTGGAATAACTTAATAATCTTGGCTCGGTACATACACTGAGCATATAGCTTTCCCCAGCCTGGACCACGAACAAATGTTGTATTTTCGAATGTGTCTGTTCTCGCACTTTCAAATAATGGGCCTTCAAGGCGAATAAAGTGACTTTCGTACAATTTATTAGGGAATACGATGGTTTTGCCATACGGAACCCAAGATACTAGAGTATCTGCCAACGGCAGCGCCCCCTCAGAAGCTGGCTGCAATCCGTGATTCTCCCAAGGCAAGTAAAACCCATTATGAATCATTTTCAAAGACTCCAATATCTTTTCGGCAATATCCAATACCACCTCCGCTTCGGGTTTGTTGTAATCAACTACTATTTCAAGATTTTTATAGATCCCGGCAAGGGAATATAAGCGGTCGCGATTTAGATTCACTCGCTGATATCTACACGAGTCACAATATGCTCGAGCAAAGTTCATGTTTCCCCCCGAGCAAGATTGGAGTTGATTGGTTAGGTAGGTTGAAGATGGACTTGTGGTTCTCGATAGCAGCGATTTGTTCTGTCCGAAAAGAGCATTTCCAAAGCTAGCGACATGTGGCAATAACTGGCGAATGACATGGAAGCCATCATCGTATTTGGATCGATTTATAGCCTCAGTTATCACTAAGACGCACCAAAGGGAAATCTTACATTGGCCATACAACAAGTAATCCTCTATGCGTCCTTTTATTCTGGGCCATTGCGCGTGCCGGCTAGCCTTCGGGTATTGAGACTTGTCCAATTTGTTCATAAATAACGGCCATAGTGCACGATATTCTTCACGGACGGCAACCTCTTGGACAATCCACGCGCGAGACCAATAGGCACTGTCAAAGATTGGGCGTAGGTTGACCCAGTTGACATTGATGAATGCGTTCAACAGCCTCCGTCGGCCCTCTTCATTTTTGTGCCAATCCAATGAGGCTTGAAACAGGCGATTCAAGTCTTGTGAAATACGAGCGGTTCTGGATTGAGCAGAGCCAAGCCACGAAATCAAACGATCTGCTTTTTCGTAAACTGCGCCCATCATTTGGACCTGTTGGGCTTTCTCTTCGTCATCTTGCTGGTTGATACACAAAGCATCAATCCACAGGCGAATCGTTTTTTTCTTGCGGCGTATATGCCATAACGCCGCCATGAGGTTTTCCGTGACTCCGATAATGCCAGAATCAAGATGCATCGGATATGTGCCTTTCGGGCTTCCCCAAACATACGATAGACACGTGTATTTGCCTGTGTCACGCGGAAAGTTGTGCGCGGAAATAGAACATCGGAGCGGATCTAATCCCTCCCCGGGCAGTAGCGTGACGATTCTGATTTGTGTGTGTTCTTGGGATAATGGTTTGTGGTTGTATGACAACGGTCCAAGTGGTCCACGAATCTTGAAACCAGTGCTAGGAGAACCGGCCCGAGTGATTCTCCGGTGACTGAATCGGTATTCGTTTGCTTGCGGAACTCCAGATTGATCTAAAACGACCTTGGTATCTACTATCGGTGCGAAGTCTTCATTGAACCCTATGTACAGTTAGTATTCACTAATTCGGAGGGAGCTACCTATAGAGTAGCATTTTGTTGATAATGCATGGTTGAAAGTGTGTGACGCTGAAATACCCCGGTGCGTACGTACAATATTCCTGAGCTTGACCTTCGGTCATGAAGCCGATAGATTTCTTGTCCAGAGGGAGATTCTCGCGGTACTGAAAGAACACCATATTGATGATATGGCCACTGGATAGTAAATACGGATGTCAATTGTGGATACCTCGGGTCGAAAACTTAAATACAGTATAGTACTGCCAGATTAGAAACGTTCCATGTAAGCTATTCTGGACCACTCGAACTCCACATCATTATAAGTGCACCGACTTCAATAAGGGTTATTTTACGCTGGTGGTTTTGTTCCGTCAAGTGCAACCGTCTCATTTGAATACCCACACCTTATGTACATTCATGGCCATCTTTCAGGAAAGCCCCGCAGTTCTGCACACACCTGCTCATGTAGGATGGCATGCAAAGCGGGGTAAATGCACCCCACGACAGTCAGAGGTCTGGTGTTACCCCTGGTTACATAGAGGGAACTTGTTGCTTCAAGTGTGCTGACGTCATTTTGTGTATGTACATATGTATGTACATACATATCTATACATGTGCTGTCAGAGATTTGGGGTACTAGTGACCTGCGCAAGATGTCTGGACACTGGGACACCCCTATCAACAAAAGACTGATAACCGCTCCTTGAACGTTAAGGTACAGGTATCACTAACACGTGTACTTCATCCCTTGTTTGTACAGACCCCTCTCTATTTGAGAGGAAAAGAATCCGGTCGGCACGTGATCATGTACATATGTACATACATACATACATACGTCATAGACCCTAGTTGATATAGGGTTGTGTTGTAGTTCGTATTTACAGATGTAAAAACCCAACGATTGCAATCCGCAAAACAGTTTGAACAAGACCGGTGATGTTCACCGCAGACAGAAATTTGGCGGAAATAATGCGGGGAAATTGTCAGCACCACAACCGCCTGTTCATCACATTTTCATTGGGGCAATTTCGTGGAAATAGGCTCTCCCACGCTCTTCACGGCGTGTATTTACGGCACTTGTCTTGACAGTTTAGGCCGTGTAACAATGGCCAAACTCGACCAAAGGCTTTGCTGGAACGCAATGTCTTCCTAGGTGAGCTTAAATACGAGTTACCGTCACACAGTTTAACAATGTAAATTGCCATGAACAAGAAAATAACAGCACATATCTTTTCTGTAGCGATGTATTTCTTTCTCTCGGCCCTTACAAAATTCCCCACCCCGATATCCGTCGATCACTGGGACACACATCGACACCATTTCCGACCATCCAGCATCCGGCCCGGTCGCCTAGATCCCACCTAGCAAATTGGGGGCGTCTCAATCTCCTTTATGTATTTCATGACATTGGTCCAGCACAATAATCCCAACGATCCTTCGCGGATCGTGGTGACATAGTCAACCGAAGTATTTCTGGCCGACTCTAAATACATTGCTGTGTGACAGATTCGGAAGTGCTCTAACCATGCTGATGATATCAGACAGCCGCAGTATTTCTATAGGGATTGAACCGAGGTTCATTATTACGCTGTGCATTTCCGTGGGGTTCAGAATGTCCAAATGATACTCATTGTCCTTCGGTGACACACAGTCAATATAGCCCAGGGAAACTGAGCGAGTGAGTGCCCATACAAAACCGGACAAATAAGATGCACGGCTAGAGGAAGGCGGTTACCAGATTGCTGACAAAATTCGTCTGTGAGAAAAACCCATCAGATATACCCTTTCAATCCGTCACGCCCGTTCGGATCCGTGTGCTGTTATCGATTTAAGGGTAATCCCAAGAGCCCTCCTCTCATGTATGACTGCCGAGCTTCCTTATTCAAATTACATACCATGTCTGCCGAATCCCACATCGGTAGTGACGAGGTACTTCGTGTCGATCTATCAGTTACAATTTGTTCTGCCCCCCCTTATTCGCAACCACACGTTTACTAAACTAGAGACAACGTAGTCACAATACGAGGTCGGGTCAGCTGCGTCATCACGACCCAGGTTATCTCGCCCGTATCACCATTCCACTAGGTATACCGTCGAGTAGAGAAACGTTAATTCCGGGATAATGGATTTCAATCTGTTAGGTGGATGTATCTCCAATGGATTAGCCCAGTTAAAGCTTCGAAAGTGGAGACGTTACCTAAATCAGACCTTCTCATCACCGTCGTCGGAGTTCCTAATGCGACTGCTGAGTTTACAAATTATGTAGTCACAGCCCCCACAGCTCCCACACCTCCAAAATTGACTTTCGCGGACCAAGCGGATAAACAAATAACCAAGGACAGTGAACTGACAAAACCCAGGCGGCGGAACAAAGGGGCCGGGGGATTGAGGATCCACTCCACGACTGTGCCTGCACATTGTCATGCCCAATTCAGAATGCGGCGCAATGTCGCAGATGGAGAAGTGAAGTCACAAGAATATCCGACGCCTTTACATGAGGAAACGCTACTCTTCCGAAACTTAGGGCATCCAACAACTGCTAAGGGGATAGTTACAAGACAATTAGCTTTTTTTCTAGATGCAGATAATAGATACAGCCCTCGGTTGGTTTGGCAAGCCTGATCTCACGAACGATGCGGGTCTGCTCCGGCTCCCCGGTCTCAAGTCAAACCCGGCCTAATGGCTACCAGCTCAACGGCACCAACCTGTTTGAGATGGCCCATCTGCCACATCGAGACGGTGGCATCGAGACTGGTCTACGTTTGTTGTCGTTCTTTGCTAGCACTATGTTGCCGGGGTTCGATACATCATTCTGCACTACTAGCCGTGCTGGCAGTTCTGTGAAAAAAAGTGGCGGAGTTCAGTTTGTTGCCGCAATCACAACATCGGTCGGTCTTCGGGGCCCTTTCTTCACGAATCGATCGTGGTTTATTATCTACTGAGTAATTTTGTTTGGGTTTGGGTACGCAAAACGTATTTTAGACTTCGTCAAGGCGATGAGCTGCAAAAAATTGCGTTGATGTTTTCTCTGGCTTTGCGTTTGACTATCGCATCATGTGTTCAAGTTTCCAAAAATGCTGGTCTAAATTGCTAGTCTATGTTGCCGCAATACCAGACCGGGCGTACCTCAAGAACATTCCAAGGTCATCCCTTTGTAGAACGTCATCAACTTTAATAAGTATAGTTGTGTTGCACAATAAAGCCATGCAAGTTGTGACCCTTAGATCTCACCTCCGTTTGGCCATAGGCTACTCATACACCGAGCCAAGTCCACGGATACCCCCGGAAATCTGTCGTACAAATGGGCCTGTGGCCAACGCCGAAGCTTTATAAAAGAGCAGTTTCAGTGATACAATCGGTAGACTTGACAAATGTATTGACACCTGGCTACACTGTAATACCAGGACATACAGATTTCATGTATTTTTTCTTTTTCTCAACTCTTTATCACATAATTTGATAGAGTCCACCTACAATGACGGTAGCTTCGATGCGAACCACACCACGGTGCTATGTAACTGTGAGGGAATTTGCAAGTGTGACGTTGGAGGTAACATGGCAACTGGAGGGTGTGGTGACCAACAGAGTATCACGGGTTTATCATGTGAAGTTTTTGATAGATCGCCCGCTGGCAGGGTCATGCCAGTCAATGTTGTAGCCACGGGCCATTAGCCTTCTTCAAGTCCGTCAATGATGTTATAAGCATGTACCACATTTAGAATAATAGTACCTGGGTGTTAAAGTGAAATTCTAGAATGTAGCCATTGGAAAGACAACGATGGAACCGAGGTGTGGAGATGCCAGAGTAGGCTCACTTGAAGCTATCAATAACACAAACTGGGTATATATATCCTAGTTCGAGGTCAAGGAAAGGAAAATGTGGGCCTAACAAAGGTATCTCAAGTTATGCTGGCCATTGTTCTCGTGCTATAACTACGGGCTAATAGGTTTATAACGTAACAGAGCGACAGACACATATGCGCAGGTACCGTGAATTGAAATCGATAACAACTATGCAGACTGTAATTGGCCTGTAACTCCACCCGCGAACGGTTTACAGTTACTACCACCCCATAACCTTCGCTATAGTACACACGCTGTTACAACGAACGTAACCGGACCACTGACTTCACAATGACAGTAGCGCAGAAAATTGCATTCAGTCATGTCTATTGGCCGTTCCTTTTTTGGTAACAGAAGTTCCAGCCGGCGTCAAGTGGGGGTCGTATATGCCTAAGACAACAGAGGTCTACTAGTCGACATATTCCTGCGAAGTGGTGACAACACTAACACTAGATACTGCAGACACCTCAGATATCTGACCCGGTACATGCCCTTATATGTTTCCGATCAGCACAAATACCATACAGATATAGACATACTGATATTGGGGCATTTCAATATATGCTGACGGGTCCTGTGACCTTCTAAATTATACACACCATTCTCATGTCTTAGATTGGGCCAATAGTTACACATAGACTTGAGACTTGGTGTCCAGACTTGTACGCGAATAGAGACTATCCCCAAAGAGGAATTGCGTACAAGTGGAAAGAAGGATATCAAAAAGGCAGCGTTTCCCCTCGTCTGGTATCCGTGAGAACTTTTCCCTCTTCACATTTCACCAACCAACTCAATTTTGCCTCGAATTTGCAATTACCATTACATTATATCGCTTAGAGTATCACTTGCCTTACAAGGATACTGCTGACTACTATCTTGTCATACATCTATACTTCTAGCAGTTGTTGGCATCTACACATTGTAAGTTTTCCATTGCACCTGCCATCATTTTATGTTCATCACAATCCGCACACCTCTTTGTCCGTAACATGGGGCAGTAAAGCTCCGGGGCTTTCGCACGCTCTCTGCTTGAAATTTCTCTGTTCACCCACTCCCATGATATACTTCAGCACCTCTCCGACTCACGCACACCAGCTCAACCATGATCCGTTTCCTAACACGCATTCATAGCATCGATCACAATGTCTTCAAACGGAGTTCACACTCTCACTGGCGAAACAAAGCCCACTCGCTGCGTTTCCAGCAAGTGCAGCCACTTCAATGAGCAATCAGTGGTCTGCAAGAAGTGTGGCGGGCTCACCGGTGATTACTTCACCGAGCGCGCTCCTAGCCCGGTGTTAGAGCCTGGCCACGAAAGTTACAACAGGGATTTCAAACTGAAGTGTGACTTCTGGGATCCGGCCGTGGAGCTTCCCAAGCTCCGGGATGAGGGTCAGCTTGAAATCATCCCCCCAGGTTATTCGACTTACGATCGTCTCTGGGAGATCCTCGGACCCAGCGGGAGCCCCGGGCGCATCTCACGGATTCACAAATTCAAAGCTGACCAGACAAAGTGGGAGCGGGATCAGGCTAGCATGCGGGCCTCACTTGCGCAAGCATTTGAGTTAAACCAGAAGGTCTCGCAGTCTACTAACGCATGCAATGAGGCCGAAAACGTCCCGCAGCCACGGACGGAAATTTCTTCGCCACAACTTGAATCCTTGGTTCGTACGACGGGTGTTTTGGAGAACAAATGTGCATCGACTTCTGGGAACCCGGTTTTGAGCACTGGGGTCGATCAGGGCCTGTTCTCGGGGAACTCTGGTGACGTCAGCGTCGACAAGACTGTCAGGCTCAAGGCCCCCGCTGCGTCTAAGGGACAGGCTGTGCGAGTTGTTACCACGTCTCAATCTACAACTTCACAGGTGAAGACGATCAAGGGTACCGGCCCCATCAAACCCGTGTCTATGCGCTCCGGATACAAATGTGAGACGTCAACTTTCGTTCCTTTGATGCTCCCCACCCTGCCGCCCCCCTCCGACAAGCCCGCAGCACCCGTCGAGTCCAGCACTATCCCGACCACGAAGAAGCCTGCAGTAAAAAGCACTACCACCAAGCAGTCTGCGGCACCCAACGACAACTCTGCGCCTAAGCGTAAGCGGGGTCGGCCGTCTAAAAAGGATATCGCGGAAAGAGAGCTTGCTGGTGTAGAGCCTCCACAGAAGCGGAAACGGGGACCCAAATCGAAGGTTCCCGCTGTGCCTACCATCCAGGAGGCTACAGATATTTCGGCGGTGCAAGCTACTCCACGAGTACCTCAGGCACTTAAAACTGGAACTCGGCCAACGATGGGTATGGCAGGAACGAAGTTCCAGCCTTTCGTTCTCGAGTAGACTATCTCTTTGTTGTTTCTGGAATATGGGGTCTACTTCAATGGGTCTCTTTGGGTTGCATTGTGTGGAGTGGTTTAGGTCATCATCATCATCGGCGTTGTTTTACATTGTTACCTTTTGAATTAGGTTTTGGGTTGGCGTTTTGGTGGTTTTTTTTTCAACATGGAGAACGGTTATTTAGGAGGATTTGGGTGCACGGATGTTCTAGAAGTTTTATGGAAGAAATGGTCTACTTCATACCCGCAGTGAGGGGTTGAACTGCATTCATATCAGAACAGAAGGAAAAGGGGATTACAGCAAGAATGTTTTATATTATCAAGTTATTCATTTACAATCGAGTTGCACAGCAAGTGTCCATGTACAATAGCATTTCTATACGTCACCTTCAACTTACCCGTCATGGTGAATCCATATTTAGTCAGCTCTAGGAGTGCAGTGTTAGAACAATCTGTCTCTACATGCCGTTCAATGGAGACAAATTGCTGCATATCGGCCAAAGCAGTATTCGGTTTTCTTGTGCGACATGGGCCCTAGATACCATGACTTTTACGAGTTTCACAACAATGCAGACGTTATAGGTTATCTTTTTGAACACAGACCATGTCATGTACATACGCTCTCTGAGGATAGGTAATCGTGTAACATTTCCTTACCCAAATTGGACTGAGAATGTCCAAGTAGCGACTCAACTGAGGTCAATCTCTAAAGATTTCACAAGAAATTGACAGCTTGGTGCTCATCTCAGTCGCCCACAGGGGTGTACACCCAGTCACATTCCACGCACCTTATGTATTCTATTCATGCCAGCATGAAGACAAGTCACCCGGTACCAAAAAAAACATGTATACTCATTTTCAGACAATCTAGCCTCTGGAAGCTACCAAATTGAAGCAAAAGAGCAAAAGAATATGATCTGAGGCGGACTTGAACCGCCGACCTTTTGTGTCCAAGCAACTATGTTACTGTTAGACAAACGTGATAACCAACTACACCATCAGACCTTGATGTCGAAAAGTTTACTTATTGTAGGATTTGTGCTGCAAAGTTTTTCACTCGTGCGGGTTAGTACGGTACCTCGATGCTGACCTTTGATGTTAAGGGCGCGTTTGATGCAGTCGACCCAGAATTGATGGAAGACCGTTTGGTCGACCAGTGCTGGCCCACGAAGCTTCGTCGGTGGACAAAGAGCTTCATCGAAGATAGGGAAGTAAGCCTGAAAGCCGAAGAACATGAGACGACGAGAAAGGTGGGGGGTTCCCTCCCGCAAGGATCGCCCATCTCGCCCATTTTGTATATGCTTTTCATGGCCCCCCTATATGCCCGACTCCCTGCCCTTTTGGGGTATGCGGACGACGGGGCGTTGATGGTAAGCAGCCCCAGTTATGAAGCCAACTGCCGCACCATCGAGGATGTGATGAAGATAGTGTTAAAATGGACCGAAGAAAACGGGGTAGAACTCGACCCAGAAAAGACAGCGCTCATACACCTTCGGGGTACAGGCCTGGTCAGAGAATCCCCATCCGTCACTATCAAAGGGCTAGGAACTGTCCAAGCCACACCACAAAAGGAGTCCCTACGCTGGCTTGGCCTGCATATAGACTCTAATCTCACCTACAAACACCATATCGACACTGCCATCACTAGCGTCAACCGAGTAGCAAACGGTCTGAGGTATCTCGCCGGGTGTTACAAAGGAGTGACACAACGAGCATGCTGACGGCAGTCCGATCGTGTATTCTGAGCAGGGTCCTATTCGCCGCGAACGCCTGGAATGCCACCGAAATGAAAAAGACTACGGCACACCGACTGGACGTCGCGATTAGGAAAGGACTTAGGGCAGCTTTGCCTGTCTATCGCACCACCCGCACAGAAATTATCCATCACGCTGCGGCCTTCCCCCCGATCCAGCTCCTCCTTAGGGACGAGCAACGGAGAGAAGCAATCCGCTTTTATACGCTCGACGCCAACCACGTTTTGAAAGGCCCCGAACACAATGAAGTAGTGACGAGACTCAGAAGACTTCTTCCTGCTGAAATGGAAATGCACAACACTCTCAGCCCGGAAGAACGTAATCTCCCCATGCCGCCCCGCATTTGGCTTAGCAAAGAAGAAGAAGCCCAAAAGCACCAGGACGACATCATCATGGCCACCTCATCCACTGTGATAGCATACTCAGACGGTTCCAAAGACAAGCAAGGAAACACCGGTGCTGGCTGGGTTATCACACAAGACGACGAAATACTCGAGAAAGGCAATGCCCCACTCGGAAAGTGGATGGAGGTGGCGGACACAGAGGCGTACGCAGCACTGGCAGCTGCTAAGTGTGCTACATCAATCGAAGGCGCGACGGAAATCTGGCTTTGCCTGGATAACCAAAGCGTCGTGTCCCGGCTACGTAAGGTAGCCCCCCGCAACAGCACCTCGCAGGCAGTCATCAACACCACCAGAAGTGTCTTGGCTGATTGGAAAGACAAAGACCCGGCGAGGAGTGTCCAGGTGTTGTGGGTCCCAGGCCACGTTGGTCTGGCCGGTAACGAACAGGCAGATAAAGAAGCCAAAGAAGGATGCAAGGGATTCGTCCCGAATCCGACTATAAGCCTGGCCGGTGCACGGAGGTGGCGTCGCAACCAACTCCGGGTGGAATGTGAGGAGTGGTGGAAGAAACAGAAGGGGTACAAAGAGAATATTAATTTGCCCTGTGGGCTGCCTTTCCGAGTCGACTACTACAAAGGCCTCAGCAGAATCGAACTGGGCTATATTCTGGCAGCTAGGTCCGGACACGGCGATTGTGACGATTACCACGCCAGGTTCAAGCACGATGTCACGCCGGGCTGTGGGCTCTGCGGGAGGGGGAAAGATCATGCTCACTGGTGGACATGCAAGGCGTTGAAGAGGCCCTGGTCCACAAGATTTGCAGACAAGTTATTGAGCAATCCGAAGTCAACGGGGTTCGTGGCTTCGGTACTACGTCGGAATCTTGAGGAACTACGGCCCAAGATGGACAATACGCCTGTCCTGGGATGTCACACGGGAGTTGAAGGAGAGGATGGAGAAGTGGTGCGGGTGCGAGAGGAAGAAGAGGCGGCGAGAGCGGATGAGATGGATCAGGAGATGCAGGAGGCCGAAGAGGAGAGGTGGGCAGCGTTTTTCGTGGCAAGAGAAGCAGGAGAGGGGGGCCTAATTGTCATGGACGTGGATGAGGTTGAAGGAGGGGAAAGGAGTTGGACGGAGATGGAAGTTGACGTGGACGAGATGGAGGAAGACAGCATCGTGGTAGATGCTATGGAGGTGGATGGGTAGGGCGTTACGAAAAAATCAACCACTGAAGAGGATTTCGAGATGTCGGGTTGGGTCCAAAGTGATCCAGTTGGTTCACCTCATCAGATTGGGACAAAAATTTGCACATAAAACATTCAGGAGATCGGAAGGACAAGACCAGTGTACTCCGCCAGGACTACTATTAAGCTCCTCAAGCCGATAGCCGCTGGCCTTCCGCATTCGACATTCTATATCTCTTGTCTTCGTTCCCGCAAACCAAAAACACCGGGCCGATCCCGGATCCTGCGAGAATGCCCTCGGGCTTTGCCTTTACTAGACCCTCTTGGTGTTCGTCACCTGGCCCTTTGTCTGGTCATAAGAGTCGCTCTGTTTTATGCAATTTCGCAATTGCTGACCGCCCAGGGGGGGCTTTTGATTGACATCATCCTCAATTCCTTCTGTCCGTAACGCCGTCGTATTGATAGTTCGCGCTGTTCAGGTAGACGTTAAAGAATACAACAACAACAACAACAACAACAACAAAGATCTGGGATGCCGACTTCACTTTGGCCCGTCGTTGCCTGGAAAGCCGTTGTATGAAAAGATAAAGTTAGTTAGGTAGACGTTAAATAAAACAACGGCAACAACAACAAGAAGCAAACCGGCAATAGGCTTCAGCTAACCATGTGATATTGTTCATTGTACACTCACCCCGCAGAGCTGGGTGTCCAAATAGTGAGGTTCAGGAACCTCTGATTTCATACATAGTACTACAACTGCCATGGGATATAGAAATAGAGGGACAAGAAACTACGGGTTCTCCCCAGTGTGCTTTCGTGCCTGAAGTCTCCATCAGTAACCACGTACTTTTTAACATCACCTATGAACACAGTTGTTAGACAAGGTGGGTTTAGGATAACATGATGCAGCTATACAGTACTGAAGACAAAAGAGGTAACATCACTTTCTACGTACGAATATAGAGCACGGAAATAAACAGCAAAACTAGCGTTCAGACGCACACCTTGGACGAAAGTCATGATCGTAGATCAACGGTGGTAAATGTCCAAGAGACGGCAAGCGAGGGAGTGACAATTGAAGACAGATAGTGCGCAAGAAACCGTCAGAGGGTGAATCCAAACTGGAGTTCTATGCATGGCGGGTTTTTCGTATAGTAAATGCGTTCGCAACAACCCATAACGACGCTCAACACTCACAAGTGGTCATGTGTTGTTTAGAGTGCCATAGGTGGGGATACTAGAATCGTGTTTGTGTCTATTCAGTGTAGATGTTATGTTCTCTGCAGAGGGAGAGGAAGTAGGGAGACAAGAACGTGGCTTGAAATAGCTGCGGCGCAACCGGCGTTACAAGCCTATTTCAAAGAATATATATTCTGAAGTTAGTAGGCTAACATGTTAGTCCCCACGTTGAAACAAGTACGCAAAGACATGTACAGGTATCATCAAAGCCACATACATACGTGCCACCGCATACACAAGTCTGATCAATATTCGAGACCATGTATTAAAATCCTTGAACTTTTGTTTAAATATGACCCGAACACTTTAGACCACAACAAGTGCTTCTCTCCATCTAGTGACCAGCTACGCATGACTTACGCACGCTCGAAAAACACAACCTCGCCTCGCGGGTTTGCATTTCGTACTATGAATGGGTGATGAGATCCCCCAGCTAAGACAACTTCATCGTCGATTTGACTGTAGGAGCAACCCACGAATAGATTGCCGTCTGACAGGACACCAAACTTGTGGCCAGCTCTATGCATCCACCAGAACAACGCGACAATTTTCTGGTCAACCTCATCGTCGCCATACTTATTGATGTCCAAGTAACGTCGCAAAGTTTCGTTGTGGATTGCACCGAAAGGCGGTAGATAGGTCAACCACTGGAGTAAGAACTCCGTGCCTTCGTCGTTCATCTGATTTCCACTGAAGCGCGCCGCCATTGTCTTTCTGAGCCCTTTGTCGTCGCCTTCTTGGAATAACTTCGTGGCCCTGGCTCGGTACATACACTGAGCATATAGCTTTCCACACCCTGGACCACGAACGAATGTTATATTTTCGAATGTGTCTGTTCTCTCACTTTCAAATGATGGGGTTTGAAGCTCAATAAAGCTGCCGCTATAGAACTTACTGGGGAACATGATGCTTTTGCTATACGGAACCCAAGATACTAAAGTATCTGCCATCGGCAGCGCCCCCTCGGAAGCTTGCCGCAATCCATCATTCTCAAGAGGCAAGTAAAACGCATAATGAATCGTTTTCAAAGACTCGAATATCTTTTTGGCAATATGCAATAACACCTCCGTTTCGGGTTTTGTAGCCAACTACAATGCCAAGGTTTTATACAGCCCGGCAAGGGAATATAAGCGGTCGCGATTTAGATTCACTCGTTGGGTTTCTCACGGGTCCCGGTATGGGATAGCAAAATTCATGTTGTCCGCCGAACAACATTTGAGTTGACTAGTTAGATGGGGCGAAGATGGAACGGTATTGCTTGACACCAGCGATCTTTGTTGTCCGAAAAGGACATCTCCAAAACTCCCAGTACGTGACAATGACTGGCGAATGAGAGAAAGGTCATCATCGTATTTGAGTCGCTGCCTAACCCTACAGTATAGTACTACCAGATAAGAAACGTTCCATGTGAGCTGTTCTGAACCACTCTAACTCCACATGTGCTAACGTATAATTGTAGAATGTGGCGACTGGAAGAAACAATATATATTGGACAATAATCAGATTGAGGCGTCGGGATACCAGTTTAGGCTCACGTGAAGTCGTCGATAACACAAATTGGGTTTATATATCCTAGTTCGAAGTAGAGAAAAGGAAAATTCGGGCCTATCACCGATCTCTCATGGTATGTTGGCCATTGTATTTGTGCTGTAACTCTGGTCCAATGGTTTTATAGCGTAACAGAACGACAGAGACATATGAGCAGATAGCCTAAATCGAAATCGATGACAGATATGCAAACTGTTTACAGTTATTACCCCCCCATAACCTTCACTATAATACACACGCTGTTACCACGAACGTAATTGGACCGCTGACTTTCCAATAACACTAGCTCTCAAAATCACATGCGGCCATGTCAATTGGCCGTTCCTTTTTCGGTAACAGAAATTCCGGCCAGCGTCAAGTGGGTGTCGTATACGCCTAAGACAACAGGTTTACTAGTTGACATATTCCTGCGAAGCGGTGGCAACACCCACACTTACTGCCGATACCTCAGATATCTGACCCGGTACATGCCCTTGTATGTTTCCGGTCAACACAAATGCCATACAGATATAGACATACTGATATTGGGGCATTTCAATATATGCTGACGGGTCCTGTAGCCTTCTAAATTATACACACCATTCTCATGTCTTAGATTGGGCCAATAGTTACACATAGACTTGAGACTTGGTGTCTAGACTTGTACGCGAATAGAGACTATCCCCAAAGAGGAATTGCGTACAAGTGGAAAGAAGGATATCAAAAAGGCAGCGTTTCCCCTCGCCTGGTATCCGTGAGAACTTTTCCCTCTTCACATTTCACCAACCAACTCAATTTTGCCTCGAATTTGCAATTACCATTACATTATATCGCTTAGAGTATCACTTGCCTTACAAGGATACTGCTGACTACTATCTTGTCATACATCTATACTTCTAGCAGTTGTTGACATCTACACATTGTAAGTTTTCCATTGCACCTGCCATCATTTTATGTTCATCACAATCCGCACACCTCTTTGTCCGTAACATGGGGTAGTAAAGCTTCGGAGCTTTCGCACGCTCTCTGCTTGAAATTTCTCCGTTCGTCCACTCCCTTGATATACTTCAGCGCCTCTCCGACTCACGCACACCAGCTCGACAATGACCCGTTTCCTAACACGCATTCATAGCATCGATCACAATGTCTTCAAACGGAGTTCACACTCTCACCAGCGAAACAAAGTCAACTCGCAGCATTTCCAGCAAGTGCAGCCACTTCAATGAGCAATCAGTGGTCTGCAAGAAGTGTGGCGGGCTCACCGGTGATTACTTCACCGAGCGCGCTCCTAGCCCAGTGTTAGAGCCTGGCCACGAAAGTTACAACAGGGATTTCAAACTGAAGTGTGACTTCTGGGATCCGGCCGTGGAGCTTCCCAAACTCCGGGATGACGGTCAGCTTGATATCATCCCCCCAGGCTATTCGACTTATGATCGTCTCTGGGAGATTCTCGGGCCCAGTGGGAGCCCCGGGCGCATCTCACGCATTCACAAATTCAAAGCTGACCAGACAAAGTGGGAGCGGGATCAGGCTAGCATGCGGGCCTCACTTGCGCAAGCCTTTGAGTTAAACCAGAAGGTCTCGCAGTCTACTAACGCGCGCAATGAGGCCGAAAACGTCCCGCAGCCACGGACGGAAGTTTCATCGCCACAACCTAAATCCTTGGAGCGTGCGACGGGTGTTTTGGAGAACAAATATGCTTCGACTTCTGGGGACCCGGTTTTGAGCACTGGGGTCGATCAGGACCTGTTCTCGGGAAACTCCGGTGACGTCAGCGTCGACAAGACTGTCAGGCTCAAGGCCCCCGCTGCGTTTAAGGGGCAGGCTGTGCGAGTTGTTACCACTTCTCAATCTACAACTTCACAGGTGAAGACGATCAAGGGTACCGGCCCCACCAAACCCGTGTCTATGCGGTCCGGATACAAATGTGAGACGTCAACTTTCGTTCCTTTGATGCTCCCCACCCTGCCGCCCCCCTCCGACAAGCCCGTAGCACCCGTCGACTCCAGCACTCCCACGAACACGAAGAAGCCTGCAGGAAAAAGCACTACCACCAAGCAGTCTGCGGCACCCAACGACAACCCGGCGTCTAAGCGTAAGCGGGGTCGGCCGTCTAAAAAGGATATCGCGGAAAGAGAGCTTGCTGGTGTAGAGCCTCCAAAGAAGCGGAAACGGGGTCCCAAATCGAAAGTTCCCGTTGTGCCTACCAGCCAGGAAGCTCCACATATTCCGGTGGTGCAAGCTACTCCGCGAGTACCTCAGGCACTTAAAACTGGAACTCGGCCAACGATGGGTATGGCAGGAACAAAGTTCCAGCCTTTCGTCCTCGAGTAGACTATCTCTTTGTTGTTTCTGGAATATGGGGTCTACTTCAATGGGTCTCTTCGGGTTGCATTGTGTGGAGTGGTTTAGGTCATCATCATCATCGGCGTTGTTTTACATTGTTACCTTTTGAATTAGGTTTTGGGTTGGCGTTTTGGCGGTTATTTTTTCAAAATGGAGAACTGTTGTTTAGGAGGATTTGGGTGCACGGATGTTCTAGAAGTTTTATGGAAGAAATGGTCTACTTGATACCCGCAGTGAGGGGTTGAACTGCATTCATAGCAGAACAGAAGGAAAAGGGGATTATAGCAAGAGTGTTTTTTATATTATCAAGTTATTCATTTACAATCGAGTTGCACAGCAAGTGTCCATGTACAATAGCATTTCTGTACGTCACCTTCAACTTACCCGTCATGGTGAATCCATATTTAGTGACCTCTAGGAGTGCAGTGTTAGAACAATCTGTCTCTACATGCCGTTCAATGTAGACAAATTGCTGCATATCGACCAAAGCAGTATTCAGTTTTCTTGTGCGACATTGGCCCTAGATACCATGACTTTTACGAGTTTCACAACAATGCAGACGTTGTACATTATCTTTTTGAACACCGACCATGTCATGTATATACGCCCTCTGAGGATGGGTATTCGTGGAACATTTCCTCACCCAAACCAGACTAAGAATGTCCAAGTAGCGAGTCAACTGAGGTCAATCTCTAAAGGTTTCACAAGAAGTTGATAGCTTGTTGATCATCTCACTCGCCCGCAGGGGTGTACACCCAGTCACATTCCACGCACCTTATGTATTCTATTCATACCAGCATCACAGCAAGTCACCCGGTAGCAAAAAAACACATGTATACTCATCTTCAGACAATCTAGGCTCTGAAAGCTACCAAATTGAAGCAAAAGAGCAAAAGAGAATGATCTGAGGCGGACTTGAACCGCCGACCTTTTGTGTCCAAGCAACTGGGTTACTGTTAGACAAACGTGATAACCAACTACACCATCAGACCTTGATGTCGAAAAGTTTGCTTATTGTAGGATTTGTGTTGAAATTTTTTCACTCGTGCGGGTTAGGGTTTGCAAACACAGCACCTGTAGGGTTAATATCCGGATCAGTGACCAGGGCCGACGTCTATACCGGGTAGATAATGGTAGTTAAGCTCTTGCAGGCTAGGTTTGCAGCAACTATATGCATAGTTTCTATCAACCCACTAGAGGGTGAAATTGAACAGTAAAAAATCTCTCGAGCAATCTCACTTATGGTCTCCACCCATTGCACATTACAATGTACATGTACAAACATATCCGCTTCCATAACATACATACATATCTATCACAATATAATGGGCACATCGCAGCCTCAGGACATAGAATAGGCTGCACCTAGTCTCCTTATCAGCCCAATCTCAGCGTGAGGCATCGAGCAGCCTAGCCACTAATAGGTACGACATATTTTGGTCCACATGTTCCCCAATACTGACACAAACTTGGTACTCAAGAAAATGTTTCTAATGACTATAGAGGATTTCTCAAGCCACTGTTTACAACATTAAACTGGCAGCACTGACAACTGCACAGAATATTAGAAAGACACCACTCCAGGATACCCGTGCCTATAAATGAACACAGACGCACTGTAACGCACACCAACGAAAGAAAAACAATATAAAATGCAAAACCCGCAAATTCCATGGATCCGACCAAAACGCCCGCAAAAACGACAATGAAAAGCAACTCCTAACCAATGATGCAAGCCTACTTTTTCTTAGTACGCAGGGTGTTGCCGGCGCCCTCGAACTTCGGCTGTTGGCTCTCCTGGAAAGCCTTGATCTTGTCCTCTGGGGTCTGAACAGGAACAATGCGGTACCCGAAGAACAAAACATTTTCGGGCAATCTGAGAGGCTTGGGTCCATTCCGTGGCACATTTGCAGCCTCAGCAGGAGTCTTCTCAGCTTCGGGTGCGGGCTTAGCCTTTGAAGCAGCTGATGGCTTCTTGTTTGTCAAGCGGAAACCCTCACCATGGAAAGCTGGGGCCACAGGAGCGGGAGCATCGGGAGCAATAGCGTCATAACCGATTTCCTTGGACATAGAGCCATGGGCATGGATGATACCACCGGCTACACCAGTAGCAGCCTTAGCACTCGGCTTGTACTCTGGCTCAACATATCCAACGGGGGGAGCGAAATCGACTTCAACATCAGTTTCGATCATACTGACACCATTACGGGCAGACTCGGGCTTGACTTCTAGGACGGCCATGGTGTAGATGTCATCGTTGTACTCAAAGGTGAAGACATCGCCCTTGGTAAGAGTGGAGAAGGCGCGGAATGCCTTTTCAAGGACAGCACGAGGGTCGGAGATGTCAAGAAAGTTGGTGTGCTGCGGCTGGAGCTTGACAAGCTTGGCGAGAGAAAGGCTCGTAGTGCGCACCTGAAGGAGGTCTCCAACTTCTATGTGGAGAGTCTCCATCATCCAGTGCGGTATGTAGGCGCGGCCTTCTTCAGCGACAAATTCAAGAACACCGGCGTGGGTGTGGTTTTCGTTAGCGCCGTTGATGAGCTCCATTTGTAGAGGCCACTGCACATTCATCTTGGAGATCTTTTCGAGAGCCGATGGTGGAAGAAAGATCTTGGAGCCGTGGTTGAGCCCCGGACGGTCAGGCCCGGGAGCCATGACCATTGGGTAGCACCGGAAGTACTCATCGAAGCGCGCCGACCGCCGCTGGACCGGGCGAGAACTAGAATACTACGGCAGAGTTAGCGACAATGCGACAACGGGGAAGGGTGGGGGAGTTAGGCGCACCATAGTGGGACAATTATTTAGATGGAAAATGCGGAATGTTGTGAATTCCGTGATGCTGTTGACAATTGAAGATCAAAATATGGGATGAAAATACCTCGCAAGTTATAAAATCCTGTATGGAAATAGCTGGCGAATGTTCAAGACCTCGAATACTAATGTTGATGGTCCATAGGCATAAGCTTAGCTAAGTGCTTATGACGTTTCTACCTGCCTTCAGTAATCAGCCACAATGTATGCCCCACCTCCAGCGGAACGCCACAGATTTCCATGCAACGCCACACTGTCGCGTTGCTCGAACAAGGGAACCCAAGAATCCTTGGCCGCCAGCTTGGACGACAGCCTCGCGAACAGGGTTCCCGAACTTTTTTGAGGACTGGTTTTCAGACTTTTGCGATTTGTTTGTGAACCTGTTAAGTCAATTGACGGTTCAAATCTTTGCGCTAGAGGATCCTGTTGCTCATATTTCGATCTCTTCTTTAATATAATTCATTCTCACCAAGAAATATTTCCACAATGGCGGCCGTAAGTCTGCGACAAACTCCGGGCTTCTCAATCGCCCATACCCCTCGTCACCGCAATACCGTACTAATCTGACATATCTTGAACTTGTAGTCGATCGAAACAGTCGGTGAGTCCAAGGACCTCCGCGGCCTCAACCTTATCGCCTCGCACTCTCACATTCGCGGCCTCGGCGTCGATGGCACCACACTCGAACCCAAGAAGCAGTCGCAAGGCCTGGTAGGCCAAGAAAAGGCCCGCAAGGCTGCTGCCGTCGTACTCAAGATGATTCAGGACGGCAAGATTGCCGGTCGCGCTTGCCTGATCGCCGGCCCACCAAGCACGGGAAAAACGGCTCTGGCCATGGGTCTGGCTCAGTCTCTGGGCCCTGATGTTCCTTTCACATCGCTTGCTGCGTCTGAGATCTTCTCCCTGGAGATGTCCAAGACTGAGGCTCTCACGCAGGCCTTCCGCAAGTCTATTGGTGTGCGCATCAAGGAGGAGAACGAGATTATGGAGGGTGAGGTTGTTGAGATCCAGATCGACCGGTCTGTTACTGGTACCGCCAAGCAGGGAAAGCTCACCATCAAGACGACGGATATGGAGGCGGTATACGACATGGGCACCAAGATGATTGACGCCATGACCAAGGAGCGCGTCGTAGCCGGTGATATCGTGTCAATTGACAAGTCCTCTGGCAAGATCACCAAGCTTGGCCGTTCTTTTGCCCGCTCGCGCGACTACGACGCCATGGGTGCCGATACCAAGTTCCTCCAGACCCCCGATGGCGAACTTCAGAAGCGCAAGGAAATTGTACACACCGTCTCTCTTCACGAGATTGACTGCATCAACTCCCGCACTCAGGGTTTCCTTTCCCTTTTCTCCGGTGACACTGGTGAGATCCGCAGCGAAATTCGTGACCAGATCAACACCAAGGTCAGCGAGTGGAAGGAGGAGGGCAAGGCCGAGATTGTTCCCGGTGTTCTCTTCATTGATGAGGTTCACATGCTTGACATCGAGTGCTTCTCGTATGTTAACCGGGCATTGGAGGACGACTTAGCGCCCGTCGTCATCATGGCTTCCAACCGCGGTAACTCCCTCATCCGCGGTACTGACTACCGCAGTCCCCACGGTCTTCCCCTGGATTTCCTTGACCGCGTGGTCATCATTCACACACACCCTTACAACGCCGATGAGATCAAGGAGATCATTTCTATCCGCGCCACTGAGGAGGAAGTCGACATCACGCCAGATGCTCTCGCCCTGTTGACCAAGATTGGCGAGAAGTCTGGTCTCCGCTATGCCAGTAACCTCATCACCACCTCCCAGCTCGTAGCTGCCAAGCGCAAGGCCAAGGCCGTGGACGTGGCTGACGTGCAGCGGAGTTTCCAGCTGTTCTTTGACCCCGTGCGCAGCGTACAGTTTGTTGCGGAGTCAGAGAAGAGACTTATCGGTGACAATGGTGCCGTTGACTTCACTGTGACTAACGGACACGGTGAGGCTATGGAGTTGAACTAGATTTCTGATGTAGTCGGGGAGATATCCTGTTACTTTTGCTTTCATGTCTTTTTGTCTTTATTTAGTTTTATGCGATTTTGATGTTTGATGGGTGGCGTTTTTCTGGACTGACTGGACGGTCCCCGTATGGGAACAAGAATTAAAATAATACACACGAAATTACATTTTCTAATTGTCTTGTTTCTAATATTGTCTATGCAATAAACCCGGATGTTACTCGAAATCGGCCACTCGTGACCAACCTTCTTGGCTACCGACCACCCGGAACTCGACGCCCTCTGCAAAGTATCCAGCATCTTGCCATGCCTTCATGGTCTTCCCATCATACGGTCCCTGTGCAACACCGCCTCCTTCCCGTCCATCGGTCCATTGGAACTCCCACATCTTTTCCTTGACATCCGCATCGTCAGTCTCCTCTTGTTGTGCAGGTCTCTCCTCCTGCCACTCACTCCCCGTCTCTCTCTGCCACATCCGTACCAACATCTCCCTCTCCTCGTCGTAAATCTCGGCATGGTCACGTCCCAATAGCTTGTCAGCTGCCTCAGTGATAGCTTCGATAGCTTTCTTTGCAGCGCGGGCTTCGGGGGTTTCTTCGGACGCGGCTGGACCTGTTTTGTCGACATCCATAGCGCCGTTCTTTTCGGCAAGTTTCTTGAGCTTCCATGCAGGTAGCTTCTTGGCTGGCTTTGCCTTTTTCACAAGCTTGCCGAGTCTAGCGAGGGCCTCCAATGGTGTCTCTGTCCGTTCCAACTGCCGAATCAGCGTCGCCAGTAACTCCTCAGTTAATAGCTCATCTTCTTCTCTACGCCGTTTCTCCGCCTCGACCCTTCTCTTCTCGTGTGCATCTGCTGCTCTCTTCATCTCCTTCTTACTCGTCCCCTCCAACCACCGGTCATGTTCCGCGCCCGCCTCGGCTGCCTGTCTCACGTAGTTCCCTGATTCGTCGAAGCGTCCCTCTTCTTGCTCTTGCTTCAGGTTGAAGGCTTCGATTTTCGGCGCATTCCGCTTAGATCCACCGGCACCGATTTCGGGGTCAAGGTCTTCTTCGGCTGCAGCAAGGTCCTTGGCTTCTTCGTCATCGTCGCTACTTTCATCGTCGGCAAGATGAATGTGGCCACCGCTGTGGCTTGTATCAATTTGTCCTTCGATTAGATCTGAAGCGTCGACAAATCGGACACCCTTCTTCTTACTGCCGTCGGCGTGATAATCCTCATTTTCACGGCCCGTGGCATCTGCTTTGTCGCCATTTTCATCATCAGATCCTGCACC
The DNA here is from genome assembly GCA_025685495.1 of Huntiella abstrusa. NCBI lineage: Eukaryota > Fungi > Ascomycota > Sordariomycetes > Microascales > Ceratocystidaceae > Huntiella > Huntiella abstrusa. The sequence goes on from JAJNMT010000040.1 coordinate 378,977, forward strand.
GAACATGTCGTAGTCGTCTGCACCTTCATCATCCCCGTTGGTCTTTTGTTTCTTTTTCTTCCCATCATTGGTTGCCCCTTCTTCATATTCATCGAACCGCTTTTCCAAGTCAACCTCTCCATTACCCCTTCTTTGCGCCTTGGCATTGAAATCTTCATTATCTGAGTCTGAATCATAGCCGTCGATATTCACAGCTCCACGCTTAGTCGCGTTGGATCCGCGGATGACGTCGGCATCAAGGAAGGCATCGGGCTCTTCATCGTCAGATCCAGTGGTTGGCGCAAGAGCTGAGGGATTCCGTATGTCGAATTTGGTTTTACCGGAGCCATGATGTGTGCGAGCATAGACATCGCTAGCTGCTGTGGGTTTGGCTCCAGGGCGACGGGATGCCATTGTTTGGTATGTCTAACGTGTTTGTAATGTAAAATATACTCAATCTATGAGTGGCGCTCAATTTCACAATGAAAATATGTAAAATCACGTGATGTTATCCTGTGTTGTATGAAATGATTTCGTTAAACATGTGGAAATCCAAATATGCATATTTACACTATGTAATGAACGTCACTTGTAATGCGCGGAATATGCAGGCCAAAAATGGCAGGTCGTGGGTTAAACGACGAATAACCCTATCGAGTGAAGCCAGTGCGACTGTTGGAAATTCTTAGTGACTAGTTCTACTCCATCAATATGTGGATTTATATACTTGTGCACGTTGACGGGCAAAATCCCCTGATGCCATGGTTGGGCATCAATGCATATGTGTGTAAATAGCGTGGCCCAAACAAGCGGGCAACTGCACGAAATCTACCCCTCTTCAGCCATGAAATGCAACACTTTATGGCCCCGTTTCTACGCTTTGATTTCGCCTACAATGTGTATGTATGTAAGCACAAGTGTACAAGGTAAAGAAAGTACCCGTATGTCTTGGCGTCACTGTTGTCATAGACATGAGAGAAGACTAGGTTCTTAGTGGCCGTTGTGTTACATGTTAAAATTCCGTGTTACCTTCACATTTATTATTCGGGCTTATATCCTCAGTAAGAGTAGTATCGCTTAATCGCAGCTGTTTATGACCGTTTCAACCATTTTTAACGCGGGGTAGACGCATGTAAAGATGCATGTTTGTACATGCGTACTTACATACATGCATATATGGAACCATGAAGCGTAGTTCGTAGTTTTTGGTGAGATTCAGTATACATAACTACTTACATACATACTTGCCCAAACATCCTTTCTCTCGGGTTATATGTTACCCCTCACTTTGGCTATGGCTCCTATTTGTCTAATGTTAACCTTAGACTTTGAAACGGACCATTCGTTTTGGCCTGCAGTAGCTTATAAGCCACCATCCATCTATGCGACATTGGTCTTATATCAAGTGTTAATATTGTCATCTTTTCTGCGTGTTCATAGATTTGTATACAAATGCATAAGATCAGCCGTACCTAAAGGATCAAGTTGCATTGGGCCAAAATCGCTTATGGGTTTACAGTAAGAAAGGAGGTGCAGTATACAGACAAGGAGAACACCAAACTTGGGTTCAACGATACTACCGAGAGGCAACAACACGTTGTGATGTCTATTGATTAGGCTATCAACCCCTCCATCGGGCATGTATTCTGGAATTTACTTTTGGTGGATAAAGGACGACCACTGCCTGACCTTCATGTCAGCCTGGTTGGCACATTTCATCTATAACAAGCTTTGAGTTGGCATTTTCCTCCAAGCATCATAAATCCATTGATCCATTGATCCATCAATCATCAGACACCGCCAAAATCGCCATGTTACCGTCGCGTTTTTCAACGGGAAGCTGGTCTAAGCGAGAACGTGAATGGTCACCACCATTTCGAGCTTACAAAGATGCAGAAGAACACGATCAACGTTCACAGTCGTCCAACGCACAAAAGATTCCTAGCGAGCCTCGCAGTCACCGCGTTTGGCGGGGCCGTCAAGAAAAACGGCATTTCAAGAAAAAAGAGTACTATGGCTCCCGAAAATACGGCGAGTACCGAAAGAGATACAACGATGATTATCGGGACAGTTATCGGGACGACTATCGGGATGACTATCGGGATGACTATCGAGATGGCTATAGATCCCGGTCATCACGGCACAAACATGAACGCCGGGATGATTACTCTGCATCAGACGCCGGAGATGCCCATTCCCTATGTGAGTTCGTTCGTCTGCATTGGGTACTTTCTCCAAAGAGAAAACCTACACTTGCACTAAAAAATAGCAAATAATCGTACACAATAATATTGACCAGTTGAATGCCCGCTCAGCGTCTTTTCGTGCAAGCCCGACGCCTCAACGCACTCTTTCACGGCATCCATCAAGCCCCAAAGACGCATCTGATCGTGCCGATTCAACCAATTCAATCAATTCGATTGATACAAACTCAGCCTTGTCGCCTGACCGTCCTCCCACGTCATTACCCGCCCATCTTCATCCCGAAAGCCAGACTGCCAATGTTTCATCAGATCTGTCAGGACTAAACGAGAACGTGTAAGTGCTTTCAAGTGAAACATGTCACCATGATCCACGATGCACGCCAAATAGCTAGGGGTCTTTTTTACACCAAACCTATATAATCCTGGCCTCTTAGTTTGGGCCCGTGTCAGGGCAATTTTCTGTGACGGCCCGTTCACGCTAACAATTATTTTTCGACAGACTAAGTGAATCCATTGAAAAGTCGCTTAACAACACCACAACAGCTGAACAATCGGAATCCACGGCGCGCCCCAACAACGATCTCGAGTCGTCGATTTTATTGCCATCCCCTCAGCTCAATGCGCAAGATCCTTTTATCAAGCGCAAAGTAGTCTCATTTTCATTGTCCAATCCGTCGCAAACTGTCGCCACTAAACCAAAGAAGCGAGCCATCGTTTTTGACGACGACGACCAAGAAGAGAGTTCTCCTCCTCCCTTCTTCAAGAAGGCACGTTCAATCAACAACGCGCCCATACATAAACTCCGTTTGAAGGCCTCCATATTCTCAAAGAAACCTGCCGCTAGTCCGACTCGTCACACGTTGTTTTCTGACACCACCGTCGCGCAGACCAGATATAGTAGTTTTTCCGAGTCTTCATTGGGAAAGACAACTGTGAGCCGCGACTATCCCTCCTCGACCTCAGAGTCTCCTCCGCCAACAAGCTTCACCTGCGATACCCAGCCAACTGCTTGCATCGCCACTCCAGTCACGCCTGGTACATGCGATACTGATACTACATCTACTGGCGCCCTTAATCCCGCCGATCATTGTCGTAGTCAAGTCGACGACACCGACACCCCTCCGACTTCAACGTCTCACCTACGACCTTCTTTATTGGATTTCGTCCACCCTGATCGCGCCCGACTAGGAATTACGAAAGGCTACCCGAACTCCGCCCAGTGTGGTGATCTTCTACTATCCCCTCCCGATACCAACGAGTCTCGATCCCCACCACTATCTGCCGGCCTTTCTAGCTCTCGTGTATCAAAAGCTTCTCCCCTGGCGAATAGCCCTCTAGCGGAATCAGAGCGTTTTATACACGACTCGATACCTACTGTCAACCCCCTTCTTATATGCAGTGGCGAGGACCCGCCAACCTACCCTGCGGGCTGTACGTTGCCAGAAGCCATGGCGAATAATACTCAGTCTCGTGTCAACCATGAGACTCGCCCTGGCGGTCCACCATCGTTTGAAGCCCTCGCAAAACAATTCTTTGAGTTTCTCCATGCCAGTTTTGAAAAGAAGGAACACGAGAGGATATTGGATGCTGCCGAGCGTGAAATCTCATTGTTCCGCGACGGACCGGACGATTACCGATCTGCACTTGAACTTGTTAGGCAACGACGACTGGGCGCACGCCAACGGATAGACGAAATTGGTCAACAGCTGTCATCATCGGCAAAGGCTATCAACGAAGGATTTGCCAACTATGTTCAATCTTTCTTAAAAACTAAGAATATTCCAGAGGTTCAATCACAGTCCCACATTGATAGCCAATCTGATACGTTCGTAAAATTTCAACAAAACACCGATGCTAAGTTGAAGAAACACGATGAGCAACTTGCAAAATGCCAAAGCTGCCAAGCCCAGCAACAAAGGCTGGAGGATCGCAGCGTGTCTCTTGAATCCATGGTTAAAGAAATGCGCCGCCAGTTTGAATCATTGAAGACAGATCAAGCATCTTTGATCCAACGCAAGATCGACGCGGCGACACAACCTTTACATGAGTCTATTCGGACTCTGCGGAGCGAGAATGAAAAACTTAGTTCTGACTTCACTCGGTTATCTGGTCGGTTAGAAAATGGGCACCATCGCAGCGACAGCAAGTCAGGAGCGCCGAATGGTCGAAGTAGGGAAATGATTGAGCTTGCCACCAATATCAAGGAGTTACAAGACAAGATACTCCGCATCATGGTAGACACTGACAACCATGGGAGGAAGATTTCAACTCTCGAGGACGCGAGAAACCAAGGGAAGGCGGCTTCGGATAGGGATACTTCTAGTGGAGCTAGGTCTGAGGTACTGGCGCAAATTCGCAGTATCAACACTAAGCTGCAATCAGTGTCGAAGACCGTCAATGCTAGTGATGAAAAATGCAAGACGGAAATAGGATTGCTCCAGACCGATGTTGCTGAGCTAAAGCCTTTGATCAAGCGGGTCATCGCTTTGGAAGGAAAGGTCAAGACACTGCAAATTCAGACAGTACCATTAGTTAAACCTGAGCCTCCGATACGCTCTCCATCTGTTTCGGGGCATGGGGGTGATGAAGATCTGGCGAACAACCTACGCCAAACTATCAAGAGGACGAAAAAACTGGAAGATGATGTTGCGCTCTGCAGAAGTCAACAAACTGACATGTTTGACGTGTTCAGTACTCAACTGGATGATCTGCGTTCAAAGGAGATTCCCGAGATTTTTGCTATGCAAGAGGAGAGCATGTTAGTCAAGTTACAATCGCGTGTCGATAAAACCCCACAACAGCCTGCACAGCCATCTACTTCAGATGCTACCCCAGCCTTCTTATCAGAACAGGATCCCATAGTCCAAAAACTCAAGGCGGATATGGAAGTAGTCAACACGCAGATTCATGAGGTCCAGAAAGGGGTTGACGAGACCAAATCTATCGTTGATAATACCCGGCTTCGGTTTGAATCGATTTCGCAGGCCTTCCAGACTCTCAATCTCCAGTATCAGAATCTACGTACCAATGATATATATGATGCACTGGTTGAACAACTTGAGTATTGGCATCCCAACTCAACCCGGCTTATTCTGGATGATTTGAGATCTAAGATGGAACAATATGAATCGAATCTGTCGGGATCGGCGCAATCTAATAGTAATGGTGCGCCCAGTGCAAAGCGCATGCGGGTAGAGGATAATGCCCCATTGGTACCTTCCTCTATTGAATGGTCGAATGCTTCTGGTCGCATGATGTCTCCCACTGTGGGTTCTGTGTTACAACAACAAATGGTTATGTCGCCGACCATGGCCAACACTCCGCGAGGACAGAGTGTGCAACAGGGACAGCCAAGCATGGTGTCTCAAAGTGTCTCTATCAATCCTAATGCACAACATCACGATAATGCGGCCTTGGTGCGCGCCCGGTCAGCTAGAAGCCAGTCACAGCATACGATGCCGCAATATGTTGGTCATCCCTCAGGAGCTGGCTCCCCGGTAGTTTCATCCTCGGCAGTTAATGCTGGCCGTATGCAACAACTAGCCCAGGCAAATGCCGCACAATTGCAGATTCCTAGAAATCAAATGGCTCCTCCTTTGTCCCCGGTACCGCATGGCATGCCGACTTTGAGACCCCATTCTGTGAGTATGCCGGCAGGCTCGAATGGTGTGCCGCCTGTTCAGCAGCAACATCACCATCAGCAAGTTTTTCAACAACAGGCTCGCCAACAGCAAATAATGCACCAGCAAGCGCAGCTTTTACGGCAGAATCAGCAACAAGTTTTTCAACAACAGGCTCAACAACAATCGATACTACGGGAGCAAATGCAACAGCAACAGCAACAGCATCACCAGCGACTTCTGCAGCAGCAGCAACAGCAGCAGCTTTTACAGCAAATGCTTTCACAGCAAGCTCAATCCGAAATCCAACCGGTTGTTGACCCGCCCCTGATATTGCAGTCGTCTATCGTGTCGCCTACCGTCACGACTTCTGTTACCCAATCGCCTGCCATGAATTCACAAGTTGCTCCTTCGCCAGCTATACCATCACCTGTTGCATCACAGTCTGCTGTACCAACTCCACCGATGCCAGTAGCAGGTCCGCCATCTGGATCTGCATCCCCGGTTGTGGGAAGACCATCGGCGCTGCTATCAAGACAGCCAGGAGCGCCACAAACACTGGAGACTTCATTGGATAGATTGCGGAATGCGTCTCAGGGATAGTAGTAGGGTTTTGTTGGCTGGTGTCAACTATTCTGTAAGCTAGTTATGAAGATATGAGGTTCATCCATCAAAGTGTTTATCAATCCTTTCGGCCCAATGTGATGTGACAATGTTCTGTGGAACATATGCATGTGGTCACGTGACTGTAAATGATGTCCTTGGTTATGAAGCCTCAGGGATGAGGGAAGAGGTTCCATTTAATTCTGAATCCCTTAGAGCCCGTGGCATGCAAACTGACAGGTGCTTAAATGTGGAGCGAATGTAAGGGTTAGGGGCTGTATTTAGTCCTGCTGAATATTGGATTTTGAGATGGTAATATTGGCAGGAAGTTACAGATAGTAATTCAAATAGGCAAGAAGCTTATCAAAACATCAGTTCTGTGTTACAAAAGTTTGATATGAGGATTTTGCTACAGGCAGAGTACAAAGAAAATTTCATATAGAGATGTTTGGGGTTTATAACCAGCTCCAAAGGTTGTGGGAAGGGCGGCAACATATTAGGGTCGTAAACATTCACAGAAAGATACAACTTCATGTGCAAGTCTGGAGAGGGAGGGGAGTGACAGTACCTTTTCTTGGCCGATTCCCGTGTGATATGTTCCTTTTTTTCCGAATTGTAAAAGGCATCTTGTGTTCTTATTTGATCTCTCGTTTCCCATCCACTCAGAAACCCTTGTGACCAGACCAGACCGCACACACTGACCTTTTTTTTACCTTTGTCCCTACTTCACCACCAATTAACGCCACAAGGCTACCAAGACCGTGCTAAGCTAAGGGCTAAGGCGCGCCGCCGGAACAAATGAATTAACCAACGTCTTTTGTCTTTTTTCGCATGTCCCGCGCATTCACATTTCACCTTGAAGATTGTCGCCTTTTTTTTCTCACCACATACAACGACTTATATCAGCCAAAAAATTAACAGACACGTCGTTGGGAATATCGAACTTCATCACACTTCAAGCCGTTTACGCCATTTCTTTCCTTGGGTTGCCATTGGCTATTCTTTCGCTCGCTTGCCCGTTTCCTACAACTACTGTTCGCGACACCGTCCTTTTCTCCAGATATAGCTCGTTCTTTTCTTGAAGCACGCATTCCGAATTGGCTGGCGGACACCGCATGATGCAGTAATTGCGCTGCTTTCTGCACTGGGGCCTTCTTTTTGTTCAATCAACATAAACAAAGATCGCACGTCTTTGCGACCGGATTGTTTGGTGAGTATTTTTGGATCTCTTGTTGCCTTACAACCTACATCCTACCTGCACACATACTGCCTTACCCGACCGAATCGTCAAATATTGCATCTGTTGGTACATCTACAGATTAGCGCACAACTACCGATGGTGTGAGGACAAGTGAGGCTTCTCTCTTGTTCCGTCTCTTGTATTCAACCATCTCCAGACAGGTCAGCATCCATCTAGATACACCCCTGTATCGCAAACAATTAGCGATGGGCCTTGGTCCAACTGCATCTGCATTGTCCTGATTTTTCCCCTTGTCTTGACATCATTTATGACTTTTCGTGGTCCGCTTGCCGAGTGGCTGTCAGCAGCCTTTACCCCCTTTGCCTTCGTTCTCCGCAGCCACTGTTTTTATCTGAAGCTGTCTTCCGACCGACGTCACTGTTGACGGCCCGGCTCGATCCTTACTGGCCGCCCAGGTCTTGGCAAACGGCGACAGTTGTACCAGAGACACTTTAGACGCTTACTACGACACAAACTCGTTTCTGTCTAGTATACTTTCTTTCCTGATCATCTGCACCTTCTTCGTTACTTATTTTCGTCAATTGTTCCTGCACGTTGCCCTGTACACACACGCCCACCACTCTGTGACGCCATAAACTAACCCTGTCACGTCCCGCCTCAGATCTTGCTGTTACTCCACGCCGTCAGCTGGTTAGACAAGCAAGCGATTTCTGCTTTCGCCACAGCGCCCGTGACCGTCGCGACTCCTTGATAGCCGTCGTATTTTATTTCGCCCCGGTGGTCGGGTGTGGTCGACGGAGTACTTCATTCACGACTTCGTCACACCAACAAACACACGCGCCACGACGCCAAACATACAATGTCGACCACCGCGTCCGTTCTTCCTAAGCGGAAGCCAGGGAACAAGATCTCGCTCAGCGACTATAAGAAGAAGGATCGTGATGTTCCTCCCGCCGCTTCTTTACCACCACCACCGGCACGACTAGCCAATGGATCTAACAATTCCAATTCGCACAATCAATCTCGGGATAACGACAGAGACAGAGAGCGCCCGCGTGAGGCTAGATCCCAACCGGCGGGCCATACACGAGAGCGACCAAGTTCGTCCACATCTATGCGCCGGGAGGATTCCCGCTCGTCTATGCGCAGCGACCGGGATGGTGACTCGCGGGATGGTCGGTTCCAGGGCAGCAGGCCACAGGGGTCACGACCACGGGATAACGACGACAGACCATCTTCTACAAACACTTCTTCGTCATTTAAACCAACAACGTTACCAACCAGTGGTCAGGCTAATCCCCAGTTACCACGTAAGCCACCACCACTCGCCCCGTTGAGAGGCAGCACACCCCCGATGAAACAACGGGCAAACGACGGTCGGAGAAAAGGAGAGTCGCAAAATAGTAGATTGTCGACAGTAACGTCAAGGGATGATCTTCATAGGAGGAAGGAGCCCGCTCCAGGACGCGAAAGAGAACGGGATCGAGACCGTGACAGAGATTGGGATAGGGAAAGAGAAAAGGGCGAGATTCGCGGTGGAGAAAGAGATGCCCCACGTGCTAGATACGACGAGAGTCGGCCACGGTCTCGCGAACGCGAGCGTGAACGTGAACGGGAGAGAGACAGAGACAGAGACAGGGACAGAGATCGGGACCGTGATAGAGATCGTGATCGCGATCGCGATAGAGATAGAGATCGAACACGCGAGCGCCGTACATCGGATGAAGCGCCGCGGTCGCGCCTCGCTAGAGATCCGGATCGTGGGTCGCGTGACCAGGAGCGTGAGAGTAAATCAAGCTCTGCTTCTGTGTCGAACTCTGGATCCGGCCTGTTGCGTAGTGGGGTGCTGAAATCCTCGGGTACCTCTCGCAACATGTCTCCGGCTGCTAGACCACGGGCTGGATCAGTTACGCAGAACGCGCGGCCAGCTTCGCGGGCTGAGGGGCGTACGAGTGAAAGCAAGACCGAGTCACGTGAGGTGCGTATGACGCCTACCAAACAAACAAAATCAAAACCTGTGGTGATTCCGGCGTTGTTGTCTCCATTACGGTTGAGTCTTGACGAGACCAAGAAGAAACCGACGGTTTCGTCGGCTACGGACAGCGATGAAGCGCCGCTTGCGTTGCGCAAGGCAGAGCCGAAGCGGCCACGGATAGAGTTGCCTAAATTACTTTCTCCCGACCTGCCATCGCCAATAGAACGCGCTCTTGAGGAACTTGATGGGATCGGTTTACCAGATCTCCCCGAAATCCCCAAGAAGCTGTATGTACATCTTCGGATACCTCCCAGGTTGCGGCGCAAGTTTGAAGAGATTGTCAACCCGCCTCAGGCTCCGGTAGTTAAGCGTCCAGGGCCAGCTGATAACCACGGTATGGCCAAGAAGCGACCGGCTACAGTTCTGGAAGGTCCTTCAGACCATGTGGCTTCTAAGAAGCCCCGATCAGCAGATGGACCACCGACAGGACAACTGAATGTTCCTGGGACTCCATCAAAGGGAGGACATAGCATGATGCGAGCTGCCTCCAATGGGTCTTTGGCTGGCGAAGGTGGGCAGTCGCCTCGGGCAGGACCTTATCTTCCAAGACCAACCGCGTCTCCTGCAGTTTTAACTATCATGACGTCCAGAGGTGATACTTTTATGAAGTTGGGCAGAGAGTTGAAGCACGTGCGTGACGCCATAGTACGGGCAAAATCAGACTTATTATCGACGGACGAAGGCCGAGAAACAAAAGAAGGACAGACGTCGAGTTTATATGGCATTGAGTCGATCATGGCGTATTTGGTTGGTTTCAAGATTTTGTCAGATAATCGGATCCGCGGAGGAAAGATGCCGGATATTACCCTTTGGGTTTCGTCTCTTCCGATGATTGAGCAACTGGCTGGTGTTGTCCGTACTACAGCTCTAATAGAATTAGGGGCGATAGTAGCACAGTTAAACGCGGTGCTTTTGGAAGAAGTTCTCTCGATATACGAACGAACAGGCTATTTCCCTACAAGTGGACAAGCGGCCACTGTTTGTGCAAAGTATATGCCGGCTCGTCGCAAGATGTGGGTCCGAGCCAAGGAACTTTCGGATCGGGCCAAGTTACCAGCAGAGTTTGTTGTGGGGCCGTGGACAACAGTCGGGGAAACGGCTTTGAAGACAATGAAGTTTCTTCGGAGGTTTGCTGAGAAAGGAGGGTTAGATTGGAGACAGAAACTGGAGATTAGTGAGGGGTTATTTTTGCCGCCTGATGACGAACCAGAAGAGAAGGAACGGGAACGAGATAGGGATCGCGACAGGGACAGAGATCGTGACAGAGATCGTGACCGTGACCGTGACCGTGAGCGGAGTCGACATGGAGGCGGTGATAGAGGTCGGGATAGACGGTGATGTCTTCTTTTTTTTTCTTGTTTCTTGTTTCTCTTTTTTTGCACTGTCTGGTTTCATCTTTACATGTTTGGATTTGTGTTTGGGGTTTGGACGACTTTGCGGATACCTTCTAGCCGGTTTTGTTTTTTGTTTCTTCGTTAAAATGATGATTTTGATTTTTTCTTCCATTTTTTGCAGGTATGACGTCATGTAGTGAAATGTATGTTTGGATGGATGACATGGGATGGGGCCGGGAATGGAAGGAGCAAGTTGGTCATGTTGGCCATCCGGGTTGGCGTGGTCTGAGAAGCGAGAACCAAGGCTTGGGGCATGTGCGGACGTGAGTGGCTGGTGTGTGGGTGACAATATCAAGATATGTAAGCAGGTAATACAGAGGGATTTTTGAATATGGCGCTTTGGTTTGAGCGGTTATGTGTGTTTGGAAGGTGTAAGCGCCTTGGGGACCGGTAAGGAAAGGGAAGTCACCCGACAAATGGATAGATAACAAGGCAGGAGTAGAGGGGCAACAATAATGTATGTACAAAGCGCCTCGTTTGATGGTATTTCCGGGCTTGAGCCGCAGGGACAGACAACATGCATGGTTTGTTCACGGGTGATGTTTTCAGGGCGGACAGATGGATTAACGGATGGTTTTTTTTGACTAGGGAATCCACTTATCTGGGGTTTTTCGGCGGTTTACTATGGAGAGTGGTGACGCCATTTGTATCAGATCAGGGAGATTGATGAGCGGGAATTGTAGGGTTTTTCTGGGGTTTGTGGGGTGATTTGGTGGTCTGATGATGTGGTTGGTTGGTTTGGACCTTTTTTAGTTTGGATATTTCCGTGGATTGTTGAGCCGCATTTTTAGTTACAGAGATGGTTGTTGCCACGGTGGTTTGTTTTTTTTTGGGGGGGGATTTGATGGATTGGATTGGGGCTGAGAGTGAGATTGGGTTACTGGTAGGCTTGGCTTGGCTGGTCGGAGCGGACTAACTAACTAAGCAGGAGAGTGGGGTATCTTAAAAAGCTTGTCGGGGCGGTTTTCCGGGCGTGGTGAGAGGTGATTTATTTATGTAGGTATGGGCAGATGGACATGGGGAACAAGTTTGTAGACATGATGTGGATTTAAAGAATGATAATGTCAGACCATTGTTGTGCATGAAAGACTAGAGACGGGGTATGGAGTGTAGATGTTGTTAATATGGTCAACTGGATGGACATAAACACCGGTCGTTATGTGGGTCCGTTTCAAATAAACAACTGGCGTTAGTGTTTGCTGTTTGGGGCGGGCGGGCTTGGCTGGTTATGTGAGTCAATAGCCACTGAGAGAGGTAATAACAAGCGGTGCATTTTTTTGTTATAGAAGACAGGGTTTGTCGGAATAGCGTAGACGGCTATCCAGAAGGAGGGGTAAAAAGGAAAGAGGAAGCGCCGGTATTAAAATTGGGAGGTTCTTTACCGCTGGATCCTATCGATTCAAGGCGGCTTCTGGATGATAACCAAGGCTGTGAATTTGTCCGGGTATCCGATGGTGTACATACAATACATTCATGTACAACAGCCGATACCGATGACCCTCCATTTGCCCTTCTCCAATGATACTGTACTATAGCCGATAGACGGAAGAAAACCACTGCCCTGGCAAATAGGTACATACCCCTCCATGGGTTATTTCGTGCCTAGGTTACGAGAAGGGAGGAGGCAGAAATGCCAGAGAAAGGCCGAAACTGACCCATGCGGTACGGACGGACGGACAACCAACGGGCTGACTTATGACGATTCTATAATGTCTTTTTTTATTTTCGAATGGCTGTGTTCATGTCTCGTGTTGACTATCAGGTTGTCAGGTGGAGAGACATATGAGTGACGTTAACTTTACTTGGCCCGGTAGTCAGGCCCGGAGCTGCCGTGGATCAGTCTAGTCATTCCAGGTCTTCCTACCCTCACAGAACCCATTGGAAGCTCCTAGATACCCGTCATAGCATAGTGCCCGTAGCTTCAAGGCATGAAAAAGCATCCTTCCTTTCTGCCTCGTTTCCAATACACGCCATGGCATCAGGGAAAGTGGAGACTACGTTCTATGGTCACTTTTTTTTATACCGCATTATAGTGTCCAGTCAGGTACCTGTTGTTGTCTGTAGCTGTGCTGTTTCGCCGGCGGGGAAGGGAAATGGGACGCGCGGGGCTTCATCGATTTACCCCTCCTTCCCCTTGTAATTGTGCCCCGCTGACAAGGTCCGTTATTGGCAAGGACCGCCGGACAAGCCCAAGTCAACAAGCTTGTGCCCCTCACCTCAAGCTTGATTAGGAAGGGCAGATAGAAGACGTTGTAGAGGGGGGTAGGGTAGGTTCCTAAGCCCTCCAAATTTTTTGTTGTTAAAAGCCAGACGAGTTCCCCTCTTCCAGTGCAGCTTTTTTCCCTTCTTCTTTTCTTTTCTTTTTTTTCTTCTCTTCATCATCCCCATCGATCCCTTTTTTCTCATCACATCTCTTACATCTATCGAAATGACTGTCAAGGTTGGTATCAACGGTTTCGGCCGCATTGGTCGCATTGTCTTCCGCAACTCCGTCGGTCACTCTGACGTCGAGGTTGTCGCTGTCAACGACCCCTTCATTGAGCCTACCTACGCTGTAAGTTTTTTCCTGTTGTTTACTTTTGGAGTCTCGCTTTCTTGGTGGCCTGGTTATGGATATCATTGGGTGCTTTTTTCAATGGTTGACACGCTTCGCTTGTCTTGCATGCTGCATGCACGCAATGGGCGAAAGGGTGTAATCCTGCAATGCGGGATCGCCAGGGTCAAAAAGAAAGTGGAGACTTCACGGTTAAAGTGCCTTTTACTAACAACTGTTTCTTGTTCTATTACAGGCCTACATGCTCAAGTACGACTCCACCCACGGTGTCTTCGACGGTTCCATTGAGGTCGTCGCTGACGGTCTCGTCGTCAACGGCAAGAAGGTCCAGTTCTTCCAGGAGCGTGACCCCGCCAACATCAAGTGGGCTGGTGCCGGTGCCGAGTACATCGTCGAGTCCACCGGTGTCTTCACCACCGTCGAGAAGGCCTCTGCTCACCTTCAGGGTGGCGCCAAGCGCGTCATCATCTCGGCCCCCTCTGCCGATGCCCCCATGTACGTTATGGGTGTCAACGAGACCACCTACGACGGTTCGTCCAAGGTCATCTCCAACGCCTCTTGCACCACCAACTGCCTGGCTCCCCTTGCCAAGGTCATCAACGACAACTTCGGTATCGTTGAGGGTCTCATGACCACTGTCCACTCCTACACCGCCACCCAGAAGACCGTTGACGGTCCCTCCGCTAAGGACTGGCGTGGTGGCCGTACCGCTGCTCAGAACATCATCCCCTCGAGCACCGGTGCCGCCAAGGCCGTCGGCAAGGTCATCCCTGCCCTTAACGGCAAGCTGACTGGTATGTCTATGCGTGTCCCCACCGCCAACGTCTCCGTTGTCGATCTTACCGTCCGCCTCGAGAAGGGTGCTACCTACGAGCAGATCAAGGCCACCGTCAAGGCCGCTGCTGAGGGTCCCCTTAAGGGCGTTCTGGGCTACACCGAGGACGACATTGTCTCGTCTGACATGAACGGCAACAACAACTCGTCCATCTTCGACGCCAAGGCCGGTATCTCGCTCAACGACAACTTCGTCAAGCTGGTTTCGTGGTACGACAACGAGTGGGGTTACTCCCGCCGTGTCCTTGACCTTCTGGCCTACGTTGCCAAGGTCGATGCCTCTGCTTAAATGTGGATAGATTTGAATCAACCGATGTCTAGTGTTTGCTGTGACAAAGGCAGAAGAAATGAATAATGAAATAATTGAAAATTCCAAGTTTTTTGAGTGATTTTTGAGTGACTTTTGAGTGATGTTTTTGTTTGTTGTAGTTGAAGTACACAGTGTGTGGGTGGTATGTGTACTGTAACATTGATTCCTTTTATGCTGGTGTGTACTTGAGAAGATGTCAAATTGGATGCATTTGTTATATATACTGGTACATGTGTATATGAAAACTAATTTACTAACTCTCCCCTCGTAAGCTCTTCAGCTGTATTTCCAGGGCTTTATTCCCTTCTTCCAAATCTCTAAGAAAACTTCCCGTAACTGATAATATAGCACTCTTTGAAAAGCCACCCCCACGTAATCCAGGAACCATCTCTGTGAGTTCAGAGAAACCAACTTTAATCTGAGTGCGACGGCGCTGTTCACTAACAATGTGATTTTCACGTTTTTGGGCTTCTGTCAAGTTACGACGAGGTTCCTTGGGAACAGGGGGTCGCGGGCGTCGTTTGGTAGTTGTAGAAGGGGACGGAGACGGTTCTGGAGCGGATGTTGTGGGAATGTGCGTGTGTGTGCTTTTTCGACGTTTAGGGGCCGGTGTGGAGGAAGGGGAAGGTGATGATGGTTGTTGTTGTTGTTGGGAGAGACGGTGGCGTTTTGGTGATGGGGGGATTGGAGGGGGTGAAGGGGGTGAAGGGGCGGTGGATATGGGGGGTGGTGTTGGTTGCGGGTGGGTGAGTGGGGGGCGGAACCAGTGGTTTACGGCGGCGCGTTCTTGGGATATCCGGGCGGTTTGGACGGTGGCGGGCGGGATATATGGGTTCCCGGGGTGAAAATTCTCATCACTTCCCCATGTGAACGGGACTGTTACGTCCCCTCCCCCTCCACCCTGGGCATTCTGGAATAATGTCGCTGCTGCTTCGTATACCTCGTGGACATCTTCAAGGGAGCTCTCGGGGGCGAGAACGTTGGCGACGTCGTGGGCGTGCGCGAGGGAGGTGGATTGCAGGTTTTGCATGTCGATTTCGTAGGGGTCGGGGGGGAAGGAGAGGTTCGGCCAGTCGGGGGGCCACGGGGCGGATATGTTGGTGAAGAAGGTGGATATTAGGCGGGTTTCGGAGGCGGAGAGGAGGGGGGTTGAAGGGGGGTGGGTGGGCGGGTGGCGGAGGAGGTCTTCGTCGGTTAGGTCGATGCTGTCTTGGGGGTGTTAGTTTGGTTTGGGGATTCTAGATTGAGAAAACTTACAGCCGAAGGCGAGGTCCATGGTTTGAGGTTGTATGTAGCTGTCATCTTGTATGCCTACAGATGTGACTTGGTGTTCTGGGATCCAAGTATTTTGATATGTAGAGTCATGAACTGGTTGCGCGTCCCAGGGGACTTGTTGTGGTTGTGGATGTGGATGTGGATATTGTCGACGTTGCGATTGTGGGTGCTGGGAACTCATGGAGAAGGCGGAGAGAAGTTCGGCGGCGGCCACGTTGGTGGGGAGGGAGGATTCGTTTCCGGACATTTTGGGTGGGAGTGGATGGTTGACGGGTTAAATTCCCCCGCAATACCTCAGCGGGAGATTCTCAAGGCGGGATGCGACAACGGTGGAGATGTTAATAATGACGATTATTCGAAGTATGAATGGTAATGTCGATTTTATCTACTCGGTGGCGTTTAAAGTATCTTGGATCTCAAAAGAAGTATTCATTTACCCGCCGTTTCGTGGTGTGGTTATAGTACATGTGTATGGACTTGTAAATGAAGAGAATAATTCAATCGCCATTGTCACATGCTTCTTTCTAGCTCAATGCCGTCTGTCACGTGCTGAAAATGGTAGTGGCGGGTATGTAGGATTTGTGGGTTATGGAACCCTAAGTTGGGTGGAGGGTAGATTTGGTGTTGGAAGGTGGGACATGTTTTTGGGTGGTTTGGGTGGTTTAGCGGTGAAAAGGGATTAGACTTGGTAGAGGAGGTTAGTTAGTTGGTGACTAGAGACTCGGTTGATCTTGCCTGAGTTGTATAGCATAGAGATAAGTAATTATGTAGTGAGACGAGTGATCAATGATAAGTTTGAACTTGGTAACAAGTCATTTGCAACTCAAAGGTACCTAGAAATACCACACATCAATCAATCAATCTGACTTCACAAACTTGATCCTCATTCTCACAGCACATCGCATCGTCCCATATGCACCACAATCCCCACAACTATCCTCGACCATCCCTGTCTGTGCCACCAACCTGTCACGAATCCCTCTACTAAGAAACAAGGGTAACTTCTAAAATCCACCATCAACATTCAAAATCACATGTCACCGACGAATCAATCAATCAATCTCCATCCCCAAACCAATCCAAATCCCCAAATTCTCATTATTCTCTTGCCATTTTCCCCAAAAATCGCATTAATAAGTCTAGGGTTAGGGTACCGTGCCACATGAACGACCGCACAAGGGCCCATCTCCAAGATAAAACAATCGCGCCTAACAAGACGCGCCAATGTTGACAATTGGCGATAGAGAAGGTACACGAGCACGAGAAAGCGGATAACGAAAGATGGCGACCGGCACGACACTAGCGACGACAAACGAGGTGCAAAAAGCACTTGTGACGAGACTCCTATCACTTTCCGCCATCCCGGCATCTCTCCGGCCTGCGATTCGGGCGTTCTTGTTGGGGTATTTGGCGACTGTTACTCCGCAGATTGGCACGTTGTTGTTCCGGGCTTTTGCGGCGAGTAGGAGGCGGAGGGCGGAGCAGCGGGGCAAGAGAGGGGAGGTTTCGCTTTGGAGTTTGAAGAGGGAGGCGGCGAGGGCGACGGGGTTGGATGGGGATTTTGATGAGGGGGAGAGAAAGGTGCTGGGGGAGGCTGTGAAGGTTGTTTTGGTGGATGGGGGGGAGCTGAGAGGGTTTCCGGTTTTTTGTGCGTTGGTGGCGGGGGGGTCGACTTTGTTGGAGGTGAGTTATTCAGAGTATAGAGTATGAAGGGATGGTATGGTACTAACGATGATTAGATCCCACTCAAAGCTGCGTTATCACGGCTTCTCAAACGTCTTTCCACGTCACCTACCCTTTTCCCACGGCTTCTAGCAACATTGATATCCTCCTCCCTAGCCCACTCACTCCTTCGAAAAGACAAGAAACCCCCATCTTCTTCACCTGCTCTCACGGCAGCAACACCGTATAGTCATCTTCCATCACAAACATTGGATATCACGTTACTAGCGGTGACCCGCGCGCTCGACGTGGTGATTACCACGCTTTGGCGAAAATGGAAAACTCGCCGCCTTTCCATGAATCGGTATTCCCGTCCCGAAGCACTCGTTTCGAAACTATTTGATCCGGCGGTCTTCTCGTTATCGTCTGCGGTTATCATGTGGACGTGGTTCTATCAACCTACCAAACTCCCCAAGTCTTATGTATCGTGGATCACAACCGCCGCGGCGATAGACCATCGGTTAATAGAAGCGTTGCGACGGTGTAGATTCGGTTGGTTAATCTACGGGGAAGAAACAGGCCAAGCTCCATTGTTACAAGAAATGTGTACGGATTATAAATGGCCTTTGGAATGGGGAGATCCCGCGCTTACCGCGCCATTCCCGTGTACCATGGTACATATGGGGAAAGGAGGGAAATGGTGCGAAGTACACGCTGGCTACAGATTTTTGAAAACCTGGATATGGATGATGACTTCCTATGCGCCCGTCATGCTGATAATCAAGCTTCTCCGCCGCCACAAAAACTGGACCGCCTTAAAAACCACCCTGACAAAGTCCCTCCGGTCCTCCGCCCGCTCGTCATCCGTCATCGCCACGTTCACAGCCCTCTTCTACTACGGCGTATGTCTCGCGCGTACCCGGGTAGGTCCGTATATTCTTGGGCGTGACGACGCTTCGCGAACGAGGATTGATGGGGGGATCTGTGTGGGTGTTGGTTGTGCACTTAGTGGGTGGAGTGTGTTGTTGGAAAAGGCTACGAAGAGGCAGGATTTGGCGCTTTTTACGGCGCCGAAGGCGTTGGGGTGTTTGGTGCCGGTTGATGAGGAGGGGAAGGGGAATCGTGGGTGGGTTGAGAATTTGGCGTTTTCGGTTAGTATGGGGGTTTTGTTGACGGCTGTTAGGGAGGATAGGAGGATGGTTAGGGGGTTGTTTGGACGGGTTTTGGGGAAGGTTATGGAGTGAGTAGAATATATGTAAGTGAATCTATTAATTATATATCTAAACCAATAAGTCATCGCCATCTCGAGGGTCCATCCCTCCCCACCGACCATGCCACTCTGACAAAATGACACTTCCCAAGCCCATCCCTTCTATCCTTTCCCGATCCCATATCGTCCATCCCCATATCTTCAATGTATATGGAACTTTCCAACTACACCACGCACTATAAGTTCCCTTCCAAACCACCGTCCACGCAAACGGAACCCCATTTCTTCCCCCCACAATATCCACATCATCCCCTCTAAACGGACACGGAACTCTCATTGAAGAGAGATATTCCCTTTCCGTCCCTCTAATCGATCGTGCTGGGTTAACGAAGAGGGATTCAACGGGTGGTGGGATGGGATTGGGCACGTAGATGTTTGTGCTGATTAGTGCTGCGAGCTTCGTTCCTTCTGTTTCGGAGAATATGGCGTTTAGAAAGACTAGACCGCGTAGAACGCCCGTTTCCCTTGCGGCGAGATCTAGTCGTGGTTGAAGAGTCTCTAATGGTTCTCGACCAAGGATATAAAAAGGTGTTGGGTCTTTCTTAACGGTGGATAGGACGTCTCGGAGAGATATACTGGCGAAGGTATATATCGTTATAAGCTCCGAAAGTTCCCACGGCTGAAGCGTATCCAAGAATACCCCAAGTGCCTCTCTACACCCCGTCTGTCTCGCCAAGATACAAAATATCTGAAACCGATAGATCCCCCTCGTAAGCCTCAACCTCTCACTCTCAGATAATCGATACCCCACAAACCCCCCCTTCACACCCCCCGGCAACCTCCCCACCATCCATCGTAAAACCCTCTCCCGAAACGGCACCACACAACACCGAAAAAACGTCATCATCCACACCCCCTCCTCCACCGAGACCTTCCAGCCCCTTGAAAATCCCCCATTTATAGCCCCACTCCACTCCGTCACTCGCGCAAGAAACCCGGTTCTTCGCGCCGTGAAGGCGGGTGTATCCCGTGGTGCGGGGCGGGTTTGAGGGAATGTAGTTGGTAAATTAGGTAGATATCCGGAAGGAGACTTCCGAAGTGGTAGGAAAGGTGGCTTTGTAAGAGACTTTGTCGATGAGTTAGATATATTTGGTGGAAAACTGGTGATGAACGGATAAGTGCGTATCGGGTCTCCGGTGGACACACCTCTAGGAGATAGACCTGGATTTCCGGCGGGAGACACTCTAAGGATATTTTCAACGACATGATGATTCTTGACATGTCAATCTACAAGATCCATCCCCTCTATATATCCTTCTTCCCATCCCATCCGTGTAACATCAACCCAACCCGTCACCTCCTTCCCCATACGCATACATACATCCACCACAACTGCACATTCAACATACATAACCCGCCTCACTTTCCTCGCCAATCACAATCAAATCATCCACCCCTGCCCACCGCCTCACGCCTTCCCTTCCCAAACCACGCCATCACCACATCCACAACCTCAATTCCAACACAATTCTCTCCTCTCTTCTCTCTACAAATACATACACAAGCCTTGTACAACAAAAGCCCCGTTACACACAGCCCCACCTTTCCTTCTTTCCCTCCGTGCTCTCCTCCGTCGTCCCACTTTTAACACCTAGTTAAACCCTACGGTAACCCTATTGCTGTTCCCCACCTCCGCTTCAACTGCCGCCCCACATAATTCCCAATTGGGAAACCGCTTCCCAGAGCCGCGCCGAAGTCGGATGCAGGGGTGTTTCATTCGGACGTATACACCGTTGATATGTAACCCTACCGTTGACCAATTCACAGGGCGTATGTGTATCTAAACAGAATTCACTCCCGGCTCCACTTTGTTTGCTAGAACGTAGGATTACATACAAAACACATGGCACGACAAACTACCAACTTCAAAAATACAAAGACAATCGTTATTCACACTTCTCTACTCCTTGTTCACCTTCAAATACCCCTCCAACTTCTCCTCAGTCCAATCCCACAACTTCTTCGCCAACTCCAAGTCCTCAGAAAATGAACTTCCTCCCTTAGTAATGCCAACCGGCGTATAATACTCCCCGTTAATAACATCGCCCGTCGGAGCCGTAGCCGCCCACAACTGATTCAAAGCACCCTTTTCAACCGGAGTAAAAAAGTTGTTGGCAAAGTTAGTCGCCTTGTGCAAGATCCACAGTGTGCCGGTCGTTCCACTCATAAGGTTCGTCCGAACAACACCCGGGTGTACCGAGACGCTCTTGATAGTAGGATGCTCCTGTGCAAGCTGTCTCGCAAACAGGATATTCGCCAACTTGCTCTGTCCATACCGTGTATACGCAGTCATTTGCTCCCCCGTAGTCTGTAAACTCTCAAAGTCAATCCCATGCGCCGCCAACGAGTGACCCGCCGACGACAACGACACAACACGCACATCCGCATCAGCCAACGTAGCAGTCTTCTCCAAAACGGGAAGCAACAGCTTGGTAAGCAGGGCGTGACCCATGTGGTTGGTTCCAAACTGCATCTCGTACCCATCGACAGTGAGACCCGCAGGCGACGCCATAATACCGGCGTTGAGCATGAGGATATCCAGACGGGACTCGGCAGCTAGGAAGGTATCGGCGGCCGCACGGACCGAGGCGAACGAGGCAAGGTCGAGTTGGAGGACGTGGATGATGGAGGGGTCGGGAATCTGCGAGGACAGTTCTAGCTTTGCAGCTTCGGCTTTTTCTACGGAGCGCGAGGCCATGTAGATGGACGCGGGGTTATGTTTGGCAAGCTCGAGGATAGCCTGTTTGCCTAGTCCGTTGTTCCCGCCCGTGACAAGAATCACCTTGCCCTCAAGCGAGGGGATGTCCCGGGCAGGGTCAAAAGAGACACCGCCGAAAAAGTTGACACCAAACGGCATGACGAGCTGATCAATAAACGAGGATAAAACAACGAGGCCGACGCTGATATGTGATGTAACGAAGAGATAGAAAGTGCAAAGAGCCTTGATTACACCGGTTGGTGACAGAGGAAGTAGTAAACCGCGAATGCGACGATAGACGGATGTGGGGAATGAATAGACGGGCCAACTGGGCGAGATTGATAGGGCGCGGTTGGGCGGGAAGTTGAGAGACTCTTCACTGGTGGTGGATTTGGCGGTGTCGTTGCGGCGGAGGGCTGATGCGCGTAGCTGGACCCTGTTTGTATCTGTGGCCATGACGGACTAGCTAGGTAGCTCTCGGTGGCGGTTATAGATAAAGGGCTGTTTTGAGGATGGATCAAGCTTGTTTGGCGGGGTTCATGTGGTGGATGATATGCACATGGTTTTCAGCCTCGTTTTGGTCTTAGTAATCTGTTTATTATCTGGATCCCTAGGAAAGAACCATCGTCGTCGGTTTACTATGAACCTTCAATTACTTGAATGAGGTTCTCTCTTAATACAACCACGTGTATCTTACAAAAACCAACACTGTATGCATAATTATTATGCATCTTACCTCTCTCCCGAAACGGTCATCATGGTAACCATCTGGAGTCGCCTAAACCTCGCGGTGTCCGCCGCATTCCTTCAGGACGGACCAAAGGTATTGAGCAGGGTATAACCCTTATAAGATTTTGACAGGTCACACCTTTGAATAAGATTTTTCAAGGTGATATTCAGGTGTGTGCAAGAATTTCATGTCATGCAGGTGAATGGCACATTGCATGTTCCATGTGACTGACGAAAATTCTTTTGTTGACGTCTTGTTGTGTTTGTAGATGTAGTATTTTGGATTGTATGGCCTTGACCAGGTGTTCATATGCGGATTTTTGGTGACTTTAACGCCCCACTATCCGGCTCCGTAGATGGAATCCACATGTACCGTTCCATTGTCTCCTGGATATGTAGACTCCAAATCGAGTCATAATCAGCTAAACATATCCCAAGTTCTGACTCGAAAGTGACAAACCAACATCCAAGACTCATCGACAATACCGGGTGGGTTACATTTGACCCAGCTAGCCGTCCATGACGAAACCGGATATCCCTTGACCCCTCCAAATGACTATACGCAGCTCTCGGCTACTTGTATCCAATATTGCTCATCTGTACAATGTATACAATCTGTACAGTCTTTTGAGCGCTCGTGGCGGGCAGGATGGGTTCCCCTGTTTTTAAACATTGACGGATTTACCAGCAGCCGGACCCGGGTTTCTTTTCTTTTCTGGTCACTTTGTGCTGTGAGGCATTGGGTCTGTGTCTGGATAGGAGCCGGCAGGAGCCTATTTTGGAGATAATACGTTGTTGCTGGAGAAGGGAAGGTTTAAGTAGGGCAATGGAGTTGACCGACTGTCATGGATCCTATCATGTCCCGTTAACCGGCCCGCTGGGGAAGTACAAGTAGTTGTAACATTTTCCAATCTAGAATGATTTTGATTATTCTTTTTCTTTACTGAGATATCTAAAACGCGTATAAAACCATTGACGCATTCTTTTCATTCCGTCTTTGACTTTTACTTGTCTTGTTCATCGCATTTATCCAAATTTCAAACCTCTTTATATGTAAGCTTGTCCCCCATCAAAGTGGATATCACATCAAATCATACACTTGGAAGTCACTCTACACTTGCCATCCCGAACTCCGTGTCTCCGTCATTCCATCAATACCGCCAAACGCAAACGTCCAGCCAGCCAGCCAGCCAAGAAAACGCAACAAAAAAAGCTAGTCTTAGCACCACCTACCCATGCCAAGGAGCCACCTACCCAGAAGCTCCCCTACCGCCTATCCAACAAGCCAGCAAACTAAACTAAACCGCCGATAAACCCGTCACCGCTTCCAAAAACTCCATCCCCATTTTTATCCCCATTTCCTCTCTTCAATCCAGAATTCTCTCTCAGGAACCAAGAATCCACTTACCCAGATATCCGACCAGATTTCTAACAAAAACTCACATATTCCTCCCCCGCAGACGCAGCAATTCCGTCGTCACATTCACTCTTATAACGCACAAGAAAAAAAACCGCAAGTTAGCCCGAGAAAATCGCCAAATTCAGAAATACATAATGTGCGGCACTTGCAACCCCGAACAGGACAACACCCCCGTCCCAACGACCACCGAGTCAAACGGCCATGGTAAGTTGAAGTCTTGATATCCATTCATTCCAGAATCGTCCCGGACTCCCGGTCTGGAAGACTCTCCACATGTCCCGCTCGGTCCATGAGAATCTCCTTGCTCGTGATAGGCTACGCTATTAGTCAGAAGTCTGGCTTCCATCACGGAGCCTCCACCATTCACCATGCGATGAGGCCCACAATTTCCTTGAAGCCTGCTAGCTTGGTGTCCGCCGTTATCCATATTCCGTGAAAGACGGTCCCCACCTCCCTGCATCTGCGCCGAAGCTTCTATAGAATCTATGACTCGGTCAAGATTCATTGAACTGAGACACTTGGTCTTAGAGTATCCTACAATTGTGACTCCAAGGTGTCTTGTCATGTATCCTCCGGTTTCTTCCCGGTTGGCCAAGAACCACCGAGGCCGCCCCAAGCGAGGCAAAAAGTTACCAAAAAAGCTAGAAAAAAAGATTTTTTTTCTACGTTCCCTGTTCGGATGACTTACCCAAGGCAAGGCCGTCGGCCTAGTCAATGACCAATAACGCCCTCTTCCCAAGCGCAATCCGGCTCCACAATATCCAGATTCAGAAGAACGGCCGCCTCATCCAGTCCAGTCAAAACCGATTCTTTTTTTTCTTACTTGCTTGTATAATCCTGTTCTTCTAAAAGAGCTCAGCCCTTGTCCAGTCGATTCCTAGTGTGGATTCGAAAGAAAAAAAAAGTTGTCTGGACTTTATAACTTCTGGATATCCCCTTCTTTTTTTGACACTTTCTCCTTCCTGTTTGATATCCAGCAAAATCCTCCTCCGCTTTCTTTCCACCTCTTCTCGTGGAAACATTCCTATTTCGTGAATTCTTGACATCATTTTGTCTTTTTGCTTTGCGATATCCTTGTCTCTTTGGAATATATCTCTGTTGTACGACTACGGAACAACATCGTTAACATAATGTCCGCCCCTACTGAAGGCCACCCCGGCTACACTGCCGTTCTTTCTCGTGAGAACCCTCACCCGAAGGCTACTCGCAGCCCCTATGAGGCTATTCCCGATTACCTGGTAAGTTGTTTTGAAGTATTCTATCTGGAGATTGTTTACTAACATGTTGGTTATAGAGCAACGTTCACCGTTACAAGATTGTATGTTATCCATCACTAAGACACTCGCCACTTGCACATTCACGACATAAAACGTTGTCATGTCTACGTTCCTAAAACAGAAGGACACACAAGACATACAGCACAACACGACAACTACCAACCATAAACTTCAACGACATCCCCATAATCGCCAAAATTCAACAACCAACTAACCAAACTCATATTGTAGATCGAGTCTACTCTTCGTGAGGGTGAACAGTTCGCCAACGCCTACTTCGACACTGGTAAGTTTTTCCCACTCTTTAGAAAAAAAATTCCGCGCCCATCCAATGCGCTTCCATAATCGGAAACACCCTTGCTAACAAAATTTCTGTCTGCAGCTAAGAAGATTGAGATTGGTATGATTTCGCCCAGTTTAAACCTGCGCTGTCGGACGACCATTTCCAGACAAGACTTGCAAATGCAACTTGCGCAAATGGCCCGATTAGCTTGGTACTTGAGAAACTCACGATACTAACATGTTGGAAATATAGCCAAGGCTCTCGATGAGGTGGGTGTTGATTACATTGAGTTGACCAGCCCTGCTGCGTCTCCTCAGTCCCGCTCCGACTGCGAGACCATCTGCAAGCTCGGTCTCAAGGCCAAGATTCTCACTCACATTCGCGTAAGTCTCTTTATTCACCTAAACCTCCACTTCGTCGCTAACAATCCCAGTGCAACATGGACGACGCCAGAATTGCCGTCGAGACCGGTGTTGACGGTGTCGATGTCGTCATCGGTACCTCTTCCTACCTCATGGAGCACTCCCACGGCAAGGACATGACCTACATCAAGAACACCGCTATCGAGGTCATCAACTTCGTCAAGAGCAAGGGCATTGAAATCCGCTTTTCCTCCGAGGACTCCTTCCGCTCTAACCTCGCCGATCTCCTTTCCATCTACTCCACCGTCGACCAGATCGGTGTCAACCGTGTCGGTATCGCTGACACCGTCGGTTGCGCTGGTCCCCGTGAGGTCTACGACCTTGTCCGTACCCTTCGCGGCGTCGTCTCTTGCGACATCGAGACCCACTTCCACGATGACACCGGCTGCGCCGTTGCCAACGCTTACACTGCCCTCCAGGGTGGTGCTACCCACGTTGACACCTCTGTTCTCGGTATCGGTGAGCGCAACGGTATTACCCCTCTGGGCTCCTTCTTCGCCCGCATGGTCGTTGCTGCCCCCGACTACACCAAGAGCAAGTACAACCTGAAGAAGCTCAAGGAGGTCGAGGAGTTGGTCGCCGATGCGGTGTCCGTCAACATCCCCTTCAACAACCCCATCACCGGCTTCTGCGCCTTCACCCACAAGGCCGGTATCCACGCCAAGGCCATCCTTAACAACCCCTCCACCTACGAAATTCTCAGCCCCTCCGACTTCGGTCTGACCCGGTACATCCACGTTGCCTCGCGTCTGACCGGCTGGAACTCCATCAAGGACCGTGCCGCCCAGCTCAACATCGAGATGACCGACGCCCACTACCGCGAATGCACCGCCATGATCAAGAAGATGGCCGACATCCGCTCCATTGGTCTCGACGACGTCGACTCCATCATCCACGCCTACTACAAGGGTCTCAAGGAGGGCAAGACCATGTCCTCTCTCGACCATGTCCTCGATAACATGACCGACGAGGTCCGCGACACCGTCGTTAATGGCCCCGGTAAGCGCTCGTCTAACGAAGGTTCATCCGAGGCTAAGAAGGCCCGCACTGAGACTTCTGCGTAAATTAGACGTGCAGTAGGTCCATGGTGGGGCGCGTGCGGAAAGCGACGGTGGCTGCCTTTTCCTTTTTCAACGGTGAACACGGTTCTGCTGGGGAGTGTCTTTTTTATATATCCTCATTAAAAGAAGGGCTTTTCAGAGCTTTTCACGGGTTTGTTTGTTTGGATGGAGGGTGAGTTGTCGGATTTGTTTTTGCTTCGGGGGGTCTTTCTTACGTTCTTTATGTCTTTGATTTTGGTAGATTATTCCGTTATGGTTGTTTGTTGGGCTTTCTTTTTTTTACTGCTTATACTGTTTACGTCTTTTCTGGTTATGGCATTTAAAAAACTTGTTGATAAATTGCATATGCTTGCGTTTATAAAATACCGTACACACATAGACATGTCAACAAGTATAAAGTGATAACGTAAACATGAATCAATTAACTGTCTTCCTTCCTTCCCTTTAACCTCTAAGCCAAGCAGCCACACCCAAAACAAAAACACACAACATGATATCATTCCTCACCATCTGCAAGAACCCCGCATATCTCACAGCCCCTCTAACAGTCTTCCCAAGTCCACCCGGCAAGAACCCCAAAACCATCCCCGCAATCCCTCCCACCCCCCTCCCCTCACTCCCTTCCAAAAGAACCTGTCCACTAATCAACGCAGCCTCACCAGTTCCGAATAACCAGAACAAATCAACAGGTAACTCGGCGCCGAAACCCTCTGTATGCCGAGCCATAAGACTCCCCGTGAACGGGGTCAGCAGGATAATATACCCCGCCAAAGCCAACGCAAAGAAGATGTGAAGAAGGTTAAACACCCTCGTGGTAACAGGCGAAGGAGGCGTGGCAACCGGGGCTCCCATCCCAGGGAATCCAGGCATCCCACCGGGCATACCGCCTCCACTCCCGAGCATCTGCGAAAGAAAAGCCATAGGATCCTCCGGCATCTCGCCAGCTCCATTTCCAGCACCGGGGGGAGCTCCCATGCCAAGCATCATCTCCCTCAACTGCTTCTCCGACATACCCTCCTTCGGCGCCTGGAACTCCGGAAGCGGAGCCCGTCTGGTAGTAGCAGGCTCATAATAATGCGTTGAGATATCCACCTCGGCAGGGTCCTCTGTACTCTTCACCCCGGCGCTCTCATTCTTCTCCGTAGTCTCCTTTGGCGCGGTAGACACAGACGCAGGTGCTAGAACTTGGTTAGTAACCGTCCACTCACTTAATCCAGGAACCAAAGACCAAAGAAACTTACCACGTCCACTTAACCCCGTAATCTTGTCTAAGCGGGAACTTCCCCCCTTGAGAATCTTCGCTTCTCTTTTCTGTTTGCGCAGTGCAGCTGCTTGGGCAGCTCTAGCAGCGGCGGCGACGGCTTCGGGAGAGTCGGGGTCCATTGTTGTTGATGAATTTGGTGAAAATGAAAGTGAGAAAACTAGAAAAGGACTAAGGAAAAAAAGACGAAAGATGTGTCTTTTATAGACAAATGGAACCTAATGGGACTAATTTGGGCGCCTATTCGCACTTGTACATACATGCACTTGTACGCACACGGGCTACATACAATGACGATTTGCCTTTGGACTAATTGGGTGAGCTGTCACCATCTAGCCTTATCTTATCTACACTAGCAGGGTTTAAAGTCCTGCAGGCACGTAACCCTAATAAGCAACATCTCTGACAAGAACAGATACAGTAAAACGGCACACACACATCAATCAATCAACAGTAAAACAGAGGCTAACATTTACTACAACATCTCAAACAAACATAATATAACCCACACATTACCCCAAAACAACATCTAAAGACACATCGTACAATCAAACCCTAAAGCCACTTTACGCAGCGTGCGTCGCTCTGCTCATGCTAATGAGACGCTTGATACCAACCTATGACATAATGTTAGCATTAGCCTTAAATCAATCGCCTGCAAAAAGATCAAAACTTACCATCCACTTGCCACACTGATCCGGCTTGTTCGTCGAAATATCCACCTGGATAGCCTGTGCCGCCTCATAGTTCTTCGCATTGAGGTGTTCCGCCAACTCAGCCAGCTGACCAACAGTATCCGGTTGCACCAGATCCCGGTTGTTCAAGTGATCAAACAGAATGTTAATCCGCTTTTGAGAATCCTTGACTTGCGCCGCAAAGTTGGCCGGCGCCACACCTGCCACCCGAGCCATTTCCCGGCTGATAATCTCAACAAGGTTGTGCGCCTCAGCTGGAATGTTGCTCCGGTCACCAGTGGCCGCTCTAGAAGGAGGAGCGGGGCCAGGAGCAGGAGGTCCGGCTGGCGGAGGAGCAGCAGCCTTTGGTGGAGCAGCGGCAGGAGGAGGACCAGCACG
Source organism: Huntiella abstrusa (assembly GCA_025685495.1). Classification (NCBI taxonomy): domain Eukaryota; kingdom Fungi; phylum Ascomycota; class Sordariomycetes; order Microascales; family Ceratocystidaceae; genus Huntiella; species Huntiella abstrusa. The sequence goes on from JAJNMT010000040.1 coordinate 408,142, forward strand.
AGGAGGAGGACCAGGAGGAGGACGCGAGGCCTGGGGAGGACCGCCCATTGGTGGGGCCGAAGCACCATACGCCTGCTGAGGAGCATATGGGCTAGCACCAGGAGCGGGAGCATAAGGGCTAGGGGCCGCAGCCGCGGGGGCGGGAGCCGGGCTATACGGGTTAGGAGCCGCAACGGGAGCATACTGGTTAGGCGCAGGAGCATAGGGGTTGCTAGGAGGAGGAGCAACCATGCTAGTAGGAGCTGGAACACCACCAGCGGGGATAGGAGCCGGAGTGTAACGGTTAGCAGCCGGCGCACCAGCGGAAGCCGGGGGAGGGGCACTGTAAGCCAAAGGCGAAGAGACACGACCCGGAGCAGGAGCATAGGGGTTAGTGGCCGATGACTGAGGGCGAGATGGCGGACCGGAAAGAGGGCTAGTCACCCGGGCAGGAGCAGGTCCCTTGGGAGGAGGGGGTGGCGTAGACGAGGCAGGGGGAGCACCGTATGGGTTGGATGGAGGAGGAGCAGTCATACCACCAGAGAACGGGCTCGTGATGACCTGCTGAGGGGTGGACTTCCGGGGCTGCACCTTAACAACCTCAGGCACATCGTTCCATGACTTCATGTTCTTAGCCTGAGAGGGAGGCGGAATCGCAGCAGCCGGGGGTGGCGTGTTACGGGGAGGAGCACCGAATCCCTGGGGAGGACCATAAGAAGGAATGGGTGGTGCGTAACCTCCGTACTGTGGCGTGGGAACTGAAGCAGTAGCAGAAGGAGCGGCAACAGGAGCAGGCGCGGCATATGGGTTGGCAGCACCAGCAGCAGGGGCCGGAGCATATGGGTTGGCGGCCTGAGTGGGAGGGCGGTAACCGCCAGCAGCAGGTGGAGGAGCACCGAATGACTTGGTGATCGGAGGGGGAGCCACGGGGCTAGGAGTACCCATAATGTTGGGGCCAGCAGGGGCGAAACCAGTAGTGACAGGACGGCTGCCGGGAATAGCGGCAGGAGGCTGAGCACCTCTGATAGGCTGGTAAGGGCTAGCGCCGGGGACCACGGCCGGAGCAGTCCGAGTAGGAAGAGTGCGCTTGGCAGTAGCAGCAGCAGCAGCCTTCTGCGCGGGCTTGGTAGCAAGCTTTACGCGCTCACGGGAGATCTCAGCTGGGGGGTAGGTGGTAGGAAGAAGGTCCAGGTACTTCTGGGCAACGGAAAGCTTGCCCTGCTCGGCAACCAGATCGGCGTACTCAATGTACTTGGTGTAAAGAGCAGCCAACTTCCAGTCAGCCGTCAACGAAGTCTCGCTGTCCTTGAAGCCAGTAACCGCACGGAAGACCTCAACCTTTTCGATAAAGGCCTGCAGAGTACGGGCGTGGATTGAGAAGCTGGTGTCGTTGGTGGCCTCCTTGAGCTTGTCGCTCTTAGCCTCCTCAGCTTCGGCAATCCAGATACCGACCGCCTTCTCCAGCTTGGAACCAACCAAGTAGCAGAAGGAAGCATCCTTGCGCTCACCAGACTCAATGATACGGTCACCAAGGGCCTCGCAGAGATCCGAAAACTCCTCAGCGGTAGCATAAGTACAGAGAGCGGCCATGGTCTGTTTCCAGTCGTTCAGGTTGGCGTTGTGAACAACATCCCACAGGTTCTTAGAGATGACAGAGCCAATGAGACGCAGGTAGCTGGGTTTGCCTTCGGCTTGCTCCAAGTACTTGGCCTGAACCTTCTCCACCAAAGAAGCTCCGCTGTAGTTGGCAATGATAAAGGCATCAGCCCAGCGCTTCTCTTGGATGCACAGGTCAACAGCCTTCTCATAACCACCAAGAACAAGTGTCTGCGTGATATCCCGCTCAACCGGGGACTCTGTCTCTTCAAACAAAGAGAAAGGAGTTCCAGCCTTAGCAGTCTTGGATGCAGAGATGCTAGCCATAAAGTCGTCCTCATCCAGATCACCATCATCATCGCCACCAAAGAAGTCGTCACCATCCTTCTTGTCCTCCTCCGTCTTTTCAGCTTCCTGAGCTACAGGCTTGGCATCCTCCTTCTTGTAACCCAGGAACTCGGTGATGCGATCGCGCGTGCTGACGTCACTGTTGTCGGTCAGAGTCTTCATCAGAGTCCAATCAGCCTTGTCCTCCTCCGAGGTAGCGACATCCTCCTTAGCCGCGCAGATACCAGCCAAATCACCTGACTTGAGCTTCTCCTCGAACTTTTCAGTAGACTCAGCAATCTCATTGTCTGATGAGAACTGAGTAATGACGATCTGGGATGGCCGGGCCTTATCCGAAGCTGGCTTGAAGACGATCAACTTGCCACCAAAACCGAACGATGCACCGATAGGACGCTCCAGCCATCTGGGTGCCTTGGGGAGGGTGAAAGAAGACTCCTTAGGCTGAGCCTGTGCTGAAGCGAAAAAGTCCTCACCGTCAAGACCGCTTTGCGCGGTGGATTCTTGGGGTGTCGGGTTGGTGTTTTGAAGAGTCTGCACAACAATCTTACCATCGAAGCTAGCCGTAGCAATGAGGTTGGGGTTGTGAGGGTGGAAACGGGAAGAAAAGTTCCAGTTGATGGCTTCTTGGAATTCGCCATAGCTGGCACCAGTCTGGGGGTTCCAAAGGAGAGTGCGGGCGTCCTTGCCGCAAGAAAGAAGAAGTTCGGGATCCTGGGTACACCAGCTGATGGAAAGGACACCGCCGAGATGGCCCTGCATTGTAACTTCAGGCGCATTGGAGTTGCGGAGATCCCACTTGTAAATTACGGGGGTGTTATCGTCGAATGATGCAGTCACCAGCTTAGTCGAGTTGACAGGATCCCACTCAATGGCGCTAACGCCTTTGCGGTTGTTGTTGAGCGTCAGAGACTCCTTCTTATTCTTCATGTCCCAGACAGTAATCAGACCACCAGCGCTACCCCACGCCAGAATATGAGCATGTGTCCGGTTCCATGCGATACACTCAATGTCGTCTGGCCGCGCCTTCGCAGCGCCTAGTCGGAAAGCAGAAGAAACGTCATTTACGTCGTACACGTATACTTCGCCCTTAGTGCCGGCGGTGGCGAGATACTGTGGTTTCAAAGGGCTGAACTGAACCGACTTGATAGCACCGGTGTGCTTGTTTGTGCGGGAGATAAGGGCTTCCTCGGCAGAGGCGCCAGCCAGAAGCTTGGCAGCGTCGTACAAATCTAATGAGCCGTTTTCAAGGGCACCGGCAATGATACCATGGGGGTGGGCGTCGTCAGATGGACTCCAAGCTAAATCGTAGAATCTAAAACATATAGTGAATTCCCATGTTAGTTACTTACACACCAACTCGATCCCTCAGGTCTCAAATCGGTCATACCTTGAATCGGAAGTGATACTAGCAACAGGCTCCAAATCAGCACCAACATGCGCAGCATCGAGGTCAAGATCCCAGAGCTCTAACTTGGTCTCGTCCGAGAAGTCGGCGTTGACAGCTCCGGCGCGAGTACCGGACACAATCAATGGCTTGTCGGCACCAGGCGCCCAGGCAAAAGCCGCCGTGCGCTGAATCTCACGGAGCCGAACCATAGTGTCGTTAGTTTGTAGTGGGTTTGGGTTCTTTGGATGGCGGGGTTACGAGAACTCGTTGATTATGCGGGGGAGATCGTTCGTGACTGATACGGCCTCGGGGTGGTATATTTTGGGAGTGACTCCGTAAACGACTGCCCGGAATAGACTATGTGGCGTGAGACTTGGGATGGAAACAATGACGAAGTAGCTGTGATGGAAAACGAGGGGGAATCGTAGATCACCAGTTCCTATAAAGCGGCGCTGTAGTCCAGACAACAGCGTATTAAAATAGGAAATATAGAAGGGTCAACCGAAACTGGTGGTCGATATCACCACGGTAAATGCAAATAATATCAAGCTAAACAACAAATGAAAGCCAAAAGTGTTGAAATCAACGAGGCCAAATACAAAGGATCACGATACTTGAAGTAATTCAGAAGCTCCAGGAACACTTCATGGTCCCGCATCTATGTCCTCCTACGCTGACGGCTCTTTACCTCTGCAGGCAACCCCGAAAGTGGGATTGAAGCCAGATTGCACAGCGCCAGCTCTGTTCCTTATTGGTCAATGCCGTTCCAAACATGGCAATTATAGTTGTTTAGAGCCACAGACCAGGGGCCCCTTGAAACCAAAGCTATGTATGTACCCCACCAGACGATAACCCTATGAGACCCAGAGCAGCTGAATTCTAGATGACTTGGCAGCTGCCATCCCGTCGTGGCATGTGACGGATAGCAACATCAAGTTTCCTTGGTACCACCGCAATGCGCTTGCGACAAGACGCCGAATCAGCCGATATATCATCGCCTCGCCAATCCACTCCGCCACGCCATGTCAGAATCTAATTGGAAATCCACAGTATACGTCGGTGGCCTTACGGGGCTCGTCACCGAAGCCAACGTCCTCGATGCTTTTATTCCATTCGGTGACATCACCCAGGTCACCATTCCGAAGGGCCGCCCAGGAGAATCTGCGCAGGAGGAATCCACTTCTGGACCCCAAAACCGCGGTTTTGCCTACGTCGAGTTTGAGGAAGCCGATGATGCTAAAGAGGCCGTTGACAACATGGATGGTGCTGAGTTGTTTGGAAAGACTCTCAAGTGTAGCCTAGCAAAGGCGCCCAAGTCTGAGAATGAGGGTCTTGGTAGCAAAACTGCACTTTGGGATCAGGTACGTTCACATATGATCACAACACCACGAGGCTTCGGATATCTAACACAGTGACACAGGAAGGATGGCTGGCCAAAGAAAGCGCCGAAGGTGTTGCTCCGGATCCTGTGGCCGACGACCCCATGCAGGGTCTCGAGCAGATGGACGTAGCCGGACCAAAGCGGGCCGCATAAGCGCGTTGGAGTTATATTTGTTTTTTGAGCTCCCATCTAGGGTACTGTACATACATCATACATGGCGTTGGCGTTGTGGAATCGGATCTGCATTTCATCTTTGATATAATACCACCAATATATGCAATATAGAGTTACTCTCGTAGTCTAAATTAAACAGACACGCTTTTTCTTTACATTCAGCACGTCCTTCATGATGTTGTCGAAATTACGATACTCGCATCCGACGCGAGAAATGGATCTATGACGTCCTGGAGCATATACAGCCGCACACCATCCGAATCTCATCATCATAGCATCTCTACTCCAACTCTACCACCAAATGCCCATCTAAATCTAGTGGTGCTCAGAAGCGGGCTTGTGGGTGCTACCCTGGCGGGCGAGGCGGATGGTCTTGTCGGTGAGAAGGTGGCGAGTCAGGGAGAAACCAGCAGCACCGACGGCAAAGAAGACGACGACAGCTAGAGAAATTGTTAGCCAAGCTTTACATAATTATGGACATCATAGAGTTGCCGGAATCATACCAAGGGGGTAAAGCTCAGCGGGGACGGACTTGAGCTTGCGGAGGCGGGCAGAGACACCGTGAGCTAGACAAACGGAAGGTCAGTTTTGTATTCAGGTTGCAGGTTGGTTGGTGTGTTGGTGTGATCATTTCGTCGCCCGGGGATCGGAGTTGGCGATTGTTGGAGGTTGGTTGTCTAAAAGATGCAATCGTTGCCGTAATCTACCGCCCATGAACCAATCCGATCAATCCCAATGAACATTGTTGCTGTTATATCGATCGACGAGAATTTTGGTGCTCGAATAATGGCGAATCTGGTGAAAAAAGAGAGTGTGGTTACGTACCGGCCTGGTCCTCAACCTATCAAATACATTGTTAATATCAGGTCATGTTATCGACAGATACAAGGTTGTGCATCATCATGTCATATTGGTTGCATCTTGTTGTGACAATGCCATGTGCCATGTCCTTCCCCAGATTTTGAAATATGCCTGTGTTGCAGCCCAGCGAACGACGTCAATGGGAAACAACATCATGCCATAAATCAGACGAGGTCTTAATGACGGATGTCCAATTGGTAGGCGCAGCGTCGCAATTGCATATGAATTGTCACGGACACCCGATATGACGTCGGCGCAAATCCACAAATCGGCGGTACAGGAACCCACTTGACGGCCCAGGAACTAGCCGGCACGATGCACAAGCCTGTAATAGGAACCCTTCAATCCCCCCAAAATTCGGATATACTTACGGGAGCGGCGCGCATCATGCGGGGAGTCTGACGGATCATGCGGAGACCAAGAGTAGCGAACATGGTGGGCGATGTGTGATGTAGAGAAAGAGATGTGGAGAAAAAAGAGTTGTCTATCGGAAATCAAAATCGGGAATCAAGAAAGAAGGTTGAAATTTAGCACTGGCCAGGAACCTGGTACCCATCTTGCACTGAATTGGGGCTGCCAGTTATTATAGCTATAGGCCTGTAGCGGCATATTCCCAAATCTACTACTAAAAATGGCGACCGTCACCAAATAAATCCCCTCCCACGCACCCCGGGCCAACGGCTGTCGTGCATAATAATGGAGATTCCATATAGAATGTGTTACAACAATCTATCTACGTTTCTAAAGGCTGTGTAGGCCAGCTGACTCGTTCGTAGACAGCCAAGTGGTATGATTCCAAGCCAAATCAGACCGTGGCAGCGGGGTTTCTATGCGGCGCAAAAATTCCGAGCTTTTGCGACCGAGGACTATTAGCCTGGCAAACCCCATCCACCAATAACCCCGGCTGAACCCAAACTACCAGCCAATGATATCGTCGCCTCACAAATCAGGCTGGAAATCTCTGCAGGTTCGAGTTCGTCCATTGCCGAAATCAGTCAAGATGGGGTCATAGTGTCTTCCTTGACATCGGCCGCCATCCTATTCGACAATGGGTTCCCTAACCAAGCTCTTTAGGCTAGGCTCTAGGGCTGGCAACCACTGAACTTCCACTGAAAGCGAATGCGCCGCCCGTTAAGAGGCACGATTGTCCCCAGATTGGAATTTGATGTAACCCAGACCCTGGTTTCAGTTACTCAGGCCAGCCAACCGTAAGCAGCCGCTGTATTTTTTGCACCTTGGCCAAAGCGATTTGATTATCCCCATCGCTAGCTTCACCTTTTTCTATCTTAACACCCTCCAAATCCCAAAACACCTGAATAACCGCCAAAATGTCCGACGAGGAAGTCACCAAGCCCTTCAAGTTCGTCACCGGTATGTAATCTAATCTTCAAACCAGTTTCTGGTGCCAATTGGCCCGCTAGAAGTCAACCATACCATGCACTCCATCAACACCTCCATATCATTTGCGGGATGCCGCAATCCGCTTGCTATGATTGGCGCTGTCGCCGATGTGCTTGTTGCGATGGACTGCTGGTGGTCTGACTTTATATATATAGACATGTAACAAAACTAACATACATATTTATAGCTGGTATGTCTTTCCCACGATGCATTGATGTGTTATGTCGTCGTCTCCGAGTGTAATGATCGCCAATGTCAAGTCTATCGATGTTATCCCGCATGGTCCATCGTCGCCCGCCCGCTGCCGATCGGCCGGAACCTCGGTCCACTCAATCCTACAAGTTTCCGACACCCCGGAATACTACCGCTACTCCGATTCATTGTATCTACATGCATCATCCCATACTTGAGGCATATCGCTAGTCAATGTCATTGCTTTCTTATTACACTCGACTCGACATCCATTCGGTTATGACGCCATCCACTACCAACAAGACCTCCATCTGACCGAATCTTTTTACAATACAGGTGTCGACGCCCGTTTCCCTAACCAGAACCAGACCAAGCACTGCTGGCAAAACTACGTTGATTACCACAAGTGCATCAACGCCAAGGGCGAGGACTTCGCTCCCTGCCGCCAGGTAAGAATCACTGCCGTGTAGTATGCGCAAGACGTGTGTATACATCAATGCCGATACACAGTCTTGCTATAGTCATATTTGTCGATGAATATTAACATTTCTCGTAGTTCTACCTGGCCTACCGGTCCCTGTGCCCCTCGGCCTGGTACGGTCGCTGGGACGAGCAGCGTGGTAAGTGACTCCCTTCTCCTGGCCACTATCTAAGCCATTGTGGTCCATCTAATTGTCATGCTAACAATATCTATAGAGGCCGGTACCTTCCCCGGTCGCCTGGACGTGTAAACCTGTCCCGGGATCTCTTGTCCGTAGTTGAATTGCATTTTAGATCTGTATACAGTGTGAAACAGACATATTCCTTAACCCACTCCTGACCATGTACATGATTGATACAAGCCACCCATCAAACTCACCTCTATCTATCAATGCGATAGATTCGTGATGAATACCTTGGACGCAATGAGGTTGGGACTTGTATGCATGTTGATTTATGTACATGCACGTTGATTTGATACATGTCACGGTAACACAAGGATGCAGGCATAGTGAAAACCAAAACCACCCATATATATTGTTAAACCCGCTTAAAAGAAGAACCCATTTGACATTTCAAACGTAACCCAATCCAAAAACGCCAACGCTGTAAAACCAAGATAACCCAAACTATGATGTCCCAAAAGATTCATAACTCAAATAATAAACCTCATCCTCATTCCTCATCAGAGCTACTCATGTACTCCTCATCAAAACCAAAAAAGGCCACGGGCTTCTTTCCTTGGGGCTTAACGGCACCCGCAGCTGTAGGAGTTGGTTGTTCGCTTCCAGAAGAAAGACCGGCCGCGTCAGTGTCTGAGTTCTGGGTGTCAACGGTAGAAATGGAGCCGTGAGAGGTACCAAGAACGGTAGTGTTATTCATGGCGGCAAGGACGGCATCCCGCGTGCGATCTTGAGTCTCCCTCTTGCCCTCAATCCAGGACTCCTCCAGGCGGCCCTTGCCTCCATTTTGGATTTCGCTGACTTTGTTTTCCGCCATCTCGATGACCTTCTCAAGGCGCTCACGGCGTTGCGCTTTTTGTTTCTTGTCCATGTTGGGCTTCACGGCAAGGTACTCAGCAAGGGCTTTCGCTTCGTTAACAGTCCGGATGCGACGGCCGTCAAGGTTGCGGCTGGAACCATTCTCTTCGGCATCTCCACGCTTCTTGCGAGATGACATGCGGCCACCGGCGGCGCGCAGTTGTGAACCGAAACCACCCTTTCCACCACAGAGCGGCGCCCAAAGACGAAGGGGGAGAAAGTCGGAAGTGGGGGCGCTGGTGTAAGAAAGTAGGAGCTCATCTCCCGTGGTAGAGAGAGCGTTGTTTTGGTGGGTGCTGAGAATGTAGCGGCGGTTGGTGAGAGAGTTGGGGAAGCGCGCAGAGAGAGCATCCCACAAATCGGTAGTCGTGGAGGTGCGATCGAGTGGGATGACCACAGTGGATGGGAGCCCTGTACCAGCGATGCTGTTGACAAGGACGTTGATCTTGGAGACGGACATTTTGAGTGAGTCGTGCGATCGCAAGATTGTTGTGTGAATTTTGTTTTCTGGCGCGGGACAAATCCGAGGGATAAGGTCCGGCAAATAAATTAAAGAATGGTTGTTCAGTTGTCTGCTGAAATAAAAGATGCAATATTGATATGAAGGATACAATAGCGATGAGTGTGGTTAAGTATGTAGATGGATGACGGAAGAACAGAAAGCCGCAATTGCTGCAAAATGGCAAAATGCGCGTGCCTTCTTCTATAACTTAGCCAAACTACACTTGTACGTCGCTGACTAAGGGTCGCCCGCCTGCGCAAAGGCAGGGGTTCTAAGCTGTTTTCTTATCGACAATGAAAGATAAGAGCCCCTCATGAACAGCCTCACCGTTTGTGGCGTCTATTTTTCGGCCCTCTCTTAATGTGGCGTCAATCGGGCTAAGTCACGTGTCAGTAAAAGCGCCACGGCCCACAACAATTGCACTACTTTGAAAAAAATTCAAGGCTAATTAGCGGAGAACACCCCCCTGTCCCACGGCGTATGAGGGTTTCCACGCCACACAAAAGTGATCGAATTTGAACCATACGCCAAAACAGTTATTCAGACTTTCCCCCTTCTCATCTCGACCAGCACACCGAATCGTCAAGACCGCCACGATGCTTATTCCCAAGGCTGACCGCAAGCTCATTCACGAGGTACGTACGGATCCTCGATTGTGGTTTTCGATTCCATGATTCTTTCGTTTTTTCCGTTCGACGTCGACCATCTATCGCTCCCGGCATCATCAACAAATTCGACATCTAAAAATGGAAAAGGGTGGATCTGCAAAATGGATGTTTGGATTTGAGGGTCTTGAATGTCGGATCTCTGGTTGTTAAGGTGGAGGATATTTCAAAGCTACATGGAACACGGATTGGATGCTATGGTGGATTGATTCTTGACATCTCTGGGCCCGGAAAATCGGAAACAAATTACGGATCAACGACGTCGAACACCCCGCCGAACGAATCATCGAATTGCATCATACCATAAGCCACATAAATGCGGCAATCGACCCCGGAACATGTTGAATAGACACGTCTATCCCTCTGCAGAATATCGTAATATCTAACAATGGATTTTTCCCATCGTACAGTACCTCTTCCGCGAGGGTGTCCTCGTGGCCCCCAAGGACTTCAACCTGGCCAAGCACCCCGATATCGACACCAAGAACCTGTTCGTCATCAAGGCCATGCAGTCCCTGACCTCCAAGGGCTACGTCAAGACCCAGTTCTCGTGGCAGTGGTACTACTACACCCTCACCGCTGAGGGTCTGGACTACCTCCGCGAGTGGCTCCACCTGCCTGCTGAGATCGTCCCCACGACTCACATCAAGCAGCAGCGCCCCAACGCTCCCCCCAGAGGAATGCTGCCCGAGTCTGAGCGCAGACAGTTCGGTGGCCGTGGCCGTGGTGACCGCGAGGGTGGTTACCGCCGCAGAGGCGAGGGTGAGAAGGAGGGTGCCCCCGGTGGCTACGCTCCTCAGTTGTATGTTTCCCCATGATTCCGTGGTGTTGGTCGTTATGTTTGAGTGTTGTTGCGTATCTGGGTTCAATTAGACCCCCGGTACTGCACTACGGCAGCACCTGCATTTCGTACCCCACATTGTATCCACTTATATGCACACATTGCTAACCTGTATTCTTTGTACCAATAGCCGCGGCGGTGCTGGCCGTGGTTCCGCCCCCGCTTCTTAAATCTAGAATCTCTTAATAAAAAAATGGGATCTGACGACGGTTTCTTTGGACGCGACATTTAAAAGACCACAATCCACGCATCAACCCGGAGGCCTCTTTTGCCTAGGAGCCGTTGTCCAGATCATGGGCTACCTCATCAGCCGTTGAAAGATACGGAGATGCGGTTGATATCCATTTTTTGGTTACGGATTTCGGGGCAGTGAACCTTGCTTGTTTTGTTCAGTTTGTTTTTTTGACGGGAGTACTTCAACAATAGAAGGGCTTCTTTTGGTGTGTGGGGTTGTTGGACTCCTCGCGTGACGACCTGCGTGGGGGCAGACAGTAACTTTGTTGATGTGACGGGTGGTTGATCTACTTGTTGTCATCGGTAGAGCTATTGTCTGCTTTGGATGGCGTATTCCAGAAAAAGGCGGGTGTGAGTTGAATGAATTAAAAAAGTACAACCATGTTCTTTCCCACGTCAATGATTGTGATTCTGTCAACCATACGGAGGCTCTTGTAGATGTTTGCAGATACCGCTTCAGACTTCGCCTACGCAAAATAGACGTGTAGGCCAACCAACCATGGCGGGTACACAACCTATGATGTCGTATAGACTGTGTTCCTTTAGCAGTTCTATTGTCAACGGGATAGTTTTGTGCGGTGTCGTTGGAAACGGTGAGAATCTCAGCACAAACTCGGACACAAACGCAAGGGTTACACGGCCATGATCACTGACCACTATTACATCGAATCCCAAAAAATATCCATGAATTTGTCACAACAAGGACACCAATATGAATTTCAAAACCAAAGCCATTGAAGTAATCTAACAACACTTTTCATGACATAAAATTTAGATTCGTGACTATCCTTCATTCGCCACACCACAAACATGTCCACGCAGCTTAATGGTGTTGTGTAACCCTAACCCCAATGGGACAGCCTAAGCGGACTAGAATCGAAATAAGCAAATCTTCATTCAACAAGGTCTGATGGTGTAGTTGGTTATCACGTTTGTCTAACAGTAACATAGTTGCTTGGACACAAAAGGTCGGCGGTTCAAGTCCGCCTCAGATCATCTTCTTTTAATCTTTTTCTTGAATTTTGCAGTTTGTTGGGGGCCAAATTGTCTAAAGATATCCATATGTATACGTGTGTGTGTATGCACATATATACATGCACACATTCTTTTTGGTTGTGTCGTTACTTGTTGCGAGGCTGGTATACAATCTACGCACAAAGCGTGTGGAACTCGCCCAGGTCTACCATCATTACTGTAACCGATGACACAAACAGGCTAGCAACCGGTTACGAAACCTGTACTCTGTGGGGTCGGACGACATCTTACTTGAATATTCTAGATAGAGTTTGACCGTGGAGGAAATGGTTTCCAACTACTGGCTCCAAAGGGTTACCAATAATCTTGTATAAACTCGAGAAGGTGACACGAAGCGCCTACATCACTATACACCTTGTAAATAGCATTGTATCTAGGACCACTGCCACGCAAGCAGACTGAATACTACTTTAGCGAGAGAATACTGATTTTATACTATGAGGTGCTCCGACTCTAAACTTCGTTCATCATGAAACAGTAGCACTAATGATTCTCAGATTCAAACCAAGAGAATCGCAGCGACTTAGCCTGCCTCGGCTCGATATACGGCTCTTCTGGCTGAAAACATAGACTCTGTCTGTAAGAATGTTTCCCTCGAATTTGACTGGCGATGTGTGTTCAAGCTTCGAGATGCTTTTAGAGGTTCAGACAACCGTCATGGTGATTCACATTGAGTTGTGTGTTAATGACAGTTGTTGATAGATCAACGCTCTATACACTATCAACTTAAATGGGGATCCAAAACAGAGAAAAGAGTCCTGGTTGCATGTTCCCGAAAGTTGTGATCGTGTCCCCGCCGTAGTTCTCAGTAGTCTGGAGGTGAAAGATTTGGACCACACATGGGTCTTTTGCGCCATATCTACAAAGGAAGTCTATCCTCATGTCTTCTATGTATCATCCCTTTTGTCTCCGCATCTTGGCGTTTGAATCTCGGGTGGTATATCTTGGAGTGTCCGTGTCTGTATATCGCCGCGAGGACTGCTCCCACGATGCGCCTGGAGGCTTTGGGGATTGTTTTCTTTGTCTGAGGGAAGTCGGCTAGGGATCTCTCAAACGGTTGGGCGATGGAACTCTGACTTCTAAACTACCCTTTCAATCTTTCGAGCGTGTCTTCCTTCAAATACCTCTTCGTTCTCGCGAGTGACGTTAGTTCACTATCGGTTTTCACTACTGCTACCTTTGCAAGTTAACCAACTTTCCTTTTTCCGCCGATTCCTGTATTCCCTGGCACTCATATACAATGTACTATGATCCCGCATTCCTCTGTAAAATGTCTCGTGTCTCTCTTGGCACTGTTAACCATTCACTACGAAGTTCCTCTTCTTATTGCTGTTGGGTCCATTCTCCTGACTGCTGCCATATTGTCAGATGAAGCCTAAATTCTGTCAAATCCGTCCGCTGTCTCGCTAGAAATGGCACGTAGATCTTTGTTGATGACGACTGAGTCTACGTCCGATGATTTTGACTACCTTCCAGTCCTGTGTTTGTCGTTTGAAATCATGATTCGTCCGTCTTTCCCAATATGCCAGCCCGCTCCTGTCTAACCAGTGTTAAGCTTGGAGTGATCCACATAGATCCAAATATTGCCGGATTCCTTCCGCGCGGTATTCAGATTTATATGTCAAATCGTGTGTGATATCTTGGCCTCTGACACATGCGCGACGCTAGTTAGTCTTCGAGTTCAAACATTGGTTAGTCGGAGCGGGTTAGAAGGTCGACGACAAGGGGTGCTGGGCTATCTCAGCGGGCACTAGTGACGGACTGGGAGGCATTAGCATACCACTGCGCCAAAAAGAAGCGAAACCTTTAAACTTTGTTACTAGTGCTGTTGTATCGGGGACTATATAGGATGCAATTCCGTATACAGTGACAACGAACACTTAGTGAGCAGCCATCAGACAGGGCAGAGGCTGACAACTAGGATCACCAACTGTGACATTCCTCGTGCCTCGCTTTGCGTTGCGTCGTTCATGTGACAAATTTAAGGAAATCAATTTCTTGTATGCGCTCATCGTGTCGAGTAGCACCGGGACCAGCCATTCACACCCTAAATTCCCCGATCCGGATAGTTGGTTTTGATGTTTCGTGCAAGGGAATGTGTAGCGTTGGGAATGTCGACTGAACTTGTGATGTACCAATACTGAAATATATCCGTCAGCTAACGGTCCTCCTCTGTCTCCAATTTGTATGACATAACGTTTTGTATCGCTCAAACATGATATCTTGGAAGGGACGGTAGGGGATCTGTGCATACCATAGAAAATCCGAGGAGTAGAACCACAAGATATAGGTTTCATATACTATATGAGAAATTTAGAGCTGGTAAGAACGTCGGTTTCCGGCTCATGAACTGGCTGAACCAAATTCACGTCATCATGATACCTCACACCAGGGTTATTGAGTTGTCTCTTCTAACCCTACCATTGACCGAGTCTACCTGGATGCCACAGCAACAGTTTCCAAGATAAATTGGGAGGTTACAAAAGCATGAAGCATTTTTGTGGACCTTGACTTGTGTGGAGTATTCCATCAGGACAAGGATAGTTTCCGGTGGGATACGGATCTTACCGGAGAAAAAAAAGTGGGACTTACACCTCTTTCCCTTTTTGGAGAATTTACGACCAAATGCGGAAGTAAACAGTTTCGTCTGATGTCTGGTTGTATTAATGGTCACGATGCAAAAAGTTTATAAGAATGATTTGGATGCGAATAGAAAATAGTGGGGCAGTAGCATAGGGCGCTATTAAAAGTAATCAATAGAGCCATAGGCGCTGTAAAGGTTTCATCAATATGGGGCATAGTTACAGTACGTAGGGAAGTCTTCAATCATTCGAGTGTTCAGATGTCGTGAGTCTGAAGCTCCAACTGGGTGAATGAGATAAAAGGTGCTACATAACTACAGACCAGAAGTATGACCAATTGATGATTAAGTTCTGTGGTATTATCGTGACCGAAACCACCGTACACTAGGCCATCATGGAGCACCGCTGTCGAAGGCCTACAGACCTACATCCAGTGTAATGGCAAGAGGTATCACGACTGCCAGTCCTCTACAGGCCGGATCTAGACATTGGAAGCATCTAGCCAATCAGAAGTAGTTTTGCCCTACAAATATTTGCAATACAGGTCGACTCACTATAAGAATCATCGTCCCAGGCCTCCACCCCCATAGCCACGACCCAAAACGGTAATAACCGCCCACAACACCACACATCTACACACATTCAAACCACACAAGGCAAGAACGTACGTGATAGTTATCTAGAATGTAAAAAAAAGTCCCCACAATTTTTGAGTTGCGACTCAGTCAGGTTTCCGGACCAACATAAATTCTCTCCCTCTGTCTTCTCTTCTTCATTTCTTTCTTCCTCTTTTTTTCTTCTCATCAGTTTTGAACCCAAAGTCCAGTTTTTGTAAGTTTGTTTCTGCGATTCATCTCGTGGCTGTTCTGAATCGTTGGAGAAAGTAGCTAACAGTTTTTCTTGAAATAATTCTAGCGTTTACGATCTCGCTCTTTTTTAGCTCGACATTCGTACTCTTTTATTACTCGACATTTGCTTCATTCGCCTCGTTCGCGCCGTTTTGCAAGCTTCTTGTTTGCCCCCGTTGCTTTCTGTTCGTGCTGCTTTTTGCTTCGCGAATACATATACTGCTTGCAGTTTTTGCTCTTGGCTTTCGCCTTTTTTCTTTTTTCTTCGTTAACTCTTTCGTTAACCGTCGCCATGGTTCGGTAAGTGTCGTAACTCTCAGACTTCTTGAACCTAGCTAACATGTTCATCACCAGTTCCTTTGGCGCTTCTGTCGGTGCTGGCAAACCTCGTTCCTCTGGTGCCACTGGCTCCTCGAACACAGCCTCCACCCCGGCTGCCCCTTCTGGCTCTGCCGCTGCCGCCTCCCTTCCTGCCGCTGGGTATGTTGCAACACCAAGCTATCATCATCATTCTATCATACTAACGTTCTATTCTTCATATAGGCCCTCCTCACGGGAGCGTCCCATGGCGCGCCGTCGTTGCACGGCCGCCAATTCGAGCGCCAACCTTGCTGAGTCTGCGAAGAAAGAGAACGCAGGCTCGCAGGTTGACAAGCCTCGCCCTTTTGGGCCTGGGACCAAAGCCGGTCTCATGCCCTTCCGGCCAGTGTGGACCACGACGCCCCCCGTCTCCTCTGGTGTGTCGACTCGCCCCTTCGGTCCCGGGACTCCTGGACCTTCTGTCTCTGGTGGGTCGTCTCGCCCTTTTGGTCCTGGGACTCCCGGTCCCGCTGTTCCCGCCGCCGATGCTCGTCCCTTTGGCCCTGGGACTCCCGGCCCTGCTGCCTCTGGCGCCTCATCCCGCCCCTTTGGCCCCGGGACGCTTGGCCCTGCCGTTTCCTCTGCTTCGTCCCGCCCTTTCGGCCCTGGAACTCCTGGTCCCGCTGTTCCTGCTGCTGCCGCCCGCTCCTTTGGCCCCGGCACCCCAGGCCCAGCTACTACCGCCGTTCCCTCGGCGAAGCCTGCTTCTTCTGGGGCTTTCGTCTTCGTCGCCCCCGCTGGTGCCCGCAATGTCTTTGCGCGCCCCGCCCCGGCTCCTGTGCCCTTTTTTGCGTCCACTTCCTCGGCGCATTTTACCTTTGGCGCGCAGCCTGCCGCCACCTCTAACGCTGCGCCCGTCCAGAAGTCGGCCTTTGCTTTTGTCCCCCCGCCGGCTGCCTCTATGCGCCAGGCGCCTTCTTTCCCCGCGGTGTCCCGCCCTGCTCCCGTCGCAGCACAGACTCCTGCTGCCCCATCTTCCGTTAACAGCGAAGATGGTGAGGACTCCCTCTCCAGCGTCGAGTGGGAGGATGTTCCTCTTGGGCGCAGAAGATCCAGTTCGCCGGAGTATGGGTACGCAGATTCGAGAGAGGGTTCACCCGGTCCGGCACCACTGGTGCGGCAGATTCGGTACTCCCAGTCGCCGCCCGTGTCGTTCGCGCCCGGTGCGCCTCCTTCGGGGTTCAGCCCCAAGACCTCTCGTCGTGGTGGGTCTCCGGATAGTGAATCCGGGGACTCGTGGATCAGCGCGTCTTCCGAGGACGAGGAAGACCAGCGCGCGCGTCGTCTTGCCGAAGCTATGGCAAAGATGGACGCTGCAGCATCCAAGACTGCTCAGGCAGTAAAAGACGAGGAACTCGAGGAGTTCCAAGACGTGGTGGGTCACCAATGCGACCCAAAATTCCGGTATCGCGGGCTTAACCCCGCCAACCGGAACAAGGCTGTCGTTCCCGCCCCTTCGTCTGCCGTCGCTCCCTCTGTCGCCGTGCCGCCTTCTGCGCTGGTGACCGCTCAACCTGTTGAGCCTTCGCGGGGTCCAACCACCTCTGTCGACCCAGTTTAGCAGTCTGTGGTCCAGAAGACTGTTGTGGCCGCAACTAGGGCCGTTTTGTCCCTGCCCGTTGTTTCCGCGGCACCCTCAGTGTCGCTCCCCACCACCCCGGCGCCTTCTACCTCCCAAGGGGCGGTAGAAGCGGTCTCGAGCCAACTTCCAGTGGTTGGGGAGGAGATTGAGACGGAGCTGGCTGCCATGATGCCGCTCCCGGACTCTCGTTCGCCATCCCCAATGGCAGAGGGTCCCAACCGCGCTCTTGACGTCGAGCGCCAAGTCGTGCGTCCTGCCCCGGCGCCAGCCTTCCTCCCTGCCCCTCAAGTTGAGGCGGACAAGGAGATGAAGCTGGCCCTAGGTCTTCCTCTTCCAGTTTCCCGATCGCCATCCCCCACGGGGGTGGCTTCGGTTCCTGCTCCGCCTGTGGAGCCCTCTGTTGTTGCGCCTCTTGTTGCCTCTTCCGCCGCTGCCCCAATCACCGAGCAGCCCACCGTCGCTCTGAGCGCAGAGCTTCCCCCCGCGCTTCCAACCACGCAGGCCCGCGCAGCCTCACCTTCGCCGTCCCTTCCCTCGTCAACGCCGCCATCGCCACCGCCGCTGCCTTCTCCCCCTGCGCCTGCGGTGGCCCCGAGACCCCGGATTCGGCTTGTCTCTTCTCCTGCTGCTCGCCGTGCTCAAACTGAGTGCGCGACAGCCGAGCCGGTTCGCCCCACGCGTGCGACACCGGCTCACAGCCCAATGTCTCGGCTGCTCCTTCGATTCCGGGGCGATCCGCCCCAAGCCCGCCCGCCAGTTGCCCAAGCTTCCATGAAGCTTCCCCGGGCCACTGTGGTCGAAACCGACCTTGAGATGGTCGATGTTGCGCCGGTAGCGCGCCTTTTCCCTGCCGCCGCTACCCCCATATTTGGGGTTTCTTGTGGCTCTGGAGTCCGCCGTGTCTCTCCCCCCCAGGAGGAGGTTGAGATGACGGAGGCTCCCCCAACCGTGGTGGAGGTTGAGATGCGGGACGCATCTCCTCCCCCGGTTGAGGCCACAATGGAGGACGCTCCACCTCTTGACGTCGAGGTGGAGATGATGGATGCTGCTCCCTCGCGTCCATCAATGTCCTTGGCTGAGTTTGTGGCTCAGCCACACTTCTTCTTCCCGGGGACTACGAATAGTTTCGTAGCCCCTCCGCCACCCAGGGCTTTTGTCCCGCCCCCGGTCGCGCCTGTGGTCGCTCCCACCCAGGTTGCGATCCCTCCGGTCTTC